>JBBBDQ010000190.1:12125000-12557500 GCA_037127315.1 Ascarosepion bandense
TGTTTAGCTCCCTCCGTAATTGGGACAAAATGTGGCACAAGGCCTTTTTTAATATGGTTTATCCGAGCTACATATCTCGGCGAAAAATTAAATGTCTACTTTTTCCCAGACATGACAATACTCTGCTGCGGAGCCTCGTTTGGGTTACTCTCTACTTGAAAATAGAGTCCGACAATGTCAGAATTTAGTTGCCTCCACACTTAAAACAAAATGTGGCAAAAGTCTTTTTTAACGTAGTAATCCGAGAAATGTGGGTTGTGGCGCAGTGGATATCGGCACGGAATGAGAAATCGGGGAGTCGAGTTCAAATTCCAGTTGAATTCCTTGCATGCACTTACGTGCAAATACCCTTGGGAAAGGTATTAATCCGTCTCTTCCCTCCAGTTATGGGTTAAAGTAACAGGACAGATTGGGTTCTATAGCTTCGGCTGGCAACCAGGCTACCGGAGAAAGCAATGGAAACCATGCTACCGCAAAAAGTAATGGCAACCAGTCTACCGCAGAAAAAAATGGCCACCTTAATGGCACTTAACTAACTGAATCCGAGATATATAGCTCCGGCTAAAATTAAATGTCTAATATTCTTCAGACGAGACTCTACGCTTCTAAGGAATATCGAATGGGTTAGTCTACATTCGAAGGCAGGGAGTCAGACATTGTCCGAATTACGTCTGAGCGACATTAATTGCTTGGCGGCAATATCACCCCACCAACACTATAGTGTTCAACGTATTTATGAAGATTGGGATATACCAATTAATGTTCATAGGTACGTATATGACGTCCTTATCAAATATCTGTCGCCAACCATTGCATGGTTCATCACAAAAGACAAGATCTCCTTATCTAAACTTCTCGAAACAATGCCTGGTGGTACGTTCATTTAAAACATTATCTCCAAACTTTTGTCGAATAGGTTAACATAATGCAGCTGCGGAAAAGCCCACCATAAAGTCATTAAGCACACATCCTTAAGTTAGCTACCTTAACGCCGTCAAGTTGCCTCGCGGCAACCCAAGCTATGACTGACATCTGTGAGCAACGCACGTGTATTGATCAAGATCAAATCCTCTGACTTCACCATTTTCCCGATAATTGAAACGCTTATTTCCTTTAATAATTACGCTCATTTCCTTTTTTAATTTCAGTAATCACATAAACTCACACGACATTTTGTTTACTTAATAAATATATATGTCTATCCAAGAACATACATATATTAGAAACTTTTTTGTATATTCGTAAAAAAAAAAATTACACATGTACATGCCCACCCATATTTACTCAAATAATTCCATGTGTACATATTATAGAGCCATTTTCTGTATGCTTGTACACATATATACATACGTACATACAACTATTTCTTATTTATTTAACTGTACACACAAATGCATAGATAGGTATCTCTCATATACACTAGACCATAGACAAAAATAGGTGCGTGCACACACACACACAGAAACACACACACACACATCTAGTCAATTTTTTATTCATTTGGGATGTTTTTCCGTGATATCCTGGGTATCATTGTGCTGCTTATTTTGTTGTTTGTTTACATATTCGCATATACAAATATATGCACACATATATTCATATTAAATTCGTTCAGAAATATTTTAAATCAACCGATTTTAAACAAATCTTAGATTTATTCTCTACTAGCATTGTGGTGTTCTTGCAAAGATCGGCGATATGATTTATATTCTTAGTTTGTAGGATTGAGATGATAAAATATATTCATAAGAGTTCATGTACGCGTGCCTGATAGACATTACATTTGCAGGATGTCCGGATAATAATTTGGAAAAGTTTGAGATATATATTGTATTCAATTAAGTTTCGTGATGTAATATACTGTTTTTAACGTTTCATCACAGCATGTACTGTAATTATCAGGAGTCCCTCGAAGTATATTCGACATAAAGAATTATGAATCTTTTTTATTAGAGTGGAATTTGTAAAAAAATAGTTTAAAGGGTTGTTCAAACGAGATACCTATTAAGATTGTAAATATTTATTTGAGATTTTGAAATATTTTTCCGTTCTAAGAGCTTTTAAACTGCAAAGATTTGGATAAAACACGAGAGGCGGTGTTGGATATATATTTCTTCCTCATTATCTCCCTGATTGTCTTACACTTAGTTAAAAACCATATCATATTTATTTCAAATTTTGTAGATACAATATTACAGGTCTGATTATGAAGTTTGTGATTTTATACAAGAGATGTTATCGATGGTGTCTACATTTTTGGTTCCGTAAGTTATGTAGTACCCGTTTCTAGCGTTGATGGTGAAATAATGTTTGTAGTAAAAAAATGATTGTTTTTATTGTATCTCACTTCCCCGCTTGAGTAATCTGTGCTACAACTACTAGAGACTCTGTTGTAAAACATTGTTATGAGTCCTATGCAGTTTAAGAGTTCGTTTTCTTCTTTGTTTCTTTAACTGTCTTATATTGCAAAAACAAATCTTTGTATCTCAAAAACATATGTTGTAAGATATAAAAAATAGCTATAAGATAACATTTTCACGTATAAGACAAACTGAAAACAATTTTTCATGCTATTGGTTTCGTTCATAATCACTTCATTTTACGAAGTTCCACTTTTCCCACTATCTCATACATTTTCCCAAATACTGTTATATATATATATATATATATATATATATATATATATATATATATATATATATACACAATGATTAATCAAAACATTTATGCACTTTCCTCAAAATATCAGAATGCGAATAATTCTTGACATCCTCTCGAACAGAGATTGATTATTTAGCAAAAAAAAAAAAATGTCAAGAGGCTCTGATGTTACGTGTTCTAATTTATGTTCTAATTAATATATTGATGTTACGAGTTCTATTTATGTTCTAATTAATATTTTCAAAAACTAAACTTGTAACGTAGATTATTATTTTCTCTTATGTAATTGTCTCCCGTATTCTATATATATATATATATATATATATATATATATATATATATATATATATATATAGATAGATAGATAGATAAGAGTGAAAATGTATGAGAAGCTGAGAAGATTTGTTTAATGTGTAGATTTATTGTTATTATTAGTATAAATGTTATATATATATATATATATATATATATATATATATATATATATATATATATATATAACGTATTAATAGTAGTAAAATGTTAACACTAAATTCGAAAAAACCCCGTGAACAGTGACCAGAAAAATCCACCAACAAAACATTGCATTCGTGTGGCTGATTTTAACATCAATCAGCTAAGTCACAACGTTTTACTCATATATATTCTATTATTGCTCTGTCTCGATATCGAGGAGTTTGTTACAAAGCCATCTTGATTTAAATCCTTCTCTATCAGTATTCCACAGATTGTCAGAAGTTTTGGCTTCGCACAGTCTTCTAGATCGTTAATGATTCTTTCTCTCTCTCTCTCTCTCTCTCTCTCTATATATATATATATATATATATATATATATATATATATATATCATACATTCTTAAACTAACACCTTTTTAGTAGTTTTTTCTATAAGTGAGTATACGTGGATCATAGATATGATATGATATGATATATATATTCAACTTTCTTGAAGAGAAATAAAAAGGAACTGAGATTATCTTTTATTTATCTTCATTTAATTTTTCTGTCAATTTATATTTTTCATTGTGTGCACAGTCATACAGAGCATTGGTGCAATCATTGCATAATTTATGCCCAGAAAAGAAAAAAATTATCAGTATACAAAATATGTGTTAGAAAAAAATTAAAAAACTTAACCGAGGTACCTTGTCATAATTTCAATGAATATTGTATATATATATATATATATATATATATATATATTCACTACCCCCCCCCACACACACACATATATATATATATATATATATATATATATAAATTTAATGTGTGGTTATGTAGGTCTGTAACCAATATAATATTTGGATTATTAAGAATTCGTATATAACCACATATTAAGGTTATATTTATTACAAAGAGTACTTTAGCGCATGCTTACACAGGCAGACACTGACAAACATAATATATATATATATATATATATATATATATATATATGTGTGTGTGTGTGTGTGTGTGTGTGTGTGTGTGTGTGTGTGTGTGTGTGTGTGTGTGTGTGTGTAATGCACACAAGTAGATGGAAATTAAACTAATTCTCACTACACATATACCGATACGCTCGTGCGAACACACAAATCTAAATAGACCCAGCTTGCACATACCATTTTGTATTTAAGTATTACTAAAAGTAAATCGTAACTTCATGCATAATTTTATTTACTATACATATGCACTCACACACACATTTATATACGTATTTAAGCATGTGAATATGTATTTATGGACATTTTCGTTGTATTTAAATATATGTGTTTGTATGTAGAAAGTATCTATACGTGAGAATAAAACGGTGGCGCAAAATTATTCAAATGGATAATTCACTTGAATTCATGAGAGAAGAGAATTTCCCCACTTTAATTTCCTGTTCTTTTCATGAATATATTGAACGAACATTTTTCATAAAACTTATAAGCAAATATTAATGTAAGCTTTCGCATTAGATTTTTTTACAATTTTTATAAATGTCAATACAAAACTTACCTATGCTATATTTATACTCATGCAGAGAATCATATATATATATATATATATATATATATATATATATATATATATATATAGATATCTTCACATAAAAACATATATATATATATGATTTTTACACCTCATTTAAGATAATATATACATGCATAATGTCTATGCATATTATACATACATACATACATATATATATATATATATATATATATATATATATATATATATATATATTACTTGTACGTGCAAGTATACTCTATATACACGGTATATATGTGTGTGTATGTGTGCAAACATTAGGAGAGAATTACAGATTTTCGTCCAGACTCATTTCCTGAAATCTCTAATTTGATGTTTGGTCACTGGAAATTTAATTTGCTCATATGGGTCTGGACAATAATATTTTAGCCACGCAAATTTTATCTTCACTTTTGCAGACATCAATTTGTGTGAATCCTGTTATAACCACTTTAAGTTTTTCTCTTGTAGTAATTTTTCATATATTACATTTCCAACATTCGTTATCTAAAATATGAACGTTAAAAGATTCATCACGTCTTCAATATTATACGAAAGGTAGTTGCTTTTGAGAAAGATGCCGGAAAGCATGAGTTTCCCTAAAATTTGCAATAACTATTTCACTCGTGACTGAACAAACCAAGGTTTGCACATTTTTATTCTTGGTGGCTGATAGATCAGTGGAAAAAGACTTTAATATGTACAAAACCTCCAATTGTCAATTGAAATCGACCTACGTTACATAATTCGAAACATTTTTTTAAATATATTCATTTTACAAACAAAAGAATTAGTCGGTACACACTTCAGCTTTCGCAGAGGTATTCGTGTTTCGTGAATTGCGCAACAAAACCTTAAACTCATTTGTGTTCTAACCAAATGACGCGCCAGGTTTTGCAAAGTGTAGAGCCGGAAAATAATCCATAAATACCCAATAAACGCTATATCACACTTTTCCTCTTTCTAACAACCACACTTTCTATTCATATCTGCTAAGTGTTAGAACAGTCGACGGATACCTTATGACGTATTGAAAAAGTGAAAGATGTCTTCTAACAAAAAGAACGGTAAATTAGAATAATATTTTTACCAAGAAATACAAGATTGGTAAACTTCTCTGTAATATAACACTTTAGATAAGGCAGTCAATAGAAAAGTTGAAGAGGAGACATGAGGCAGAATAGATGATGCTCTCCAGGAAGATATTGAGAAGAGCAGGGTTGAAATACGGGAGAAATTTCGAAAGTTTAGAAGTGGACAGGAACGTAAATCAGCACATGTACTTTGAATCGGAAAGCGGCTGTTAATATTCCAAAAACAAAATAAATATAGTAAAACAAAAGCAGCAGAGTGAAACAGATCTTCGTAACGAGTTTGTGTCAATGGACACACAGAAGATCTTCGAAAGGGAACAAGTATAATTTTGGTTAAAATGATTGATGAAATAGATTGATTGGTTGGAAAATTATAAAAGAACACAGAGTGCAACAGAAAAAGGCAAACATATTTGAGAACATACTGGAAATATATTGAAACTTTATTAAGAATATGATAAAGATATTTTAGGAGTGTATTGTGAATATATTGAAAATATATTAAGAATATATTAGGAATGCATTCAGAACATATTGTGAATATGATGACAATATATTGGGAGCATATCGAGAATATATTGAAAAGATTAAAAAAATTATCGTGTGGATTGAAGAGTTCAAGTTCTATTTATCTCTTTATTTCAATTTTATTTATTTAACTAAAACAAGCCCAAAGGCCAAGCAAGGTATAACTTTACCGACTGTGATTGTTGTATGGGAGGAGAGAGAAAGCCGGTCTATTCGGTAATTCAGGCATTGTGTTGACCCCACGTATATTTTTGCGCATAATAATGGTAATTCTCTGTGTATTTTGATTATTTAAATATTTCTGGTTTGTTTTTGTTTTGTGTGCAAAAGCATGCTAGGATGATTTCGTTTTCATTCCGGAGAGAACCTAAGGTTTTTTCTTCTGCCAATGGCAAACTCTTGTTTATTAGTGGAGATGAGGTATCCTCTTTTTTGAATTACTCAACAAAAAGGATGAAATAAAGAAAATCTTAAAGTCAACTAATATATTTAAAAGCCAACCCAAAAATTAAAGAAAAATCCTAACCTCATAAAAATTAGAGCAACACACAACACAGGGGGTCACAGAATACAACAAAAGAGATGTGAGGGATGCAACATAATAATAGAAGGAAAACATTTCAAGTTCTAGGACACATCTACATTCGAAATAAAAACAAAACTGAACTGCAAATTTAAAAACCTAATTTATGCTCTAAAATGCGATGAATAAATAAAAATATATAAAAGAAGCGCCCCGTACAGAAATAACGTTAAACTAGCCAATAACAGGAAATAATATATCTCCCAAAGTTTACAGGAATGCAGTGGAAGTAAATTTCGAGTAATGCCTATCAACCAAAATGCAGATTATGCACATGAGTCAGAAAGAAGTATTTATAAAAAATACAAACATTCTCTTAACAAAACAACATAAAAAACCTAAGACACACACACAGACGATCGAAATTCAGACGCAGAACTTTTACAGTCAACGAAGGCGACAGAAGAAACTTAACGGACTAGTGTGAAAAAAAAAAAAGATCACGCACGCAGGCATATAACTTTCTGACTTATATACCACTTGATTTATCTATTTATACACGATAACTTGGCTATCAGAAAAGCAACCGGATATCGTCATGTAATGTCACAATTTTTTTTGCCTGGAGAGAGTCAACTTTAGACTCAAAACATGTGTAATGACACAAATACTATTATGGACACTTAATATATCATACATAAAGCAAGTCATAATTATAATAATAGTAACAATAAGTATACACTTTAAACAAAACCTTCACGGCTTTTCGCACGTTTTCTTCTTCTTCTTCTTCTTCTTCTTTTTCTTCTTCTTCTTTTTCTTTATCTTCTTCTTCATATATATATATATATATATATATATATATATATGTATATATATATATATATATATATATATGTAAGCTAATTGATGAGTTTCAGTTGTTTTAATTGTATATGTTTTTTGTGTTTATGTGTGTATATATATATCAGAGCTTAGTTTATTATAATGCACGTTATATATATACATTTTTTTGCTGACGTTTTAATTTCCGTCTCTTGATACTAGCAATGTAAAGGTATCATTCGCAATTTTTGTTAGACTCTCATGATTTCGTCTGGCTTCCGACTATAATATGAATGTAACTGAAATTTGCATCCATCTAGAGATATTTTAAATCTTAATGTTTCTGACTTTCGGTTAGTAACATATTTGGCCCAAAATGGAGAGATTCTAAAATTTGTATTCGTTATTTGCTATTTATTTACTTAGCCTTATAGTAATATTTGCAAGCTTCTGACTTATATTATTACAAGTTCTTTGTGTTTCAGTTTTTTCAGTGTTGCTTCGTAGCTTTTTGTTCAGAATAATGAGATATTTCAGTTTATGAGAAATAGATTTGTGCTTGAGATGCAACAATCACATCACTGACTTAAAATTACATTTAATTTCTGTTTTGATAATGATTGAAGCCAATGGAATACGCGGAATCTTAATAAGAGCTAACGCGATCTGTGTGTTGTTCCAATACAACTTCACCATCAAGATACGGAAATTAATCCGTCAACAAGAAAAATCGATAAAAAATGTAGACATAACTTGTCTGTTATCTTCAACAAAATTTATTTAAATGAATATTTACTGCCAGTATACTCACAATATATGTATGTGCGTGTGTGCGTGTGGGTTCATGATTATTAATCGATTACAAGCCAATCGTTGCTATTTAGACTCTGTGCGAACTTAGACAGCGAAAAGCATCTTGAATATGTATTGAGTTGTATTTCTCTACATCTAGTTATTTACTGCAGTCAATACTATATATGTTGAATAAAATGATCTAATATCACGGGTATAAAAATATGATCTAAGTGTACCACCAAAAGTATTTCACTTTTAATGAATCAATGTCCGGAATCCACATGAGAATCAAGTTGGAACTTCTTGCTACATACGCAAACACAATGAAATAGAACCTGGTAATAAGAGAAATCTTTTATTTTACCTTTGAATATGTGACCTAATTACCAATCATAAGGATCCTAATCTAAAAGAATCAAATGAAGTAATGTTGCAGTAATTATTTAAATATATATTTAAAAGGCTACCATACGTGTTTGCACTGAATAATGCTGTCGCTTCTAGTCTCATAATCTTGCTATATCTGAAAATTTTCCTGATAAAATTCAAATAATCTGCTCGGTTATTTGCTATAACTTTCCGTCTCGGTTTTAGGCATTTCCCAATATGGTAAAGTGACGTCTGTGTGCCGCTTGTGCAAATAAATCAAAGTAATTGTTTTGATAATCATTTAACTATAGTTCTTAAACTTTACATTATAAGGAACTCTACACTACGGTACCTAAGCGCTTTAATAGATTGATAGCAAGGTCTCAATTTTTTGCAGCTGACATGGCTATACATAACCGTATGTTCTACGCAATAATTTTCTTTCATCGCACCTCTTGCGTATGGAGCTCTCATTCTAGTTCTTCCGTCCAGTTATCTTTGATTCTCAAAAATTTGAATGCAATGTAGATCGTTACCTTTCGTTTTCTTACTTCTTGTACTTATAATGTTCTTTCATTTGAATATTTTTCTCATATTTTAGAACGTGCAGTAATCCCTTGCAACTTATTGTCTTTATCGACATGCTTGGGTTGAAAGTCTATAAATAAATGACCCAAATTAAATGACATACATGTAAATTTCAAACAGAATACCTGGAAACCATAACATATCACCCAATAAGTCACGAGCCTGACATATAGATGGTACCACTAATGAAAAATCCATAAAATGTTTATAATCTACTAACCTTTAAATGGCACATGATAAGCTTTGGCCCAATCGGATTATTAGTTTAGAAAGTAGTTATTTATTTGGAAATATTCTTGCAAATTTTCAAAACAATGGAAAATTTGAATTTCGTGTGTTGGTAAATTATTGCTTTCTTTTGGGAAAAACACTGTTCAAGCCAGAAATGGCTTGAATGTTATTTAGCCTCTGCTCTGTCGTAAACAACGGTTAAAAGGTGGTATGCTGACTTTAAATGCGGTCTTACAAATGATGCTAAACGAAATTGGTGTTTTATCTGCTTTTGGATTGAAGCTGAGTGAGATAGAATAAGAGCTGAACACAACGGAATACAAAGTACTCACCATTTTGCATGAAAATATGTCACTGAGGAAGCTTTATTCACTGTGTGTGGTACTTATGCTCAAAGTCGATCAAAAACAAGGCGGCAACAGTTCAGAGTGTTGTGAGCATCATGTCCATCGCAACAAGAAGACATTTATTGAGTAAATGAATAAAACATGTAACCAACACATCATTCCGGAGTCAAATCAGCAGTCAACTAGCTTAGTGAAGAGCAGCAGATGAAAGCCGTCCAAAGCGACCAAAGATGCAGACATTAGTAAGCAAGTTTTTAGCCTCCGTATTTTGGAATGCATAAGGTATTTTGTTCATCAATTACAACGAAAAAAGAACGAATGTTATATAGCATTATTACAGTGATTGAAGGGGTAAGTTGCCACAAAAACGGCCACAAATGTAAAAAGTAATCTTTCAACAAAATAATGCACCGTGTCACAAGTCCATGGCAACGATCGCAAAACTACATGAATTGCACATCGAACTGCATCTACATCCAACATATTCTCAAAATCTGACCCCCCAGCAACTACTGGTTGTTTCCAAACCTCAAACAAAAAAAATGCTCCAGGGCAAAAGATTTGGCTTCAAAGAAGTGTTATCGGAAACTGTGGCGTTTGTTTTGGCCACCGACAAATCGTTGTACGAAAAAGGTATAGAAATATTAAAGAATCGTTGCAGTCAGTGTATTGATCTAGAAGGAGATAATGTTGGTGAATAAAGTCAAACTTTGCCTAAAAGTTGTTGTTTTATTAGTTAGGCCCGATATTTATTGATGAGTTGCCAATAACTTTTCCTTTAAGTCAAGATAAATTATGGATTATAAAGAATATTCTGAAGGTTTTGTTAAATTTAAACGACAAAGTCTCTCTCCCTTTCTCTCTCTCTCTTTATATATATATATATATATATATATATATATATATATATATATATATTGTAACTAAGTTGTTGAACTCGTAGGTTTTTTAACCTTTTGTTCGTGCATTTACTTTTATAAAGTGTGCTCGATACAAATGTATTTGTGTTGACTATAACTTTTAGGTTTAAAGCCTTTATTTCAAAACATAGGGCTATATAGAGACGACGGTCTAATGATAGTAAAAAATTCCACACACTTTAAAACAGACAAAATCAGAAAACTAATACATAGAGAATTCATAGTTTTAAACCTAAAAGTTATAGTCAACCCAAATTTAACAGTAGCAAACTTCCTCGATATCACACTAGATTTAGTCAACAACAATTACAAACTATACATAAAACCCAATGAATACCCACTATACATCCACCCAATGTCAAACCAACCCCTAGTATTATCAAACATATACTCTCTTCCAAATCACATAGAATTAGCCAAAACTCGCCCAACAAAGAAATAGTCAACAAACACAAAGCTCTCTACAAGTCATTAATAAAGCGGCTACAGAAACCAAGACATCCAATACATAACAAACAACAACCCCAACAAGAAATGTAGAAACAGAAAAATCATTTGGTACACACTTCCTTTCACCCAAATGTTCAACACCAAACTAGGACAGAAGTTCCTGAACTTAATTAAAACCCCCAACAAATAACCTCCTCAGTAAAATCTTCAACAAATATACACATAAACTTAGCTACAGCTGCACAAACAATCTAGAAAAATCATAACTAACCATAACAAATATATCCTAAACCAACACGCAGACCAAAATAAAACCGGCAACCAAAACACAACCAAAACCAACAACGAAAACATGTGTAATTGTAGAAAACCTAACAACTTCACACTACAAAATAAATGCAAAACAACCTCAATAATCTATCACTGCAACATAACATCCATCGAAAATCCAACTATAAATAAAGTGTATATCGGATCAACTAGGAATACTTTTATGCAGCGCTGGTACTTGCACCTAACCTCATTTAAAACAGCTTATACCGAAACCAAACATCCATTTCCACATACTTTTGGATGTAAAATGGAAAATCCTAGGAAAAAACTAGAACTTGCAACTCACTTAACGACATCTTTATGTCTAAGTGAAAAACTACACATTCTTCAGTAGCCTAACAGCAACGATTTATTAAACCGAAGAGACGAATCGGCAGTTATATGCAAACATCACAAACATTTTTCACCAAAATTTAAGTAAACAAAGAAAATACCCTAGCCACGACCCCCCCCCACAAAAATACACACAACCAACCCTATAAATAAACAGATAAAGAAAACAAACACTATACAATACCAACAAAAAATAATGCAGTTGCAGCAGAATAGTAAATAAAAATATCGACACTATAAAAACAAAAAATAAAAAAAAAAAAAAAGCACACACCCCAATACAAAATAACATAAATTAAATTAAGAAGAAACCAACCACAAAACAAAACAACACCTACCAAACCCTAAACCAAATAACAACACGCAAGGCGCCAGCAGCCTAAACCCTCTCAAGATAAATAGATTAACCTATCCTGAACTCAGCCACAAACAAACACTTAACCCCAAGACCTTAAGAAGGTCAACAGAACTCAAAATACAGACCAACCCCTCAAACACCCCCCCCAAAAAAACAAATCCAACACAAATAAACAGGCTTTTCAACTATATAATTCTCATTTCTAAAAAGCCACCTGAAGATGAAGCCAACAGCATAATGGGCTGGCTTCGAAACACGAAAATCTTTGTGTAGTGATACTATGAATTTACAAAAACATTGTAACAACCATTACAGTGTATATATATATATATATATATATATAATTTAATTTAAATTATATTCTTTGAAACAATTCTCTAATTATTTTTCTGCATTACAATTTCGATTGAAACCATTGTTTCTTTTTGGCTTTTAAAAGTAATAATATTTATTTAATGTAAATTATATTCTGTGTAACACATCCCGAATTCTATTGGTTCATATTTTGTGACCTGGAAACCCAGCGTTTTTGACACAAAAAAAAATATTTTTCTGCATTCCAATTTTGATTGAAATCATCGACTGTTTTTGTTTTTTTGTTTAACTGAAATAACATTTTGTTAAGGCCAACTATACTCAGTTGTTCCCAGTATATATAATATTCATTCGCGATATATGATTTACCTTTTAAATATTTACTATAAATATATTTACTGGACAAGTAAAATGATTGAAAGTACAATCTTGAAATTAAAAAAAAATAATTCAAAAAATGTTTTTCAGATGTTTCCTCTGATTAATTAGATCGGTTTTACAATGTCAAAAAAATTTCAAGTAAAAAAAAGTGGGGACAAAGCAGAGCGCACCGTTCTCAGAATTGGATCAAGTTAACGATTAGTTACTTTTTTTAATCATATTACACCAAACAAGGCAGTCTACTGCACTAGTGCCCAAGGAGTTACAGAAGAGGAAAGTTATGAGAAAGAGTAACAGGTTATGAGGCGTTTCAGAGAGTGGGTAAGAGAATGGTTAAGATACTGAGAGTGGAAGAGATGGAGAAAAGAGCATGAGAGAGAGAGAGAGAGAATACAAGTTAGCGAGATAGGAGATGACTATTGAATTTATACTTAAAAACCTGGAAATTGTAGCTGTCGGGGAGCAAGTAAACAGATAGCGAATTCCACAGGCGGGAAGTGCGAGAAGATAAGCCGATGGAGTAGAATATCTGTTTACATTTTATTGGTTTCACAGTAAAAAAAATGTGACCTCCTTGCTAATCTTGTGGCTCGAGCACATTCATACATAGGAGGAACCAGAAAGCCAAGTTCATCGGAGCAGAAGACGTGAAGTTACTTGTAGAGGAGACACAGCGAACCCACATTGCGCGGTTGAGAAAGTGACTGTATCTGAGCTCCCAGTTCGGGATCGATCAGATTACAGATTCTCCGTTGGATTTTATCAAGGTCCCCTAGGTGGATAGTTTAGGCTTGATAAAAATTGCTGTAACAAAAA
Source organism: Ascarosepion bandense (assembly GCA_037127315.1). Classification (NCBI taxonomy): domain Eukaryota; kingdom Metazoa; phylum Mollusca; class Cephalopoda; order Sepiida; family Sepiidae; genus Ascarosepion; species Ascarosepion bandense. The sequence goes on from JBBBDQ010000190.1 coordinate 12,138,863, forward strand.
AAAAAAAAAAAAAATTACAATTCAAAATGGCTTGACCAGTAGAAAAACAATGATATATGATTTTTTCTGCCTGAATTAAACAAATATTTACAATCAGATAACTACCCATATCAAAAATATATTTTTTTACGAAATTTAATAGTGGAAAAATTTTAAAAGCTGGATATTTCTCAGGTCTATTCGCAAATACAAAGAAGAATATTCAGGGTTCATAATGATAAATGTATAAAAGGAATTGTATGAATGCAAACCAGTTCCTTTTAGTATAAAATTTGCTCCAACAATATTTCGACAATCTATGGATGTTATGCTTGCAGATTTTGGTTTATTGTGGTCTCGCTGTTGCTTATGTGGATGACATATTGTTTAAAATTGTATCTAAGAAAAAACATATCAATCCTGCAAAAAGAATTTTTGAAAAATAGAAGAGTACGTGTTCAATTTCAGTGATGAAAAGTGATAATTGCTTTTGCATAAAATCAAATACCTATAACAAGTTATTCAGAAATATGGACGTCAACCGTAACCGTCAAGGGCAAATACAGTTAACAATATATCTTTTTCAATAAACGTTACTAAGCTACAAGAATTTATAGAACTAAAAATAGATCTACATAATATTCACAATTTGAGAGCTCCTTGAAATAATTTGCTTAGAAATAGAATAAAGTGGAACTTGACTGATAGATATCAGAATACGTTTGAAGAAATCTAAAACATATTAACGTCAGATTTATCATTAGCACGCTACTACCCGAAACAGAAATCGTTCTTGCTTCCGATGCTAATGACTGTTTTAAATGATCGGTAATTCTACATAAAAGTAATGATAGTAACATGAAAAGTGTTGTTCTTGCTTCAAGTTTACAACTACCAGTAGAAAAAACACGTAGTTCGAAAAAGAGGCGTTAGCAATAATATTTGCAGTGAAAATTTTCACAAATTAATACACGGTAGAAGTTTTTATTTACAAAAAGGCAGCAAACCACTGTTATTAATTTATGTTTTGAAACGAAGAATTCCTAAAAATACAATGAATAGATTACAACACTGGGGTAACATCTTATTAAATCATGCTTTTAGAATGAAATACCAACAAATAGTATATGGGAATCGAAATTGATACAAAAAATTACTGAACAGTTTGAACATAAAATGATTGCGGCAATAAAAAGTGAAAAAAAATATATATTCTGCAATTTCGAACGCAAAATACAAGTTATACTGGAAGAAATAAAAAAAATCAGAAATTCTTATTTCGAGAAAAAATATAACTAAACGAACGTAAGAAAGCTGATTTTTCGAACGAAATAGAGACTTGAATGCTTATTCGTTACGTGACATTTTACTAATGTTTGCACAAAGTGTAGTAATATATATCATAGTACAAAACTGGATATTAAATAAGTTTCATAGTAGACATGCTGGAATTTCAAGCATGAATTATCTCATTAGAAGTTACGTTTATTGAACTAAAATGGAATCAGACTTAAATTAAATAGAATCCGGCAGAGGTTGTGTTCTGGTAGAAAAATCACCTACCACAAAATTATAGTAAAAAAGTCAAAGACAGCTACTCTGGTCAGTGTGCTCGAGTTCTGCACATTAAACCCGATATTGTGCAATATCCCGTCTCAGGAGACTTTGTGTAAATATCCAGTGTTCCATGATAGAGAGTGTGTTTGAAAGAGAACCGTTTTATTCATTGAAGAAATAATAAAACTGTTAGTATTGATTTATAAAAGTAATTTAATTTCAGAATGACATTATTTTCAAAGGAGAAAATGTTTTATAACATTTCCAAAATTTTTGTTTTGTTGTTTTTACACAAAACTTCAAAGCTTAAACGTGTAAAAGGTATTATCATGCAAGGAAAGGACAAATATTACACCAAATGATTATAAGTAGCACAAATTGATTTTTTAAAGATGAGAATAAAATATTTCATAAAAATCGTGGGACTACTTAATATTTCATAAATAACAGGATAAAACCTAAAAGCACTTCTCCAGCACAGTTATTGACTATGGCATAGCCACTATATTTTGAAACAAAACTGGAACCAAATGTTAATACAGACAAGCCTGATTCAAATTTACATCTCATGTGAAAAATTCTAAAATATTGTGAAGAATCAGAATTTTTTAGTGATCCTTAACAAATAGTTGAATTAATTTTGGCAGTCAATTAAATATTCTTCAAATATATATATATATATATATATATATATATATATATGTGTGTGTGTGTGTGTGTGTGGGTGTGTGTGTGTGTGTGTGTGTGGGTGGGTGTGTGTGTGTGTGTGGTTAATACGAATGGAAATATATTCCATAATTAGATATTAAATTTAAACATTAGTCAATACAAATGTAGAGCATAGATATATAGCTATTTTTATAATAATAACAATAGCATACAGCAAATTAACTTATCTAAATATATTAATAATAATAATAACTATATACATATACATATATTCCTTATCTAAATATAATATATATATACATATATATATGTGTGTGTGTGTGTGTGTGTGTGTGTGTGTTTGTGGTTAATACGAATGAAAATATATTCCATAGTTAGATATTAAATTTCAAAATTAGAGCATAGATATATAGCTATCTTTATAATAATAATAATAATAATACCATACTGCAACTTAATAGCTATAAAGTTTCGCTGATTTATGCACCATTATCAGGCAGTGAAATGTAGCAAATGTAGTTATATATATATATATACATATATATATATAGATATAAATTTAATGTATGGTTATGTTGGGTTGTAATCAATATAATATTTGGATTATTAAGAATTCGTATATAACCCAATACTTAACGTTATATTTATTACAAAGAGCCCTTTTGTGCATGCTTACACAGACAGACCATGAAAAACACAATATATATATATATATATATATATATATATATATATATATATATATGTGGGGGGGGGTGTTTTGTTTGGTTGTCAAGACAGTTTAGGACGATTATTTTTGTCTTGATATTTATGATACATTTTTTTAAATGTTTCATTACTGTTATAAAATCCTAAACAAAATATAAGCTAAAAGAAATAATCTGGACTTTAAGACGCAACATGAACATTCATACACACTGACATAAACGTATATAAATAAAGTCTACCATTTCTACAGAATGCTAAATCGAGTGACGAGATCGTAAATAGTCATCCACAGTCAATTCTTTTACGCTGTATTAATGGTTGTCAGTTCGGTTAGACATCAGATTTAGCGTGTTATATTAACAATATATATACATGCCAGTAACCGAGAGGGATCAAATTCATTACTGAATGAACGAAGCGTATATAGCGGTGAGTAGCACATGTATTTTAAATATGCCATTTCTGCTAAGTGCTCAATCGACGGGCGAAAGCGTAAATAGTCATAGGCAGACAGTCTTGTTGTGTCACGGATCAGTGCGTTTAGATATCAGATTGATTCCAGGCAGGGATGAAACCCGACCTGCGATTCTACCTATAATCGATGGGCGCTTGATGAAGGAAGGAAGATTTTATCGTGTTATATACACAATATACATTTATATATAACAGTAAGAAATTTAAGATAAGATGGGTAAATAATTTGGTAGGATCCTAGAAATATCGTTTAAATATTAAAACTGATCCAACTGAGTGCTCAGTGCAAATTTAATTTAATTTACAAAGAAAATATTTATTTATTTATCTGTCAAATCAGATTATAATCAGGGGGATAGCTATTTCGACATGTCAGTTGGAGATATGAATTGTTAACCACGTTGAATCAAAGGATGGAGAAAAAGTCTTATGAAGAAAGTGGGAGCTAATAAAGGGTTGGCGAATATATTGGTTACTATAGGGTTAAGAAGAGGGAAAATCGTAGTGGCAAACTCCCGTCTGGTACTCGGGGACATGTGTTTTGAACATTGCGTAGTAGTAGTGATATATATATATATGATGGACTCTCCCGTCGATCTCGACGTATGAGGTTCCGACAACTCTGACTTCATCCATGCTTCAGCCTCTGATGACATCTAAGTCCAGCAAGGGACTTACAAATCAATCCACACAGAGTGCAAGTGTGCTGGTTATGGGATGTACTTGCAGGTACCAATACAGCCCGCTTGACTCTCTCTCGTTTCTGACTCAAATGATTCAGACTGTCAGCCTTGAAACGCTGAAGTCCATCAAAACAACATGCCTTCCACTCCATTCGATCAGAGACTCTGCTCTCAAGATTGTTGTGAGGCAGATTGAGAGCAATCAAATTACTCCTGATCTTATCCTTGTACCTCAGTAAAGGCCGTCCAACATTTCTCCTACCGCTCTCCAATTGACTGTACATCATGATTTTTGGTATCCTTTCCTCGGTCATCCTCAATACGTGTCCAGTCCAACGTAGTTGGAACTGAATGAGGAATGGCACTATTCCAGAAATATTACATTTTCTAAAGAGGTCAACGTTGGGCATCTTGTCTCGAATGCTAAGACCACAGATTGACCGCAAACAGTGTTTGTGAAATACATCCAGCTGACGGATGTGCCGTCTATAAGGAGTCCAAGACTCAGAGCCATACAGGAGGATGGAGAGAATAATATATATATATATATATATATATATATATATATATATATATATATTATAAATTATGTTTTAGAACATGTACATAATTTCTTCTATATATGTCCTCTTCCCTACAATCAAATGTTTGTTTCAGTGTTTGGATTTAAACACTTCCTCAGGGGAAATAAAGGTTTGGAATCATTCTCTGTTTATATTTGGTTCGTTGTTGTCGTGGGGGTTGGTTGGGATTATTGGTAATTAAGTGAATATCTCGTTTTGATCGGTTGACTTTTGAGGAATTTGGTGTGTAAGTGTGAAATTGTTGATTAATGGTATTATCTGTTGGAATGTATGTTTTATCTTTTTATCAGTTGGGTATATCTTTTGGTTAGGATTTCTAAAAGGTCGCTGTTGAGTGGTCATTTTTATGGTGGGCTATCATTTAATTGGTTGATGTCTTCTGTTAGTATTGTCTGCTGGACTTCTACCCATCAATTTCAGAGAACCTATTCAGCCTAGCCCTAGAGTTTGCTGAGTTCTACTCGGACATTACAGAGGATGAGATCAGAATTATCTGGAGCTGCAGGAAATCAGTTATAATCCACAACAACGAACAGTTGACTAAGAACTCAAAGTGGAAATTTGATTTATCAGTGGGTGCACTTGATTCTGCAGAAGCTTCGGATCTAATCGGATTATTCTTACTGTACAACTTAACTGCACATAAGGAATTAGAAAGGAGCAGGATAGGACTATATAGGGACAACGGACTGATGATAATTGATAAATCTACTGGAGGTAAGGTTGATAAAACCAGAAAATTAATCCATAGAGCCTTTAAATCTTTTGGCCTTAACGTAGTAATTTACCACAATATCAAACAAGTAGACTTCCTAGACATGACATTAGACCTAGTATCGAAACTTTCCAAACTTACATGAAAAACAACGCTAACCCAATATATATAAACCCCAACTCTAATCACCCACCATCCATTGTTAAGCACATCCCATCATCAGTTGAACGTCGCATTAACAAACAGTCATCCAACAAAGAGATATTTGTTAAGCACAAGGTAATTTATAATAGAATCCTTAATGAAAGCGGGTATAAATCATCAAAAATCAGTTTTATGGAAAAACTCAACACTCCAAAAAGCAGAAATAGAAGCAGGAAAATAATATGGTATAACCCTCCATTCAACCAATCAGTTAATTTCAAGCTGGGACATAAATTTCTTAAAATAATAGAGAAGCACTTTCCCAAAAATAACCCTCTAAGCAAAATCTTTAATAAAAATACCATAAAATTAAGATATAGCTGTTCTAATAATCTAGAAAAAGTAATCAAAATGCATCACACAAAAATATTGAAAATACACAGCAAAAATAAATCCAACACTAATACAAATCCGTCCCATGACAGCAACCTCTGTAACTGTAGAAACCCCAACCAATACCCCATGGCCAATAAATGTTTGACGAAATCTCTGATATATATGTGTTCGATTTCATCCTTAGAAAACCCTAAGAATGAAAAAATATATATTGGGAATACTACAAACGTATTTAAAAAGCGCTTTTACAATCACCTCTCATCCTTCAATAACAAAGAAAAACAAAACATGACATCTCTCTCCAAACACTTTTGGAAATTAAAAAAAAAGAAAAGAAAACACCTAAGGTCAATTGGAAAATTCTCAAAAGAGCAAGAACAGCAAAATCTATAAAAGAACCATGCTTTCTTTGCCTTCAAGAAAAAATAGAGATCCTTAAATATATAAATAGTAACAAGCTCTTAAATCAGAGACACGAGACCACAGTAAACTTCAAGCACATTAGGGACTTAACCCTACAATCATGCTAAGAAATACACAGAGTTCGATTGATATCCTCATTATAAAAGATAAAAAATCCTATAGAAAAAATCGATCCAATAAATCCTTAGAGGAAGCTCTATCACTAAAGCCTACACCAATAACCTAACATAACACAATGACCTTACTTAAATACAAAAATATTCCGTACTAGAAAAATCAAAATGAAATAAATGGCTCCCAAACTTGAAAAAGAATAACAATTCATACATTCAAAATCAAGATTAAATATACTACTTCAGAATAATTATATCATACACGAAAATAAACTGTAAGCACACGTAAGATCTAACCCTACAATCACCCCCCAAAAATACAAGGAATTTGAATGAATATTTTCATTATTATAAAAGCTAAAAATGCTACAGAAAAATCGATGTAATAAATCCTTAAGATAAAATCTAATGCCCGCAAAAATATCTAAATAAATAAAAAATATATAAATAGTTAAAAGAAATAAATAAGATTCAAAACGATAATTTTAGAAAACAAAAGATAAAAAGGGGAAAAAAGGGACAAAAAGGAAAGAGGGAAGGATTAAAAGAAAAAACCGACCCTCTAAATTTAAAATTAAGATTAAACACAACTTTATAAAAAAAACTGATAAAACGGTAATTCGCATTTACTTCCAAAAAAAAAATACAAATTTAGATTTCTTGAAATAACTTCGACTAAATACAATTATACTCCAAACTTGAATAAAAAGAAAAAGAAGAAAAGAAGAGGAAGAGAGAAGATAAAAGAAAAAAAAAGAAAAAAAGAAAAACGAAAAGGGGAAAAAAAGGAAAAAGGGAGAAAGGGGAAAAGAAGGAGAAGAGAAAGAAAAAAAGAAGGAAGAAAGAGGAGAAGAGGGGTATATGTGTGTGTATATATATATATTTTTATATATATATATATATATATATTACCCGAAAAAATCTAAATTAAAAAGAAAAAACAACCCACCCCTATCACGTCTATGAAAATCTAGACACAGGTTCAAAGTCAATGCATGAATTAGGCCAACTAACAGCAGACATCAACCAATTAAATGATAGCCCAACATAAAAATGACCACTCAACAGCGACCTTTTAGAAATCCTAACCAAAAGATATACCCAACTGATAAAAAGATAAAACATACATTTCAACAGATAATACCATTAATCAACAATTTCACACTTACACACCAAATTCCTCAAAAGTCAACCGATCAAAACGAGATATTCACTTAATTACCAATAATCCCAACCAACCCCCACGACAACAACGAACCAAATATAAACAGAGAATGATTCCAAACCTTTATTTCCCCTGAGGAAGTGTTTAAATCCAAACACTGAAACAAACATATGATTGTAGGGAAGAGGACATATATAGAAGAAAATATGTACATGTTGTAAAACAGAATTTATAAGAAATATTCACTGCTCTATACACATATATCGAGCACTGTTTTGAATTAATTTTTTGGACGGAAAAAAAAAATTATTTTTTTCTCTCCTCATTCTATACTCACTCGGATATATATATATATATATATATATATATATATATATATATATATATAAATGAACGAAGTATTTATGAATTAATTGCTACACAGGTTACAACCATATATATATATATATATGTGTGTGTGTGTGTGTGTGTGTGTGTGTGTCTGGACAAGTTTGTCACGTATCGAAGCAGTGTTACTTCAGCCACTGAAGTAACACTGCTTCGATACATGACAAACTTGGAACGATGCGTGACAAATTTGGTTCGATGCTTCGATACGTGACAAATTTGGAAGTTTCATGAATATATTTTTGCAATGTCTTCATTATTCAAGCACATTTATTATTTTTTCTAAATAAAACAAAAAATCCATGTTTTTGAGCATGATTAAAATATCACTTCTCAGCTGAATAAAAATCTAATCTATATTATTCTATCCTTAAAGTGATGTCAAGCACTTTAAAACAAAAATAATTTGCTTGCTTAAAATGACTTTCTGCCAATAAACTACTGAATAGAAAAAATAATTTTGGCATTAAGGATCATTACAATTTAACAATATATATATATATATATTGTTCTCACACCCTAATTGAGCACTCTGGAAAAATAGTTGATTTTGAAAAAAAAGTAGCTACCCTAGCATCTACACATCGCTTATTCATTAATGGATTAGAGCAATCTGGATACTGGCGTATGATACATCATATGCAAAAAGTCTGCCTCCTTCTACCGAGCGTCCTTACCTCTGGGGTAGAATTGCCGACTGACGCCAATTCGGTCGGGTTTCAATCCTGGGTTAAAAATAATCGGATGTGTAACCGTACTGATGAGCTTCAAACTGCAAAACAGAACTGTCAGCGGATATATATATATATATTTATATATAGCTTCCGGTCGGTGCACGAAAAAACAAAATTATACTCAAATAGGTGTCTACACTATAACTGACTAAAATAAAGTTTATGTAATAAAATTTGTGTGTGTTAGGGCTTATCAGATTTTCCTGAACGGTCTCCTTGTTTTAGTTGGACAATTCTGCCATAAAATTCGCTTTCAGTTCATTTTTGGTGTTACAAATGATTCAGGGATTTAAGAGACTAGATTTAAGGGAGGATATGGTCGTAGAAATTGTTTGAGAGCAATGACTAGCTTGTTCTGCTTGTGTGACATGGTGCAGATTCTGTTGAAAAACATAATATACTGCATCAAACACTCCATTGGTCCAGCGCAGCAATATCTGTTCAAGTTACTTAATATAGGCCTCATTGTTAAGTCTCAGGTTTTGTGAGAATAATAATGAAAGCATAACTTCACCATTATTAATGATCAGTTTAGACGCCTTCGTATCTATATTAGACCCTGCCACCTTTTTTGCGATCCTCTGCGCTGTTCTCAGATTGACAATCAAACACTCTGAAATCGTCGTATTGAATCATCGGACTAAATAACAAGCTGTACATTATGGTCTTCTATAACTTTTGACAGAGTAGTTTGCGTCATGGATCTCTTTTTCACAAAATCGGGACCCAACTGATCCTAATATAATGTGCCCTTGACTAATTAAAAAAAAAACAACCATAGCGGAATTAATAATATAAAATATGAACTATTTACTCATCGAATCATTTATAGATCTGACACAGAATTTAATACTGCTTTTAATATCTAGAGTGAAGGTATCACACACATGTGTATTTGCATATATATATATATATATATATATATATTTGTGCGTGTGTTTATATATATATATATATATATATATATAAAGACGCATATTTATAACAGATTAAAGCGTTTAATGTATTTATTTGACCTTTCGTAACTAACTTTGAAACAGTGATACTCCTTTTTTCTTCTATGATTCATATATATAGCGTATTCTTTTTTCTCTGATTGATTCAGATACATAGTATTGTCTTTGTTTATAATTCTATCGAGCCCGTCTTTTTGTTCGTCATAAACCCGATTGAAGGTAATCCGGTTCCTCCAACCTATTTTCACAAAAACTATTGATCAATTCCCTCATTTATATAACGGCCATGACAAAGAATGAATTTTCACATATAATGTACATAGTGTATTCAAAATAATTTATTTTTTTAATTCAACTGTAATGTGTTAGTGTATGAGAAATGAAATTGTTTATGCTTCCTCTGCGTATGAGATATTGCATGTTGCATTGCTTTTGAAGATATTTGTTGGGGAGCACCCTTTTTTACACATAAGAATGGACTCACCTTATGTGTACCTATAATTCTGCCTATACAGAGAACGGCAGTGTTGCTCAAGAGCAGTAGCTGCGTTGTGTATTTGTATTGCCGCTAGTTGGTCACTAAGAATACAGATACATTACTCGGACATACTTCTTTACTACAAGATTGTACATATTGATTCCTACTAAGAGTATTCCTAGTATTCCTGAATTGATTAACCCGTGTTCCAGTTTGTATATTTTCGTTCAAAATAACTACAATTTCTATCTCCATATCTGTTTTGGTTATTTATTATTTTGTGTGGTTTCTCAAAAAGAATCCATAACAATTTGGCGACGAGGATTTCGAACAAGTTCAAGCGGAGGAAGAAATACGGTTTACACGTCAGTCGTCAACAACAAATTGGCGACTAAGGATTTCGAACAGATTCACGTGGAGGGAAAATACGTTTCCACGTCAGTCGCCAACAACAAATTGGCGACGAAGGATTTCGAACAAATTCACGTGGAGGGAAAATACGTTTCCACGTCAGTCGCCAACAACAAATTGGCGACAAAAGAATGCGAACTTACGTATAAATCCAAGAAACAACAAATTAGCGTCGAGGATCTCGAAATTCACATAAGAGGAGTCTTTAACAACAAATTTGCGAAGTAGATTAGCGCACAAGTTGCACAACAAATTTGAAAAGAACTTACACTGAATCACTTCAACAAAGCTCCCTACCAGGATTCGAACAGCAGAGCGACATCAAACAATTAGGCGACAGTATCACAGAGAGATAGAAGAAAAAAAAAACGGTCGAAATTAATTGCTAGAAAGCAATAGCTAACAAATGCAAACCCCTCAGGGTATCGAAACACCAAATCATAGAGGACTTTCAGAAAGGAATACTGCAAATCATTAAGAGGAGTAAAGAAAAACAATATAAACTAGAAGAAAGACAATTGGAAATGCAAAAAGCAAATGAAGAAAGACAATTGGAAATACAGAAAAAAATTCCTACTAACAGTAATCCTAGTATTCCTAAACTGACTAACCCGTGTTCCAGCTTGTATAATTGTGTTCAATATAACTACATTTTCTATCTCCATATCTGTTTTTTATTTATTTATTATTTTGGTAAGTTTTTCAACAAGAATCCACGAGAATATTTTGATAAACTATTTACAATTATCTATTGACAAGAAATACGTCTGATTACTGATTTTCTTTTTTCTCCTTTCTCCTTTTTTCTTTCAATATGTAGACATTCATTAATACGATTCTTTCTTATTGATTATATCAACTTTTCTTTTCCTTTTATTTCTTCTCTATCATCTATTCATTATTTATTTTGCTAGTTTTTTATACAGATATTTGTTTGAATTTTGATTTGTTTTTGCATTAACCATTTTAGATTTTTTTCTTGTTTTTTGTACGTTTTAAAATTCCCTGTTTTATTCACTTTTGTCTTTCTTTCTTTCTTTGTCGAATTTTACTTACATACTTTCATTACATTCAGTTTTTACAAATTTGTTTCTTTTTAAAACTCATTCTTGTTTCTTTTTAAAACTTGCATTCAGTTATATTTCCTGTCAAACTTTATGTTATGTATTTCATGATTCCATCACTGTTCAGTTTTGTATGATTTTATTAACATATCTTTGTTTATTCCTTGCATAATTCTGTAACATTTACTAACTTTTATATTAAGACTTAAATTATTTCCTTCTTCAATCCGGGTATTTTATTTTTCATAACTTTCTTTTTCCTCATATTCAACAAACTCAATTTTAAACCAATCCACATACAATATAAATGTTCAAAAAGAAGCTGCTATATCAGACCTTTTATAAAAGGGTTAATTAAAAATCTACTTTACTTCATATTGAAAATCTGATCAAATAAATTTGAATATGTTTCAGACATAACATTGGCAACGAACTAAGACGTTAGAATATTTTTTGTACAGAATACCTGGAAGGTAGACGACAAAGGATAAAAATTGACGCATTTATGTAAGGACAACATGATGGAGAAAAACATAAAATTTCTGTTGTGATTTTTTTGGTCTAATGACCTAAAAGCGACAATATGTCTGGAAAAATAAGAAAATAATTCCTTTTTATTCCACATGTCGTTCATTTGAGAGTAAATGTCGTTGCATTAGTCAATTTAACTTGACATTGAATGACGATGAAAACAGAAAAAGTTTCTTGTCTCTCTGTCTACATGTATTTTACATATTTATATATACATCTTTATATATATATATATATATATATATATATATATAAAGATGTATATATAAATATATACATATATATATACATATATATATATATATCTTTATATATATATATATATTCAAAAAAGAGAGAAACAGAGTAATATTTCATTTTTGTCATTATTTTCTTACAATTATTCCTAATTCTTGGTTATTATTCCACTCATATACTTAAATGTAGTATTTGGCATCTTTATTATAGGTTTCATCAATGTTTATAGTTTCTTTTTTTTTAATTTTTTTTTTCATTATTTCTTTTTCTTCTGTTACTTTTTATAACTAACATAGTCATGGCTAATTTGTTGATGGAATTAAAATTTTCTAATAAGCAAAACTGAATGTTTCCATCATTTAACAGTATTTATAGTTTTGAATATTTTTTCAACTGAATATGAAATTTGTTTTACAGCAGGCACTTTAATATACACCATAAACGGTTATTGTTTCTGCTTTGCAATAGAAATCTTCATACACTTTGAAAACAAAATATCATAATATACACCCACTCGTTATTAATTGACTGCACTTTAACAAATATCTCTTATGCATTAAAGTGACAGCAATTTAACAGTTTGTGTATAGGGGTATCGGTGATGTTTTGTAAACTAGCCTTTTGACAAACACTACTAGAGTACCCACAATTTAAATACCAGAAGTTTGAGGGTAGAATGTAGAAATGTGGAAGGATAAAATATTTTTTCTACATTAAAGTAATGATTTATTTACCAAATTGCAAAATTGTAAGAAGAAAAATATGAGCGAAATTTTGTTATTGAACACTATAACATATTTGTGAGAAGAAAAAAAATATTGAGAAATGCAGGTATTTAAACAGTTCCTCACAAGTTTAGAGATATTAGCAGAATGTAAGGTCTTATATTCCTTTCTGTTTGTTGATAGGATATCCAGAGGGTAAGAAAGAAGAAATGAAGAAATAGTACTTATCGCAAACATGTTGTTGCTGTTGTTTTCTTTGGCGGCGAGGAGTGAAAACGAAGAAAATTAGAAATAAAGGCGAGACGTGACTGACTCAGATTGAAATTACTTCCTTACAATGTGAGATGCTATCAAATACCTCTCCCATGCTGACTGTCTTTGACCGCTGGTTTAAGTAATGAAATTTGTCATGTGACCGGCCCTGCGGAAATTCTCTTCTTTAGGTATGAAAAAATTTTGACTAACGTCATATATCAATTTTTGATCTATCCGATAAGGATCCAGGATTTTGCTTTTCACACTGACTTGTGAAATTTGCCTGGGTCTTGGTTTTTCAAATATTTTAGTCGTTTGAATCCGATTTTTTGGGTGTGCAATTTTAATTTGTTTGTTTTATTTAGTTTATGGATGATATTGGATTTGTATCCTATATGTACATGTAAATTACTGGAAATTGTACTTTCGCCCGAGTCTAATATATTCATCATACTCTAGTATGTTTTCTTTGAGAATTATACTTTAATCAGCTCTATCCATCTTTCCGTCAATTCTGTCCTGTTTCAGTGTCAATTTTGAAGATTATCTACCCTATACAATTATGATGTCAACACCATGTGTCACGGGGTAGGCTAGCAGCGTTTTGGCCAGGGTTACGTTTCAATAACAAGCAGCTATTTGCATTTATGTAAAGAAAAGTCAATTTTGTTTTAATTAAAGCTAAGCACCTTCTTGCAGATGTTCCTTGCACCTCCCGCATGACAAACTGCCATAAACTGTATTCCTTACTCAGTTCTATAGATTCTAGATTCTCCAAGCTGAGGTTTTTCACCTCCTTCTTTTACGATAGGCCACTTGGTTGATTTTCTGATTAATACTCTCTTTGCCCGGCTTGTCGATTTACGTTGGCGAACTTAACTTGCTAGGTTGACCTTCATGAAATATTCATTCTATTTTCATAAGATGGATTTAATAGTGCTCCGTGATTATTCAAGTAATGGAATATGTTTTATAACCTGCTTTAAATAGCAGCACATCATAATTGCAGTTCTAGCTGTTGAGCACTTTAGTCCTCATGACCATCTTTGTTTCGCAATCTCCTCTAAGAAACTTTTTTCAAAGAAACAAGGGTATTTTACTATAAAGAGCGAAATCATAGTATTATTATTATTTTACATTCATGTTTCTACATCAAAGGAATAGCCATAATATGTTGTAATATCTAATGAAATCATTAAGTTGCATTTTATGTCGGACTTTCACATTAAAGGTGTTTTAACAATTACACATGCAACAATTTAAAGAATTTTCTTTTTTTTTTTGAAAAGTGTAGGTATTGGAGAAGTAAATGTACTGAAGGAAGTTCTAAAGGCAGGAGTTGTGAGAAAAGAAAACGTTGGTGTAGAAATGGCGGTTACGCTTGACTATTCTGACGGTAATATTGTTTCCAGTCTAGTTGCACCAATAAATTAATGTGATTGAAGGACCATGAAAAGTTTGTCAGAATAGAAGCCATGACAATATGTTCAAAAAAGAACCCACATTCCATTGCTGAGACAATGGCTGAATATAAGACAATGCATTTGACATTTTATTTTAAGCAATACTCTTTCACTTGTTTTAATACATGAACACTTATTGTATGATATTAATTGTATATTATATTGTATGATATTAATTATATATTATAGATATTAATTTTATTTTAAGCAATACTCATTCACTTGTTTTAATACATGAACACTTATTGCATGATATTATTTATATATATATTATATCTATATGTGTGTGTGTATGTGTGTGCGTGCGCGCTTGTTTGTTATTGTGTGTATAAGCTCAAATCTAAATAACTTTCGAATACTATTTTAATACACATGCATATTTTTTATTTAGTTACAAATGCGCAGCCTCTTTCTAATACTTGTCCATCGATTGAAAAAAAAAAAAAAGAGAGAAAATAAAAGAAAAACATCGTCCGATTTTTCATAATTATCCCTTCTGGGGTGGTAGTCTTTTTTCACGCATTCCAAGAATTCAGAAAATGAACTTCTTTTTTATTAAACCATTTAAATATGAGAAATGTAAAACTGATTCTATATTGCTAAAAATGGGATTAAATATGAAGCTGAAACAAAATGTTTTAATACATTGAAATAAAATAAAAAAGCAGAGAAAATGATGCATAAATTATAATGTATACATTGAGGTTAAAGCTAAAAATACAGAATTTTAAAAAGTTAAGAGTTTATATTTGTTTATAAATACTCGAAAGTTCATTGTCATGTGTTTTATCATTTTTTCATGTTTTTTAAATTTAAGTTACTTTGTGCAGTGAAGATATTTATAATCTTTGGAAAGTAAATATCACAAAGCAAAAATCATTTACATATTGTTAAAGAAATGAGGTATTTCTATAAATTAAACATTTTTCTATAGAAACACCCAAAATAGATATATTAGATTACTTTAATTAGGTAATTGTATATATATATATATATATATATATATATATATATGCAGAGAGAGAGAGATAGAGAGAGAGAGAGAGAAAGAGAGGTAGATATATTCAATTAATAAATAAATGCTCATTAAACTAATACAGAGTAACCTGAGTTTCGCGTTAGACAAATATCTGATGCCGACGAACAATTTGCCGTAGAGTTGAGATAAATCCATTGAACATCTATTGCTTTGTTGAACATTGAAGTATATTGAGCACGTTCTGGTTGAAAAAATAGTACTGGACTAAAAACGAGAATTTTAAACTGGAATATTGAGTTGCATTATTGTTCGTTATATATATATATATATATATATATATATATATATATATATATATATATATATATACGCTCTCACACCCTGATTGACCACTCTGGAAGAATAGTAAACTTTGAAAAACAGTAGCTACTCTAGCATGTACGCATCGCTCATTCAGTAAAATGAATTAGAGCACGATGTCTATTGGGCACGTATAATGATAATATACGCGCTAAAAATCTCCCTTCTTCTACCGAACGCCAATAGCACAGAAGTAGAATCGCCGACTAACTCCAATTCGGTCGGCTTTCAATCCTGGGTTTAAAAGCAATTGGAGTCTAACCGTACTGATGAGCTGTGATACAGCGAAACAGATCTGTCTGCGGATGACAATATATATATATATATATATATATATATATATATATAGAGAGAGAGAGAGAGAGAGAGAGATAAAAAAGACAGAAACAAATCTCAGTGTATAAATAATTAAACAGTTATATATCCAGAATTTATTTGGGCAGTAGAATAATTCAGGCTGCTTGATTCAACGGGTCTGAAATAAAATCTGGAATTATAATCGAGTTTTCTTATCTATATATAATATTGCACTGGATAATATCCATTTTGAGCTCTATTTTTAACTATTAAATATTTTATATTAAATAATTTGGAGGGGATTATCCTCAACGTTTTTACGGGTGAGATTTTTATCTATATGATGCGTAGTATAAATTGTCGCGATTTTCTCTATTCGTTTTCGTACAAGAGATTTTTGTACTTGATTTTTCGACCGCAAATTGTAGTATAGCCAGTGAGCAGATTCTGTGTGCAAAATAGTGCTATCATCTCTTATACCTGGCCACCTAATTCTTCAGCTTGCAGCCATCTTGATTATGTGTACAGCGCAGTTCAGCGAGCGACAAAAAATCTTTATAACAGCAAAGATTAATCGACGACAATGATTATGGCAGCATTCATCAACTTGGAGAGGACCATTCGAAAGAGATTCAGTAAATTTCGAAGTCGTCTGGAGGCCTTTTTTTTTTAAAGCGAATGGCGATTTTATTGAAAAAAAATTCTTTATTGTTTCAAAATACTTTTGGGTAATTTCGGTAAATATACCTATGAAAATGAGATATCAGTTTTATTATTGAGTACTTTAGATGAGAATTGATCCATATAATTCTATACAAATGTGATTGTGTGTGCGTGTTTCTGACTATAGCCAAAACATTTGTGAATACTTAAAATATCACGGCACTTTCATTTACACTAAAACAATCCCTCATAGTTACTACTGGAGATAGTCGTAATCTTTAATATTATATGCAGATATGATGACGAAGAAGAAAGAGATTGAAAAAAATATATCCTTGGAGAGTCAGACACTACGAACACGTAAAACACAATACTAATATCAATGCAACTCTTTGGTGTAACAGACGCTGAGTTAAGTAAGAAAATTTCACATTCAGCATTTTACGATGGAACGCCAAAAATATAGATGTAACAACGGTGGAGAAAGTGAAAAAAATGATAGCGTAAGCAAATATTTAATAAATGTGCAAAAATATTTGATAAATTCTCGGCCCTAACAACTCCTAAAAATCTACACAATAATCGAAACAGACATGATTTATATGTGAAGCCCTTTTTGTGTCTTGGGGAAGATTTCATTGTAGCATCTTATAAATTACGCTGGAATAGTTACAGCGGGGCGTCAATTTGTTTGATAAGCATAAATGAATGTGGTAATATATGTCTGTATAAAATAAATTAAAATTATTAGATTTATGGACGTTGTTGAGTGTGGAGTCAGGAAGTATATTTGTTTAGTGTTCATCTAAGTTTCCACAAATTTCCTGGAAAAAAATATCTTTTGTTTCTTTCTTTATGAATGTTATACCCAGGGAACTCACTTCAATATATCACTAAATACAGTGTTTTAATTACAAAAACAAAATAGTGATTGAGTTTAATAGTCCTAACAGCAATTCGATTGGTACTGAATCACTTGAAATATGCCTTTGTCGTGAGTCAGCATTAGTCATTCACCCTATTTATATTGTTCGGAGTATTGTCTTCATCTTTATTGCTATTATTTCGACGTTTCGACCGTTGTATGATCTGACATTCTTCTAAATTTTAGGAATTTTGAACCAATCTTTTTATTAAAATTCTTAGCACCTAAAAAGGGCTGGAGCGTACAAAGGTCCAAACGTCGTAATAATGGCAATAGAGATGAA
This sequence comes from Ascarosepion bandense, assembly GCA_037127315.1. Classification (NCBI taxonomy): domain Eukaryota; kingdom Metazoa; phylum Mollusca; class Cephalopoda; order Sepiida; family Sepiidae; genus Ascarosepion; species Ascarosepion bandense. Next base: position 12,157,221 of record JBBBDQ010000190.1, read on the forward strand.
GACAATAGTCTGAACAATGTAAATAATGTAAATTTCTGAAAGATAGACAAACATCATTCACTCATCTAGATCGGACTAGCTCTTTGGACCCAGTGTTGAATATGCAATTATCTATTTATTAACGAATCACCGAAATTAGAAAACAGATAGGAATAGCAAATGTTAATTTCCAGAAGCAAACGATATATAAAGAAACGAAAGATTTTCATCAGAAATAAAATAAAGGGATTATCTGTTATATAATAATCAATCCTCCTAAATAAGGGATCATACTTGGCAATTTCCTAATAAATGAAAAGGAGGCTTCAATCAACAAGCATATCTTTCTCCAGAGAATTCTGAATTTAAAATGACTGGAGCATATTAGCAACGCGGAAGTTTTTATAAAAACGTAAAAAAACAGAACACTTATGTTCGTAAAGAGGAGCAACGGTAAACAGTAGCTTCTATGTAGCTTCTGTAAATAGTTAGTGGAACAGGGAATGCCTGAGATTGTAATAGACCAAAAAATACAAAGATTTACAAATGATAGGACGTTTAGGAATGAAATACGCGAACATGTCTTAAAGAAACAAAACACATTAAAAATAGAATTAAATTCCTAATCTTAAAACCATCCTTTTAACGTAAATTTATGTATATCAAAATTATATAAGATAATAATGAATTGACTTTTACCGATTATCATACAACTCTACATAATTTACTGCTGTACAAGAAAGGAAATAACTTCTTATACATACCATACATTTTCAGGACGTAGGCGACCATTGATCTTCGCGTCTCTTTGTCCCTTGTAGCTCTTAACATAATTCACTTATTACCCTCTCCTAAACCCTATTTTGCTATCCATTTACTCAAATTCATTAAATATGTCACGCGTTGAGTATCAATAAGTATCAGATTCTTCACGCCTTCTTTCCTCATATCATGTCACAGAATTTTCTGGTGTCCTTTTATGTTAATAATTACTTTTCTTTTTCGTTTATATTTTCTCTAAATGCTCGTTGTTGCTCGTTTTTTCTGTCCATGCTATCCTCAGCCTCTTACAGTAGAACCACATTTCGGTCGCTTATAAACTTTCCTTCATCTTTGATGAGATTGTCCAGCATTCACTGCCATATTAACGGACAAACATCACATAACAATCCAGTGCTCATCTTTTTTGTTACAAGCGAAATTTTCCTGTCTCTCTTTACTCTCCACAATGTCTGGAATGCATACATGGCCATGCTATTGCGACCTCCTGTCTCAGTGTCACACTTACCATTCACTGTTAGAGTACTACCCAGTTATTAAATCTTCTGTACCAACTAGAATTTAGTATCCCAGGTTTTAACCTTAATTTTTTTCTTTTACTGATGACCATCTTGTCGTTTATAAGTAGTTCTTCCTCTCCGCTTTCTAGAAATACTTTCTGTAAGAGGCCTTAAACTTTATTTCAGTGTTTGCTATCTGCACCGTATCATCTGCGTATACTGAGTTTTAATTACTTCCCATTATGTGATCCCCAAAAGCAACGTTGACAGTTTGGCAAAACGTAGATGACAGCTAAAATTTGCAGTACGAATGCTCTAAGTTCATCAAATGAATAGGCGTAGTCACGAGCTGGTAATAATTTCAATAACATCGTTTGGGTTAATATCGTTTTAAACGTAAATGAAATATAACGGTAAATGGGGAAAAAAGAATGAATAATTGATAAATGTAAAGTGAAATGATGGACTGGTGGTTGACGAAGCTAAATTTAATGATGGCTTATAATGATATTGGCATAACAAAAACATGCCTCCTGAAATTTTCTCTACATGTCATAGTGGTGCAGGGTCCCTAATGATGGAGGGTCCCTAATGGTGGAGGGTCCCTAATGGTATGGGGTGCCTTTTCTTACAGAGGGACGATGGAGCTCGAGGTGGTGCAGGGTTGTCAAATAGTGGCTACAAAAAGCATCATTGATGATCAAGTGTTATTGTTTGTATGTGGATGGATGGTTATTCCAAAAGAATAATGCTGCAATCCACGCTGCAAGACGGACTATGACCTTTCTACAAGAAAATGGGGTTCATCACTTGGGACATCCTGCATGCTAACCAGACTTGAACCAATTGAAAATGTTTGAGGATAGATGATAGGAGATGTTTATCGAAATGGCAAACAATATTCAACAAAAAATAAACATTGTGAAGCCATCTTCAGAAGCTGGAGTAACATCCCTTAATAGAATCTCTTATTTCTAGCATGCCCGATAGAAATTTTGAAGTCATCAAAAGCAGTGGGGCTAGAACTCATTATTAAATTTTGTTGTTGAATGTTTTCATACAGTTTTCATACAATTTCGTAGAATTTTTGTCTCTGGTCTTATAATTTTGATCATGTGTAAATCGCCTCATTTTATAAAAATGTAAATTCTAAATAAAATGTTTGGAATATCCCTTTTTGTTTCCATAACCTTTTAGATTGTAGTAACCTTAAGTGGGAGGAGTTTAAAATCTATCCATAAAAAATATTTCTGTTTAAAGATTTTTAAGTAGTCTTAAAATTTTGATCATGACGGCATATATATATATATATATATATATATATATATATATTAGTTTTAACTTATACATACACACACACACACACACACACACACACACACACACACATATATATATATATATATATATAATCATATTTTTAGATATTTTAAAACTATTGTTGTGAATTTTCTTTAATACGTAATAGTCGTTGTATTGATTCCTTTTTCTCCCTTTACATGTGTGTGTGTGTTTGAGTTAAGTAAAATTAAGTGTTTATTATCCTGAGATAGCACAAAATCGTCTGACGTGCGGATCAAAAAACCAAATCAGAAATTAATCTATTCCATTCAAATGCACTGAGATGCTTATTTCATAAGTTTCCCTAAAACTTAAAGTGGGGACATTTAATATTTAATCTTACCCATTACCATATCTTTTGATATGAAAGAATATAATTATAAATCCTGCTAATCCTAGAAGCATTATCTTCCAGAAATTCCCTTTTATTGTTCATGGTTTATATATATATATATATATATATATATATATATATATATATATATAGTGGTTGATTTTTTTTCTTGGCATATACACTCTTCACTGAAATTACAATTTAGCAGAATCGTCTTCAATATATATGTGAAACAAATCAAAGAGAATGCTTTGAATGCACTGCCTATGTGTCTTCGATGTCGGCCATGTATGTTTATTTGCATTTGTGAGAAAGAGAGGAAAGGGGCTTGATTGTGGTGGGCATCGGACCTGAAAACAGCGACAAGAAGCAAATAGACCATTTACTCATAAATATCTATATCTAAATACATATTTACATCACAAAGTTTGTTTGTGCATTTGTGTGGTTGTGTATACACACCTTCGAACACATGTCGAATGGGAATGTGTAGGGGGCGAAGAGAATTGGAAAGGGAGAAAGTTAAGCGTGGTTTTGAGCATGCACACAATCGTAAGCAGACACATGATACAACATTGGAATGTCTGGAAGGAATCCAAAAGTGATGGGTATGTTGTAACTTTACTGGTGAAATTAGATCGACCGAGATTTGGCTGGATGCCGAAAAATCCTTGGCATGGCGCCAGCTGAAAGGCAGGTACGATAAAGAGGGCTTTTGGTTTCCTAAGCAGTTCATGACATAACAACTGGACGCCGCAAATGTACAAGTTATTGAATGCATATTATAACTAGTTTTCAAAACCTACATCAATTTCTGGAACATAAAAAATGGAAGATAAGAATAGGACTGACCCCAACCAAGAAAAGAAAATCGAAAAAAGCTGAAATATTAGTATTGTTTTAAATTTCAGATAATAAAATATGCCTAGTAGCATAGTCGAATTTATTTACGATGGTTTTTGCCAGATGACTGGTAAGTAGTTGAGATATTACATGTATGTTTTTATTTTAACTTTAATTCTGAAGCTTCTTTTTGATGTATCATATAGAAAAAGACTCTTTATCTAAATTGTAAGGTTCTAGAGTAAATGGAATCGCTATGGTTTTATAATACTGATCTCAGCCTAATCAAGCCTGTCTGAGACAAAAGCATAAGACAATAAAGTAATATGCAATTTAAATGTATTTATAATGGAAGATATACAAATCCATACATAAAATTATGTATGCTAGTTAAATCAGATAAAATAAAGATTTATTTTACGTGTTTCATCCGTCAAAAGAACATCTTTTGATGAATAATAGTTTCTTGAATGAAATCAATATATTGATTAGGAGGTCCCACGTGGTCGAGCGATAATGACACGTCAGATCTAATGAAGGTTTCACTTTGCGGAATGCAGATTCGTATCCTCTCGCAGTGCGCATATATATTCTCAAATTATCAGGCTGGTAGATGTAAAAAAAAATATAGCATTTAATAATAATAAAAAACAGAGCATCTACGCAAATATGAATATCTATCCACTAACAATAACGTTTAAAACCAAAAAAATTAAACTAACTATATATATATATATATATATATGTGTGTGTGTGTGTGTGTGTGTGTGTGTGTGTGTGTGTGTGTGTGTGTGTGTGTGTGTGTGTGTGTGTAATTCAATAACAGAAGAGAGCTGTACCGCCTAAAACTGATTATATTCATTGGTTTACATACATACAATAAATAGCTAAATCTGAAACAAAAAAATGTATACATCTATAATAACAAGCTAATGCCCTCTTCCCAGAGGAAACAAGTTTTCATGATTTTTTGCTTTCATTCCCTTTGTAACCTTTTATAGAGGGACGTTATTGCTCGAGGTATCTTTGCCAAAAACTAAAAACTTATGTTCTAGATGTAGCCAAAGTTATTCAATGGAAAATCTCGGTTAAAATTAACATTTACCGTGATAAGTTGGAAAACATGTTAGATTTAAACATTTTCCTAATTGCTTCTAACCGCCACTGCAAGCTTTGTACCATGTCTCATGCCTTGTACGGCCCGCAAATTGTTCACCCCTGTAATATGTGAAATTTGTACAGACGCAGAAAACATATGCACACACATACGTAGATTACTGAAGGCACTAAAAATCCACGTATTCTCTATTTTACCGCATGCATCAGGAGACAGCGCTGGTTCTATGTAGTTTAGTATCATAATGTGTTGCATTCTGGAAGGCTGATCATTTGTCAAAAGGCGATTTGCTCTTTTTTGACCGGAAGATTTTATTTATTTAAGCAATACAGAAATTAGCATTATGCAACTGGCGATTCACTTGTGATAATGTTATCCGAGAAAATATGGCGTGTCTAATAATGAATCAGAGGTCAAGGTTAAATTAGTAAACCTTAGAGAATAAGCGAAGTCGTTCTGAGAAAATTACACTAATACAAATGATAGGGAATAAAAGACAAAATTATTTTGTAATAGTCACTTTGAAAAGGGAGAAGAATAACTACAAAAATAAAATAAAAAACGGAATAAAGGAAAGAAAAATTGATATTGTATTTTGCATACAAAAATGACGGTCAGAGTGACCGGTGGAGGGATGAGATGAATTAAATTATTTTCTTCTGTTGCGTGTAACAACCCAAGTATAATGTGATTTTAGAAGTTCAGATATATATATGAGCGAATGCATCATTTTCTGTGGGATCTAGTTGAGCTAGGAAAAAGTAGCTACAAGCAATATAATTATCTTTATTCTTATCTTTATTCTCTACGTATTTTTCGTAGCACAAACGAGTAATCAAACACCACATTTCTTGAAGTTTCGTCGATGATTAGCAAGAAATGCATAGTAGAATAGTTCTTTAGTGAGTACAGGAAAAGTATCGGTGACAAAAAATTAGTTGAATTTAAAATTAATTCTCGTAACCAGTGCAGCCTACAGCTTCCTGTGACACTGTCCGTTTTTCAATATATATATTTTAAGAAAACAAATATAATAAGTAAATAAAATATTGGATTAATCACAAAAAATCATTACCCAAGTAATCGGCTAAATACAGACAGTACATTCCGTAATACTTGGCATTCAAAATCACAGATGCTATTAAAAGTTGTATCTAATCAAAAGAACATCAGTCACGATCCTTAAAAGGATGTTTGAAATAGCGTTTAAGAAATATTCTATGTTTGCGTTTTTAGCCAATACATAGATAAATTTTGTTCAGGCATATTAGCAGAAAAGTTTCAAGACTTCGCTTTGTCAATGAACATAAACAAATTATATCCAGACATAGAAAACTAGTTAACTGTGTGTGAACTTACTTTGTAAGATATATTACAAACTTCGAGAGGAAAAGAAGTCTGCAACATGGCCCGGTTTTCAAATTTCCCCTATAACGGTGGACAGATCAATCGAGACTGACATTGTTCTGTGCACTTTGTCACACTTTGTCTCTTTCTTACCATATTCATCTTACTCTGATATATATATATATATATATATATATATATATATATATATATATAGTTTCAGTGCAAAATTTTGTCACTTTAACTGAACAGGTTCATGCCGTCTTCGAAGTTTCGTGAAGACACTGTTATGATTAATTCATTGATGTTGGGTTTCTTATTTCAGAAAAGAAGGTTTAGGGATAAAAAGACTTATACTTAGAATCAGAAAAAGACGAGTGAAATCTCTAGTGCACATAGAGTTTGGCAGAACAGGGAATCATCATCATCATTTATACATCACACCCAGATTGTGCATAGGGCAGCAACTTTTTGTTGCTGTTTCTGAAACAAACTGTTTTTTACGGGGCAAGGTTGTTAGCCCTGCACCCAACCCCCAAACATGTAGGACCATTCTGGGTCCTTACGTTTAAAGCAGCTGGTATTCCCAAATGGTCATCCATTTAAGTACTGACCAGGCTCGTGTTGCTTAACATCGGTGATCGGAGGGAAACCGGTGTATTCAACACGATAGTCGTAGACTAGAACAGGGAATAGTTTTGATATAAAAAAGACGAATATTACTCGGAGATTCTAAAGATGTGAAACTGTGGAAAGGCATGGTGTCTCTCCTCGTCAATAATTATTTTTATTTACAATATTTGTGTCCCTTTATTGAAGAGATATCAAAAAATCATCTGAGAGTTTCTTCCTTTAATGTATTACGTTGATAAAAGATTATATCATATAATGTTCTCCGTATTATCTTAAGAATGAATCATAATTTTTCCTACCTATTAAATTTTTGAACTTATATATATATATATATATATATATATATATATATATATAATAGTAATTTTATTGTTTATTAAATGTAATGAAGAACATTTTCTTCAGAGATGAACAAGAGACTGGAAGTGATTTTTATATACTTAGGCCAATGGAGAGAATATTAGAAGAATTAAAGAATGTAGGCCGACCATGACACTCTCATGGGAGTTTACCAAATGGCGTTTATATTTCGACATAATCTCTATTGTGGTCCACACGTTTATTTAATCGGCGCTGCAGTGTTTGTATACATATTGTAAAGAATCTTTCATCCTCTTGATAAAAACTCACCAACAACGGATATGATGTCATCATTACTATTATACTGGTTTCCAGTGGAGCGATTTTTTTATATGTTCTGTAGCGGATGATACCTATACTAAATTGAGAGAATAGGGAGGTTGATCAACCAGTTCAAAGCTTCAGTCATGCATAGTATCCATTGAAATAAATGAAATATACCGCAGATTTGCCAAGGTGAAACAATCGCTTGTGTTTACTTTTGTTGAATTTATGACTTGACAGCCATTCGTAACTGCCTGAATCATTTGACATATTATGCTCCATTGATGGTGTGGCCTATTGAAGATAGTAAACATAAGGCATTTTGTATGCCAAAAATCTGTCGCAATCGCCTCCTATGCAGATGATACGACCTTGGGGTTCTCTGGAGCAGATGTGGATCAATGTTTCCACCACATGGATTATCGTTTTGTCTCTATCACAACACACATGCTGAATTAGGAAACTAGTTGAATCTCATTCAAACAATGTAAGATTTTCCCGTGATGTGATTGGACTTGTGCGTTATCAGGTGTCTGAATACGTAGCAAACACAGAGCAACAACCTAGGTCATGTAAAGAAAATTGTATATTCTCACTTCTTTTACCTGATGTGTTGATAGCAGTTGCTATTTTTGTATAAAGTCATTTGTTTGTCATACAGCACCATGTGGTGAACCCGGTCAATTGTTTACCTTAATGGTGGCATTTACAGGGCCTTACAGTCATTGGGTCAAACTTGAGACTCACTTTCCCTCCTAAATTCAGCTGCACACTTTTGGCACACTTGATAAAACATCATCCTCTCATTTAGCAAACATGTCAGCATGAATGTTTTTGGGGCTAAACTTTTTTTATACAGGTATTTGACAACATCACGATTGCAAATTTTTCAGTTTTGAAAAGAGTCGCTACTTGTTACTTTTGAAGTAATCTTTAAACAGCCTGATATTACTTTACCTATTGAAAAACAATTTAGTTACTAAAAATCAAAGTTGAAATTAATGTGTTTAATGTTTCGCAGCTCTAGGATAATATTTTCACTATCAGCCTATGAATATTTCAGTCTACCCTCGTAGAAAGAATAAAATAACTAATGGTTTCGAAGATATAACGAAAGCTGAAGTTTCTGTGATACACAATAAAAAAAGTAGGCCTGGTCATTTGTATCATTGCAATACATAAAGAATGCGAAAGTAACAGGTCGTAACAGCGAGTTTCGTATGTAAAGAGATTGTGTAAATGAAGTGCAAAACAATGAAAACGAGCGATAATAGAAGAAGAAAATAAAAACAGGTCTTATGAAGACGCTTGATCGTCCACATACAGAATAAGCATCGCTATCGGTGGCAGAAACGAGCTTTACCTAACAAAAGGAAATAATCTATTCTGATGCAATCGTTCGAATACATTGTCCCTTTTGCTTACATAGTCGAGTTCTTTTTCTATAAATTTCCTAATGCCAGTTAATAAGAACATGCTTAATATGAAGTAAAACTTTTAAAAATATACAAACTTCTGTAAATCTCACAATCCGGCAATATGAGATCTTTTTTTTTTTATAATTTCGCTGCAAAGAAAGTCATAATTTGGTTTGTTGCTTTTGTTTAGAGGCATTATTCTTTATGGGTTATTGAATACCGAAATAGAAATATTTGTATGCTAATAATAATAATAGTAGTAATGATTTAGTGATACAATTAATTTATCAAAATATAGGGTGGATAACTAGTAGAATCAAACATTTCGCAAGGTTAATTGCATATAAAGAGAATATAACGAAACTTACTGAAATTAGAACTTGGTTCTCTAATCTCGATTCTCGAGTTGTTATCAGTTACACCACTTGCACATCAAAGAATAGAGCACCTGTGAGCAGTCACACATCTAGGTGCTGCACAGGCTCGATCTTGTTTAACATCAATGATCAACCGTGTAACCGGTGTTTCAAACTGATGCTTGACATAAACTTACAAACAAATAAAGCGTTTCAGCCGCTGGGGTGTTATTCATTGTAAAATAAAATGAGGAAATACATTATTAATGACAAATACAATGAAAGTACAGGAAATAAAAAGACAGAAGCTTAAAATTGATAGCGACTACTTCAGGGGCGAGAACTTACGGTTACATATATTAATGTTAACTATAAAAAAGAGAGACCATACCGCCAGTCTTGTCTTTGAAATTCATAAAGTCTAGGTACAAAATAGGATAGCTCATCGCAACAATTGCCATGAAAATATTCATAAAAAATACACGAATATGTTATGATACAAACCGGAGGAAAACTGAAAAGAGATGCCATTTTAGCACTAGTAACATTGCAGATACATTTTAGGATTTGAAATCAATTTAAAGAGCAGAGAAAATAGATATGATATTTATATATAATTTATCGAATATTGCATGCCCATATTTATTTTAAAATGACATTATTCCTAACTTCTAAAATGACAGATTATTTTTATGGTACAAAAGAACGAACAGTAGACAATTACTACAATTATTCCAAAAAAGCTGTATCTAATGACTTCACACAAAAAACTATTTAAGAACTATTTCAGTCACCATTGTTTTCTGAAAATATAAGAAACAAAATCATATATAGAAAAGAATAACCAAAATATGGTTTCTTTCGCGGAGAATTTGGGTTTATTATCTGACATTCACTTGCAAATTGCCAAATATTTGCAAATAGCAGGAAAATTCAAATGTTGATGCTTCCGGATCGCCGTATAATTATGCAAATTTTATCTCATTCCCCTATGTAACCCCTTGCGCAACAATGCCTTGATTGAGTAGAAATTATATATATATATATATATATATATATATATATATATATATAAATTCTTCTATTAATGCTCAGTTTTTTACATACCAACATTAGATTGTTCCGTACATAATACAATATTATTGCAGTAAAAATGTCTTTTTGTTTAAACATAGTAATTGAAAAATTATTTTTTACAGTTATTGATTAAACGCAAATTTTCTAATACTTGAAAATGCAAAAAGGTTAACTACTTTCACTATGAATATGACGTTATCTAAGTAATTACAGCAGTCTTTAAAACATTGGATGGTTAAAATTAGATTAATACTATATTAGCCACTAATAAAATATTTCTTTGAATATTTGATAGTATTACTACTTTTTGTATAGTTGTATTCTTTCATGTCTATTTTGAATGTTTTAAAATAAATTTTTGACATTATTTTAAAAATAGACTGCTTCATTAGTACAGAATTTTATATTTATTGGAAAATATTAAATTATATAACATGTACGAATTTACTTAGAAAAGATCATGAATAAAAAGTTTATGTTAAAATATAATAATTATATATTTGGAAATTGTTAATGGACAATTTATAAGTACCGCCAGTTACATAAAGAACAGAGGAATGCCATGCAGCAAACCATTCTAAATGAATATGCTTTCATAAAAAACATATTAATAAGCATTAATTCATAGTATTTTTATTTTATTTTCTTATATGTACCTATATTCTACTTGAAGGGTACGCAGATTATAAGTTACTAATGAATGAAACTAAAGTTTTTCATCCGACTATGTAATAATTTACGAATTCTTTCTACTTAAAAGTTGTAGAATTATGAACAATTATGAGACCATCATTTTATATAATCCAATGACAGCTATATCAACATTACAATGTGTAGATAGATTGTACAAAATAAACAAACCTACAGGATAACGTGAAACGCTGAATCCAATGATCCCAGAGTAATGTTTAATATGTCCTCTGAATTTGATTCCTCAACTGTTCCTTGGTATTAATCTTTAAGTAATAGTAGAAACAAAAAATGATTTCTTGAATGTTATTTTAGATTGAGTTGATAGGCATTCATACCTTACGTAAAATATAATGCTAACCCAATTTACATATATCTTAAATCAAATCTCCCACCATCTATTATTAAACACAAACAATATTCTGTTGAAGACAGAAAAACAACAATTCTGCAGCAGAAGCATTTTTATAACACAGTCAATATTACAATACTCGCCCTAAAATAGCAGCTATAAATGCAATGTTATATATTATAAGGAAAATAAATAAAATTAAATAAAAAATTTAAAATTTACATAAATTTATAAAAATAATACCAAACATTATGGAAATAGAAAAATTATTTGGTACGCACCATAAATGATTAGTTTTAAGTTAGACAATAAATTCCTTAACCTAGTTCAGAAATATATATATAGAATTTTTTCATTAATTGTACAGAGAAGCTTAGTTATTAGCTGCACTGATAATCCTAATAAATATGATAATAAATATCATAACAATAAATTCCTGAAACTATATAACTAGATTAGAAATCAAAACCACCATATTATAAAGAACGACAATAATACTAGTACGTGTTGTTACCCAAAAGATTGTCCTCTGCAAAATAGTTGCTTTACAGATCCTAAAGTTCAGAAGCTACCATATCCACTAGAGATCCAAATCTCATCAAACATTTTATTGGAAGTAATTTTTTTAGTATTTTTTACAGAGTTTATATAGCAATTTTTGATGTTAATGTTTTTCTCTTGTATTTTATACCAGAGCTGATATTGCATTTTTGACACTAATGGTTTTCTCTGACACTCCGTATTAATGTTTCCCATATTGTATTAATCTGTATGCTTGGTTGGCTTAGTAGAATGATATACCCCACTAATCAAAATATAGATTTCGGTTCAAAATTTCTAGCACCCGAAGAAGGCCGGAGCCTACAATGGACAAAACGACGTACAAATGACAGCAAATATGACGACAATAGTCCAAACAATTAAATAGTATAAAATCTACAGTAACTCGGCTTCGCATTCTCAAAACTATTGTCAATTGAAAGATGCAAATAAAACACCCTCAGTAAAATGGAAAATATTAAAAATGCTGTAAGATGTACATTGTTACATGGAAACGGTTTGTTTGCTTACAAGAAAAAAATTCAGTCAATAATATTCCCGAGAACTGACTTATTAAACGAGCCTAATGAAATTACTATTTACAGCAACTATAATATAAGTCACACTTTTAAATATATCTAAATATATATGACACTGGTTACTATATGCTATAATTTATAATACTACCCATGTTCTTTAATTATATTCACCTTAAATCTATCAGAATGTAACTGTTAAATTGTTGTTTACGCTTATTTCAACTACCAGTCAACACCAATTTCGATTTAATAATTAACTTTATGGTTTTACATCTATTTCGTTATATTAAAATTGTATTTTTAAATTAACAGCACCCTTTCAGATAAATAATTTATTGATTTAATTTAAATCTCGTCGCATTTAAATGATGTATTAGTTACATATTTGTTCCATAGTTATTTAAACTGAAACAATTGACACATTCATCTGTCAATACAATACATTGCTCCATTCTGATATCTCAATATTTATTGTTCTACACCCACAAAAGTTTTAAGTTATAATGACTTCCCCCTAAACTGCATTCAACCAATATGATAGCAGTTTTATTTTCAATTTCTTCATCAATACAGATATACAGATATGACATGGTTAGTAAACCACATTTCACTGCCTGATGATGGTGCTCGACAGCTTTTTAGTTGCAGTAAGCTATTCTCATAACTATATATATATATATATATATATATATATATAAGTGTGTGTGTGTGTGTGTGTGTGTGTGTGTGTGTGCGTGTGTATGTATGTATATGTACTCGATATATTAATTTTGTTTTATTTCATTGCCGTAATAAAATAAGTTAAGTCTACGTCGTATTACGGTACTTGAATATAAATTCTAGATCCCTATATTCTTATTTCTGTTCTTATAACTAAGTGTGTGTGTGTGTGTGTGTGTGTGTGTGTGTATGTGTGTGTGTGTGTGTGTGTGTGATATATTAACGGTTTTTTTTTATTTCATTCCTGTAAAAAAAATAAGTGGTGAATTTTCGTTTTAGGGCCCGATGGTATTTATCCCTTCAAAATTTTCAAAAATAGTCTTATTTCCGTGCAAATGAATATGCTGAACTCAAATAAGCAATTAGATATTGAAGAAGCGTACTTTTTTGATGTTACCGACCAGAAAAAATTGGACTTCTTCTCGCTTTCTTTTCACCCGTTACCGGCTTACATTCGCTGCTGAATGATTTTAGGCGTAGGAAGAAAATTTTGGCCTATTTACTTCCTTTACTGCAAATTCTTTGTAGAAATTACTACGCAATTTATATTCGGTACTCAATTTCAGTAGAAAGTTGCGTGTATTTGCGTGTTAATTTTTTAAAAAATTTTGTTAATTAATTTAAGAAGAAATTTGCGTATACTTAATTTTCAGAAGAAATTTGACTTGCAAATATATGAAAATAAGTGATAATTGTAGTTTTACCTAATTTTTTTAGACGAAAGTTAACTTTCAAATATATGAAAATATAGGTTTTTTAAGAAAGTTAAATGATTTCATATATTTGAAAGTTAACTTCCTTCTGAAATTAAGTACCAAAAAAAAAAGAAAAAATACACCCAATATATTTAAAGCTTAATTAAACTACACTATTCACTTATTTTGAAAGTTAACTATCATTTGAAATTAAATACACGCAACTTTCTTCTGAAATTAAGTACCAAAAAAAAGGAAGAAAACATGCAAATACACGGAACTTTCTGAAAACTGCAATTTTGAAAAATTGACAATGTCATTTTTTCATTTTTTCACTTTTAATTTCCTTTACAGTTGATGTAATCATTGTTTTATTTTCAGTGTTATGTATAAAAAATACTCTGCTGTACTACATATTTTGTTCTTTTTGTTATTTATAATTTACCCGTTACCGGCTTACATTCGCTGCTGAATGATTTTAGGCGTAGGAAGAAAATTTTGGCCTATTTACTTCCTTTACTGCAAATTCTTTGTAGAAATTACTACGCAATTTATATTCGGTACTCAATTTCAGTAGAAAGTTGCGTGTATTTGCGTGTTAATTTTTTAAAAAATTTTCTTAATTAATTTAAGAAGAAATTTGCGTATACTTAATTTTCAGAAGAAATTTGACTTTCAAATATATAAAAATAAGTGATAATTGTAGTTTTACCTAATTTTTTTAGACGAAAGTTAACTTTCAAATATATGAAAATATAGGTTTTTTTAAGAAAGTTAACTAATTTCATATATTCGAATGTTAACTTCCTTCTGAAATTAAGTACCAAAAAAAAAAAGAAAAAATACACCCAATATATTTAAAGCTTAATTAAACTTCACTTTTCACTTATTTTGAAAGTTAACTATCATTTGAAATTAAATACACGCAACTTTCTTCTGAAATAAATACCAAAAAAGGGAGAAAACATGTAAATACACGGAACTTTCTGAAAACTGCAATTTTGAAAAATTGTCAATGTCATTTTTTCATTTTTTAACTTTTAATTTCCTTTACAATTGATGTAATCATTGTTTTATTTTCTATGTTATGTATAAAAAAATACTCTGCTGTACTACATATTTTGTTCTTTTTGTTATTTATAATTTATAAGTGTTTTCATATTTTCATATATATGAAGAGTAAGTAAAACTACACTTATCAATTATTTTCATATATTTGAAAGTTAACTTTCTTATGAAATTAAGTACACGCAACTTTCTTCTGAAATTAAGTACCAAAAAAAAAAAGAAAATAAAAAAAAAACACGCAAATACACGCAATATATTTGAAGGTTAATAAAACTACACTTATCACTTATTTTCTTATATTTGAAAGTTGACTTTCTTCTGCAATTATGTACACGCAACTTTCTTCTGAAATTACGTACAAAAAAAAAAAGTAAAAATGAAACACGGAAATACACGCAACTTCCGAAATAAAATACACGCAACTTTCTTCTGAAATTAAGTATACGCAACTTTCTTCTGAAATTACGTACCAAAAAAAAAAAAGGAAAAATAAACACGCAAATGCACGCAACTTCCAAAATTAAGTACACGCAACTTCCGAAATTAAGTACACGCAACTTTCTTCTGAAATTAAGTAACCCCCACCCCCACAAATAAGAAAAATACACGCAA
This sequence comes from Ascarosepion bandense, assembly GCA_037127315.1. Taxonomy (NCBI): domain Eukaryota; kingdom Metazoa; phylum Mollusca; class Cephalopoda; order Sepiida; family Sepiidae; genus Ascarosepion; species Ascarosepion bandense. Next base: position 12,172,786 of record JBBBDQ010000190.1, read on the forward strand.
ATAAACGCAATATATTTAAAGGTTAATTCAACTACACTTATCACTTATTTTTAACAGCCAAACAAAGTAAAATTAACTTTATATTTTAAACAATGAAAATCTTCTCTGTTCAGATATTTCCAAAAACTAACATTTTATTGTCGTTTATGAAAAATAAGCAAAGTATTATATAAGGAAATTTGTGCCGTGTTCACTTGGAACATCGGCCATGATGGTTCTCCACAACTTCCTGTCTTTTGTATCATTTAATAAATAATAAATTTCTTTCCGTTATTTCTACTAAGCACTTTCCACGATCCATTTAACCAAGCTTATTAATTGTGTTATGTGTTGTTTTCATCTTATTCTCTTGCCCTCTATGTCTCTTGTGAGCATCAGATTTTCTAAGCCATCTTTTCTTTTTGTGTGCTAAAAAGCTTCAACTGGCTCTTTTTGGTGTTAAGTATTCGTTTCTTTATTGTTTCCATTTTCTCCAAATCTTTTCCTTCCTCACATGTTCGTTTCATAGAATCCTTAGCATCCTTCTGTAGAGCCATATTTTTGTTGTTTCAAATCTCTTCTTGAACTTTGTGGAAGTCGTCCAGCACCCACTGCCATACAGGAGGATTGATATCACATAGCAATTTTGTAAACGTTTTCCATTTCTTAGTCCCCTTTCATCTTTGGAATGTTTTCTTGGCTATACTAATACGCCTTCGGATTTCAATAGCACATATTTCGTCCTTGGTTGAAATGATTCGCAGATATTTGAATTTCCGCAGTTGTCTTAGTTTTAGTAACTCCCATTGATCTTTCGGAATTTGGCTAATCCTTTCGTTAACGGTCATGTCTTCTGTTTTCTTAAAGTTGATGTTCAATCCTTTCTTTACGCTTTCCGTCACTAACTTCTCTAGAAGTGTTTGTAGGTGATAAGTGAATCTTATTTCCACTTCAACGCTATTTATTGATATAAACCTTGTTTTTTTGTACAAAGCAGGACTCAACAAGAACCCCACCGAAAAACAATAAAACACGTTTTTTTTTAATATATCGCTCAAGTAAACATGCCGGTAGACGTAATTCACAAATAAAAAAAGAATACAGACAGTGAGTCTACCCAACCGTAAGTATCAATTAAATAATGTTTACAGTGATAATATGATATTTATTAATTATTCGATACAGAGTTATTCATTTCATCAACTTTTATTCTATTTTTTTTTTCATTACATTATGATGAAGACATTTGCCACTGTCATTAGTAATTCACTTTGTATGTTGCACATTTAATCACTGAGATGTTTTAAAGTATAATGCTTGTACTAAGCTACAACAATCGCTGCTTGTCTTTGTATGGATACGCTATGAAATGATTCCATATGTAAGCATAAAACGGAGCCCATGGTCCGTCCAATTTTCCAGCCAAAATAGCTGACCTTTCGTCTCCATTAGATTTTTGTTTAGGTTTAAATCAAAATCAAGGAAAAGCTCACTTTGCGATCACCTAACCAATAAAAAGTAATCCATTATATTTTAACCTTTATTCAAAGCCTCACTTGCCTGGTAAAAGTGAGACATTTCTGTCATACCAGGCAAGCGTAAGATTATCCCTTTGCCTCTTCTTCCTCTAAAATTTCTTCCCATTTTAACATCACAACACAACAAGAATTGTCGGCATCGGAACGACACAAGGGACAGTCTGTCCCTCGCCAGAGGCGATTCAGAATTGGTTTCTTCAATATCAGCCATGACTATTAATATATACCAGCACCCGAAAATCATCAATGTCTGGTTTGTTTTCGGTTCAGTCCAAAATTATTCATTTATTTATTTATTCATTTTCCCAGCGGCCAATTGGGTGTCGCTTAGAAGACACGACTTCAAAGATATTAAAAACTCACCATAAAAAACGAGCCACTTGAAATAAAAATAAAATCCCAAACCACCGACTTCCTTGCCAGTGTCCCATTATATTGTCACAATTATTGCAGATTGCAGCGTATGCTTCGATTTCATTAATACTTAGAAGTTTACAGTTCATTTTATTTAACGTTTTTGGTGTAGATATGCTTTCCGATATGGTTTGTCGAATGCTAAGTAGAATCTCCAAAAAATGTTGCATATTCTTTAAAAGAAATGTTGGGTAAAATTTGGCCAATCACTGTATCAAATCAGAAAAACTCTCTTACACCATCTTTGATAAAAAATAATATTGAAACGTGACTGAGATGATATATTTTTAAGTATCTCATACAATTCATAATTTTCTTTTGGAATGTTTTCATATGTAGGTGCGTATGACATTAAGGTCTTCGTACTTTATGGTTTAGTGTTAGCTACACAAATGAGTTTCGATCTAATAGTTATTTGTATTTTAAAAATCTTACTGTCTTTATTTTTGACAGTGCAGTTCTTAACTCCCTTTTATTGCTCTATCTCTGTATAGTTCTCTGCGTTATTAATTCTCTGAATATCGCCTTCTACGTGCCATGTCCCTTCAAGACGTCAAGAATCATGATCCACCACGTCTCCCCAATCCTTGTCGCTCCTAATAAGCCCGTTCTCATATTACATCACTCAATACCCGCTTCACCATTTATCTGCTCAAGTTCAAGGTATGTTTTCCGTTACTTTCCTTTGACTTTCTTTGACTCTATTTCCCCGGGGTCATCAAGTTCTCCAAGTCTTTTTTCCCTCATTACATTTTCCAAAACCTTCAGCTGTCTTTTCTTGATGTTAATATCAGTTTCCTTTTTGTGTCCATCCTCTCCTAACCCTTGCATGTTCCGTCCGTGGTATCCGTATCATCCTTCTGTAGGACCACATTTCGGTTCCTTCAAAAATCTCCGTAACCTTTGAAAGATTGTTCAGCATTCACTGGCGTATTGAAGCAGAGACATCACATAACAATCTAGTAATCACTTTGTTTCAAGGAATATTTTCATGTTTTGTAATGCATTGCTTAGCTTCTGGAATGCATCTCCTCATCGTATTTTCTCTTCTCTGTTAGAACACTTCCCATGTATTTAAATTGCTGCTCCTGTTTAAATGTAGTACCACCAACTAGTAGTTGGCATTTTGGGCTCCTCTATTTATTCAACTGATGATCCACAACTTATATCTCCAATTGTTAGCTGATACCTTAAATATCAAAGACTAAGGCGTCGGAAACGTAAAGTATGAACTACAATTTAGGGACGTAGAGCGTAGACTACAAATTGGAGAGGTTGGCCGGAGACTACGAATTAGAGACAGAAGGTGTGAGCCAATAATTAGAGATGTAAGGTGTTGGTTATCAGCTAAAGATGTAAGTTGTAGACTATCATTTGTAAAGTTAATTAGTGAACTACGAGTTGGAGAAATCTGGACTACGAATTGGGGACATAAGGCGTAAGATGTAAGCTGTGGGCAACCAACGTAAGACCTAGACCACGGATTGGAGGCGTATGGTGTGAAATAACAATTGAAGATGTAAGGTGTGGGCTACCAGTTGGAGATTTACAGCAAGGCTAAAAACTGGAGACGTAATCCGTGATCCAAAAAATGGAGTAGCAATGCGTGGACGGCGAATTAGAGACGTCAGACTAAAAACATTAAGTATCTCTGAAATGAAATGAGACAACACTGGGGCTTACAAAATTTGCTTATGGCTTCCACGCTAAACTGAAAAATGCTTGCTATTATTATGTAGATAATACGACATTTACATCTTCATCAAATTATTTCTCATTCATCGGAAGAGCAGATATCGAGATATTTAACTTTTAAAATAGTATAATATAGAGAGAAATGTCAACATACACAATTTCTAAAACAAATATATATATAAGAATTTGAAATAAACAATTATGATACTTTATATTTCAGAGAAAGCTACATTACACAATTATATGTAATATTATAAGAACGGATGGCAAAGTTTACACAGATTCGACCTGATATTTACAATGATTTATGTTTTATTACAGTACACAAAACATGGACTTGGAAAATGATCTGATGCAAATAGAGACAAAATCACCTTAACGCCAAAAAATACGCATGCGTGAATTATTTCAGCAATGAAGCACAAAATATTAAAAAAAGAAAAACTATTTTATTTTATTTGCAAAGACGCAGCGAAATTGGTTTGAATGCTTATTATATGGCTTCCATGTCTGGCTTAAATATTTTTCTTCTGAATTCTGTTCAAATCTGAAATAGCCACACTGAATTTATTATAAAATTTGTGTTTTTGCTTTCTTGCCATTTTTACTCAATGTTTTTACTTTTGGCATACAAAAAAAAATGAAAAAAAAAAGAAGGAAAGAAAACCCAAAAAACAAAAACATTCGATTCGTTTTTTAACTTCCAGTAACATTTTTAATGTTGGGAAAACACACAAAGCTAAAAAAATATGAGCAATGAAAACTATTTGAAATAAGAAAATAAAGAACATTTTTACTTATAAAGCTATATGAATGCCAGGCTACATTTCCTAATGCAAAGTAGAACTGATAAAAATAAAATAAAAAATTAAACACTAGCACATATACATGTGTGTTTCTGTCTTGGTCTACATATGAATGTACAAGCTTACGTGACGGGTTTGTGTTAAGTTTATAACAAATACATTAAAAGTGTGTGTGTGTGTGTGTGTGTGTGTGTCTGTGTGTGTGTGTGTGTATATAAACACACACACGTTTAATGAGTGTAGGCATGGGTAATCCTATATATGCCCAGTAATTAAGAAAACGAACGACAATGGGTACAAACGTACAAGCATACACCTGTATATATAAAATCGTATGAGCATACTTTTGTAGACATGCCAATTTAGACATCTATAGATTAGTGTACACTTACATATGTATACATATTTCAGTGTGAGATAATTATATACATATATATGTGGATACCCACGTACATATATATATATATATATATATATATATATATATATATGAGAGGACACTTACATATGTTTATATATACTTCTGTGTGAGATAATTATATATATATATATATATATATATATATATATATATATATACAATTATCTCAAACAGAAATTATATAGTGTTGTTCGTTTCCTCAATCACTGGACACATATAAGTATAACTATGCATACACACAATTATATTAACACCTATATAATTACAGAAGCAGTAAGAAGTCTCTGAAAAAGTTTCTCTCTCTCTCTCTCTCTCTCTCTATATATATATATATATATATATATATATATATATAAACTTCTTTATAAATGGAACTTTGTGTGTGTGTGTCTGTGTATGTGCGTAGCCATTACCTATAGACTCCAAAACGACCGAAAGGATTTCCTTGAAAATTTACACAGTTGTACTATAAGCGTCTGTGAGTGTTCTTAGCTAGATTTTGTGTCAAGGTACCGCCGCTAAATATCGAAAATATATAAGCGAAAAAATCCGTTAATAGAAGGAGTGGTCCGATTTTAATCAGATTTGCTACACTCATAGACAAAAACATAAGAAACGATATTCAGATGTTACAAGGTTGTAGTTCTTACAATATTGCAGAAAATCGATAATATATATGTATAAATCGATACCAGGTATTCAGTATTTGACTTAAATCCATTCATTTTTCTTTCAGTCTAGGGTTTCGCTTTAACTGGAAATATTTTAGTCTTTCGTGCCATGGATTAGTTTTAAAGCTTTCACCCGAGCAACGCCGGGCTATGCTGGTAGTATATATATATATATATGAATTGTTTGAACATTATTTTTATCGATAGTCGTATTTAAGTAGATATTCTGTTTTTAATGAAACAGTATTATATATTTATATCTACCGGTCTGATTATTTACGATAACTTTTTATTACGGAAATGTGTGCCATTCGGCAGTATTCGAACCTGCAACCCCTATCCATATAGTGAAAGCTACCATTTGGTCTGGTGACGTCTTAGACCTCTCGACCACGAATAGCCTTTAGTCTAAACGAAGTTTTTATCAAGTCTATATAACACAATTTTCGTTTACACTGCAGGCTATTCGTGGTCGAGAGGTCTAAGACGTTACCAGATCAAATGGTAGCTTTCCCTATATAGATAGGGGTCGCAGGTTCGTATTCTGCCAAATGGCACACATTTCCGTAATAAAAATGTATTGTAAATAATCAGGCTAGTAGATATAAATATATAATATTGTTTCATTAAAAACGGAATATCTACTTAAATACGAGTATCGATAAAAAATAATGCTCAAACAATTCATTTCAAATTGTAGGTTGCTTATAACCAAGTTTCGTTAAAATTCGTTGATTTCCGCAACATGTTTACATATATATATATATATATATATATATATATATATATATATATATATAAGGGATTCGTTTTACTCATATATTTTTTTCGAATTACCAAAGCAAAAGTATTTTCTACTTTCAATTTTAAGTTTTTAAGAATTTATCATAATACAAATATATTTCTTGCATATACAAGCAATATTTTAAACAAAGATATGCATGCAATTTATATGTAATACTATGGGCTTTAATTTTACTGTATATTGGAACAATTTGTGCTTTCTTGAGATGACATATCTTTTTTGAACATAGGTAATCATGGCTCTCTTATGATTTCTTTATCTATAATCCCCGAATTCTCATTAGTTTTTGCAGAAGATATGCATAGTAGTTAGACGTTGGATTCTCTTTTTTTAAGCGAGTAGCCCTTCTAGCAGAATGCATATCACTCAAGGCTCGAAAGCTACATAACCTTCTATTTAACTCATTGCTTTTTGAGAGAAAAAATATAAATAGAGATTTCGCAGGGATACCACTGCGAAAGTAAAAGCATCAAACTAGGCTGGATTTTGAACACGGCAAAGTAATTCAAATTTTCTTCCCATTAAGACCATGAAGTATTGATATTTAGGTAAAATTTGGCATTGATGGCCGCAAAATTATGATGTGTGGAAAGGACTGATTTGCTTGACACCCGAGTATTTCTTTCCATATTCACTCCCTCAGAAATGTTAATTCATAATATTATAAAAATGTGAATATATTTGTATCATTTATCTTTATAAATAATTATTATTTACCATTTTAAGAACCAATTTTTTGCGGGTGTGAACGTCACAGGTTGTCGTTATTTCCTACATACATACTAAATAAACTCGTTCTATATTGCATTATCTCCTAAGTAGTTAAATGTTGAGTAATATAAGCTCATTATACAGAAAATTTACTAAAAACGTCGCATCTCTTTTATAGTGGTCACTTAGAACATCATAAGTATGCAAAGTAAAAATTATACAAATAATCAAAAATTTATAAGAACACAAACATGTGTCGTTAAGATTGTTGTACACATTATTGTTTAATCATGTATATAGGTGATTTTCTTATGTTACTTTGTAATAAATACCATGAAAATAGTATATATATATATATATATATATATATATATATATATATATATATATAATACACCTAATAAGCCAGACGAACCTTCCTAGGTATCACCTAAACGGATCGTCTGTGAAAGCTTTCCCTGATGATTCGTTTAGATTAACCTAGGTAGGTTCGTCTGGCTCATTAGGTGTTATCTATTTATTTCGCTCTACTTCTGTACTGAGCGCATTTTATTAGATGATTACTCGTATCGAGGGTTTTTCTTTGGGTTTCGTGCTCATTTCTGTTCGAACACTTTTGACTGACGTTCTTGTACTAAGCTCTTTCTTTTTTTAAACCATTTTTTCCTTCCGTCGAAAGTTTTACTCAATTAACTTCATGGATCTTCAAATCTCAATTAAATTTTGTTTCAAGCTATAAGTCCAGTTTCAGCTAAAGATCTGTTTGGACTGAAAGTCCGATCTGGGCCGAAATTTCAATCAGGCCGTAAATTTATTTCTTAAAATCACAAACACAGTAGAACTTCAATTGATTTAAGTTCTTGAAATCACAAACTCCGCTGAACTTCATTACTTCATGTCACGAAACATCTCATTTTAACTCTAATTGCTCGGCATTTTCAAGAAAAAAATTGATTTCCTCAATTAACAAAGTTTTGAAAATATTATAAACTGAATTTAAAGAAAAATGGTTAAATTCACAAAGTATTTTTCTATTATCGTAAACTCGGTGAGATTTGAAGTTCTATGAAGTGAATTGAGTAATTCAAATATATTTCTTTAAAATTATAATTGCTGCTTTCTAATTTCGGCCATAGGTCACTTTAGTTTTCGTCTAGATTCCAGTTCTTCTTCTTCTTCTTCTTCTTCTTCTTCTTCTTCTTCTTCTTCTTCTTCTTCTATGTCCTCTGTCCCTTCAGGATGTAGGAGATAGATCAACACTTTTCACGTCTCCTTATCACTGGTTTCTTTTAGCACCCCTTCTCCTGTTATACCATACAACCATCGTTCCATCATCCACCTGATTATGTCCTTCAATGATGTTATCCGTTGCTTTTCCCTGCCTCTCCTTCTCTGTATTTGGCCTGTTACTATCAGGTTTCGTCAAGCCCTCCTTCATCATTGCATGTTCCAGGAAATTCAGCTGTCTCTTCCTGATGCTCAGTACTAGTTTCCTTTTTGTTTCCATCATTTCTAGGATCTCATCATTGCTCACATGCTCGATCCATGATATTTGCAACATCCTTCTGTAGAACCACATTTCAGTTGCTTCATGTTTTTCCTTCATAGCTAGCTTAAAGTTTGTCACTGTGTGCGGCTTTTCAGTTTGCCTTAAATAAATATGTAAAGATATTAATATTTGTTAATGTCTTAAGTTACGCCGTAAAAAAAAAAGATAATGGTTATTAATTCGATCGTTAATGACTTCCCTGAAGCGCACTTAAAATATTTATGATCTAAATAAATACTAATGTCATAATATACATGAATTTAGAAAGAATATAATTGTGGAGATATTTTAAAAGATTCCGGGAAATTATCCAATCGATATGGTTGATTGAAATTAACACTTTTTTCATTTTTTTAATCTGCAGATTAAGCAGTCCGCATTAAGGAATATCTAACTTTTATTACATTTTATAAAACTTAATATATCGATCTAATTTCCTCGGTAAATTTATTGTAACTGTATTTTGCAACCCTTCTAAAAAAATAGAAGATTAATACAAAGTGATTTATTAAAGTGTTTGTTTTTAAATGAAAAACGTAATCTGGTGTTCTTAATATATCACTATCGATTAAGAATTGCAGATTACGAATCTCAAGAAAAACATTTTTTCACTTAAAAATTCTTATTAGCGTATTTGTTTGGGCTTGTGTAGGGAAATCAATTTACAATAAGTTTACATAGCAAACTTGACCTCATTATTAAATTTTGCAAAACATGAAACAATTCTCTTTATATATTTGTCATCTCCAGGATGACGGTAAAGTAAATCCGTATATTTTTCCGTGTGAGTAGCCAGCCAAATGTCCTGACTAACACCCGATTACATTTTATTTTGCGATTAGTTAAAAAAAGAAAAATTAATATACCAAATCAAAAGTCTAGAAGAACTTGATAGGTGAATACATGAAGTTATATATTGAATAGCACAAGAGCTCCTACTAATATCAGCTGATACGATTCCTAGGTGGCTGGAGAACCAGGTAGCAAAATATGCTTCCCATATTGAATTGTAAATAAAACTTTATGCCAAATTCTTTCCTCTCATATTCATTTGTTGTACAAATTATTAATAAATAAATTAGAAATATTTTAAGATTGGGACTTTTATATCGACCTGGATATTGAGAGATATGGAAAACGAATAATGAAAATATGATTATTTTGGTCGTCTTCCACATCGTCTACCAAAGAATTAATAAAAACATGAAGAAAACTGATAAATTAAGAAATGATTAAACGTATAGTGAAAATGACCATGTTATCCACGCACACGTTATATTCTTTGTGACACTGGCGTAATGGACAGGGCTTCGGATCCTAGTCTAGTTTGTTACTTGTCTTAGAAAAGGTGTGAATCTATCCATTCTATGTTCCTGATATGGTTAAATAGCAGGCAGACTGGGTTTTGTAGCCTTGGCTGGCAACTGGTTCAGGAGAAGGACAGCATTAAATACAAAAACTGTATAGTCAAGTAGGCGACGACTACACCGGCTTCTTACAAGACACTGAACCTTTTTTTGTAAAATAATTTGTATCACAGCAGCATAAAAACAAAAAATAGTTCATAAATGGTGGATGAACTAATCGGATTTATCTACTTCAAATATGGGTTAAATACCCTCACCAACACACAATTGTCAAAACATGCAGTGTACGGCTACACTACTAAAAGAAATGGTCAACTAAGGATGCGCTCTTCCAATAGTAGTGAATAGGCTTAGATTTGAATAGGTGCGAAATGATGTACTCAGCAGAATTGTAGCTAGATGATAAGAAAGCCGATTTTTAAAAACACATTACATTAAAATCTCATTATTATTATATAGTTAATTGGTAAAATAAACTTTTGCAGAAAATATTTTGCTTATAACCATAATCAACATGCAAGCGGACTTCAAAATCCTCAAAGTCGTAATCAGGTTTGATATGAACAATGAGTTTCTTCGCGGTATTCGCTAAATAAATATATTTCAGATCATTCCAAGTTTTAGCGAATTTAAATATGTAAAACTTAAGGGCGTAATTCTGGATGTTTTGAAGTGTGTGTAGTCCCATGATGTCGTGTTGTATACACTGTTCGTTCTCTATAACAACCATAAATTTATGTAAATAACATATTTCGCATATTTCTTTACATGCAGTGACGATTCTTTTGTCCATGGGATGAACGAGTGATGTGGCGTTTGTCAGTAAATAGGTGGCAATTATTATGCATTGGGTATTAACAAGCTGATTAAATTTGGAATGTGCGGGTGCCTTATCCAACATGACAATAGATTTTGAATAATCGGGGCATAACTTCCATTTATCATACAGGTAACATTCTACTTATGATACAAAAGGTTTATAAAACCAGTCGAAAAAACAAACTAGCCTTCCTGGAGTGGTAATATTGAACTGGCAAGGGGGAGCAGATTTTCCAACAGTCATACAAACAAAGTCGGCTGCTTCAGATATGGTACGTTGCTTCCGTTATCCATTAAAATGTGGTTGTAATACTGAGGTATGAGCGTATATCTTTTGCATAATGTTTTACTAAGCATGAATAAGGATACATTTTAATATCTATATATAAATATATGTTTTAATATATATCTATTTTCAACTTAAATATATAATATCCAGCTATTTATATTAACCAATTTAAAAAAAGGTGTGGTGAGAATGATTATGTTGTAAGGAGAAACATATAATTAATATCAACTTTTTATAAACATAGATTTAACACCAGGTTTTAATAGAAACTTATCATTATTGCGAGTATATTATTTTAATTCTTATAATAAAAAACAGTTTATACGATTGAAATTTACGTTAGTAATTTAGTAATAGAAAATTAAATACCCAGAGACTATCACTTTACCTAGAAAACTTTATTTGTCGTAAACATTGCCAGAATAATCTTGTTATATCTTTACTGATAAAACCTAACCTAGAACAAATATTTTATGTAATGAAATTTAAAATCAAAATTATAATTTTATGATTTTATTTTTTCAAATGCATGATCATTATATTGAATAACATTTCAGAAGCATCTTCACACATATATTAAAACTAATTCTGACCAAAACTGCTATGCATCAATTTGGAATTGAGTGAAAAAAGACGATTTTCATGATTTGTTTTTTAAATGAATATATATAGATGTATATAAAAAGCGTCAAAATACTAGACACGTAAAGTAAAATCACTTTCAAACATTTAGGAGAATTTAAGATATTCGGCGTGTAGAATTTGTAAATCCAAAAATAAGTGAAAATGTTTGAAATATAAAAATACGAGCCTAAAACATCGGGGTTATAAATATGCAAATTTCTTTTTTCCCCATTCCATTTTCTCAAAATACCGCCATATTAGAACGCATAAAGTGAAATTAATGTAGAAATTGAATAGAATACAAACATATGAGCCCGATAACATACACATCCACACACGCGCACACAGACAATCAGACACACACACACACACACGCGTGTGTGTGTAATTGTTTGTGCGCGCGTGTGTGGATCTGTATGTTATATATATATATATATATATATATATATATATATATATATATATATGGGGATACAGGGGTGATGAACATTTCTCCGAGTGACTTTCTTAAAAAAACTCTTGTAAAAATAACATCAGACTATTCAGAATGGTTTTATTACAGAGAAACGTTTCAGCAGTATTCACCATATCTCACTGTCTCTCTCTTCATATATATATATATATATATATATATATATATATATATATATATATATATATATATATGTATGTGTGTGCCCGTGTGTGTGTGTGAAGCGAGAGAGAAAGAGCAAGAGAGATTAATATTTTATTTAAATAAATCAGTTGAAGGACAAACAAGGGAGGAAACTGTCATAAGAAGAGTAAATTGAACGTAGAATGTCAAAGAAGAAAAAATGCCGTGAAAACAGAAAAATGTATAAAAGGATAAGAAAATAATAAATAATCGCGTAATGTTTTAAGAAATTTTAATGCATTGGGAATGCGTCGAGGTGACAGGGCAAATGTCATGTTCTTTCTAGGAACGTAATGTCTGATCGATCTATTTTTGTCTCTTTGATTAAGGTGTGGCAGTTTTGAGCAAACGAAACGAAGTTTTATAGGCAACAAAAAGATGAAATAGTAGGTGGTTTTCAAAACGCTATGGACGGAAACAGAAGAGGAGTACGTATGGATAACGTAAGATAAAAAAAACAGGAAAAATAGTAGGAAAAGAAGAGAGACAGAAGGAAAGAATGGATTAAAGAATGAAAGACATAGTATAAAAATCACAGAACCTGTTTTATAAGACTGAAAGAGGAAGAAAATGTTTCTATCTGAAGTAAAGAATCATGTATTTATTAGAAGTAAATAAGGAAAGCAGTAACAAACATTTAGATTTAGTAATTAAGGAATTAAGAAAGTTTAGAAGGAAAAAAGTAATTATTTTCATGAAAAAACTATATAAAACCTAAGAAAGATAAGAACATTGTAAATAATGGTTTGAAATACATTCAGTCAGTTAAGTGCCATACATGAAACACGCTTTGGCGATCATGTTTCGAAAGAGACGTGAGTGACTGGGCAGAAGGTTATCCCGCAGTAGGTTGCCATTGCTTTCTGTGGTAGACTGGTTGCCAGCCAAGGCTATAGAACCCAATCTGTCCTGTTATTTAACCCATAACTGGAAAGAAGAGACGGATTAATACCTTTCCCAAGGGTATTTGTGCGTAATTGAATGCAATGAATTCAACTGGAATTTGAACTCGACTCCCCGATTTCTCGTTCTGAGCCGATATTCATTGCACCACAAATGAATTAAAAGAAATAAAATAAAGTATTTATATTGGAAAATAAGAGCAAATATTGAGGGATAAAAGCTGAAGCATAAATAAGAGGAAAATAGGAGGAGCACTTACAGATATTCACAATAATACACATGTTACAAAATAAATACATAAAACTGCCATACTGCATGTATAAGACATTTGAACAGAAACATAAAATATGTTTTCTATTCCACTGTTCATTTCTGACATTTTACTTCATTACTTTGATTGTTGATTGAATTTGTTTAGCCGCATATCAACCTCCATAAGTTATTTCCTGCTTCTTGTTGCTGCAGGTAAATATATTTTGAAAGCAATTGTATGGTTTCAACTACAGATAAAATACGTTGTTGGCAATTCTACGATAAAATGTATTGCTCACCATTTTCCTTGAAAAATGTATTGTTGGTATTTTTACTATAAATATGTATTGTCGGTTGCTTATTTGTTTGGTCTAATTTAGCGGAATGAAAACACATCTATGTCAACATGTAAATATTTTGACCATAATTTGAGGCTTTCAGCAATAAATAATTCTTTTTGCGAATTATTAATTGTGTGCCTTTTTTATGTACTTATACATGCATAGCGTTTTGTTTTGTTTCGGAAGCTCACTATTTTTCCTAAGCGAATAAGCGATGATTACAAGCTCCTTACAACGTCCAATCTCTCCAACAGAGACCTTATTTCTTGTCAAACCAAAAACTAGATTATTTTGATTTTACTATTTTCAGTGTAATATAAATTCACTGTAGATATCTCCTTTGAAAGCCGAGAAGATATAAAAGTCCTCTATAACATCGTCGACACCCAAGTCTAATCAGAGTAAAGTGCAATAAAGGTTTAGCATAAGTCTATTCACTGGTTCTGTTTTTATTACAGTGGGGTTATAAAATTTTAATTTAAAGAGAGTAGGTGAGTATTGAGAATAATTTCTCGAATGAATTCCAGGACACAGATTTTTAGTGTATTTTCTGCATAAATTATTACAAGATTATCAATATTTACGGATATGCTCAGCATCTTATAAAATATGGTTTTAACCAATACACCATGTGTGAATATTAGAGAACATTTTCTGAAATAAATTAGTATAAACAAAGAAACTAGGCAATATTAGCATAACTTCTCTATCTACTTCCCTGCAGTTAGTAGGGTGCAGTAGGAGGCAGCGTGTGCGATGTTCCCGGATCTCTACACAAAAGAGTGAATTAAAAAATAATTCATACTTAATTTACATAATGTATATTTTATGATTCCTTTCTTTATACATAGAATGTTTTCGAAGTTTTTCGGATCGTTCTAAAGTTAGCATATTTTAAATGTTTTCCTTTCTCACATTTTTCCTCAGTCAGTTAAGTGCCATACGTGATACACGCTTGGATGATCATGTTTCGAAAGAGACATGACTGACTGGGCAGAAGATTATTTCGCAGTAGGTTGCCCTTTTCCTTACTAGGCCTTATTGGTCTCCTTACTAGATTCTTAAAAAGAAAAAGATCAAGAAGTTCTCACTTTTGGTCACTAAACATCACCATCACCATTACTGCATGCAAATGATCTATTCGAATATTTCATACAATTTTCATTCTGGATATAAAATGATTGCAACTTGACGCTGGCGTTTTTCTTTTTTGACGCAATCTAGATTGAAACTTTGAATTGTTCAGGTGTGTTGTTCGCAAAAGAATGCCTTAAATATAGAAAAAGAAAGTTGCACTTTTACCATGTCGTGCTTTATGAATTGCGGTAAAGAATAAGCGTCGGAACTGCGACAAAAAACATTCAGAAGTTTTTCGGATCGTGCTCTAGTTTACATATTGAAAATCTTGTCCTTTCACAAATTTCTCTGTACTAGGCTCTCTTGGCCCTCTTACTTGATTCTTAAAAGGTATACGGTCAAGAAGTTGCCACTTTTAATCGCCAAACATCGCCAAATGTCTAGACGTTACTGCATGCAAATGATCTATTCGAATATAGCATCCCAAGTGTCATTCTGAATAAAAGATGATTGCAACCTGACGCTAGCGATTTTTTTTTTGTTTTTTGGACGTAATCTAGATTGAAACTTTGAATTTTTCAAATTTGTTGTCCGCAAAAGAATGCCTTCAAGACAAAGGAAGAACAGTTTCACTTTCGCAATGTCTTGCTATATTAATTCCAGAAAAAAAACAAGTGCCGGAAATTCAACAAAAGGCATTAGAAAGTTATTGGGAACGTGTTGCAGTTTTTCACTGCTAACGACTACATCACGTTGAAAAACACGTTCACGTTCGATCATAGAAGATAAACAAAATCTAGCTTGGTCAGCACCTTGAGGGTTGAACACTTAGTAATACCAGATGCTATAAGTTTGAATTTGCGTGTGGGTTGAGGGATGATTAGTCGGAATATTTGAGATCCGAGTTCTAAATTTCAGTCGGGGACGTTATATTCACTGACTCTAAATACACTTGGGAAAGTTATAAAATGATATCTTCTCTCCCTTCTCATTTATCGGTTAATTTGTGGAAAGTCGACGTGGTTGGATAACTGGCAACTTTGTCTCGCTGAATTAACTGTGTCTGAGTAGTGACTTCTATTCTCACTAGGTGACCCACATTTTTAGCAGATCTAAGCTCTGCTTAGAAAATCACAACTATCGGTGAAACTTGGGAGACTAAATAACTATTATCATTCCAACGAACACAATAAATCTTATAATCTAAATATATATCCTGGCGCTAAATGACGTGCAAAAAATTGATAACCTGTAGAAAATTAATCAATTCACCTGTAAAATAAGCTTTTCGGACGTTCAAAAAGTGGGTTTGCAGGATTCGTCAGGATGATTTTAATCTAAATGATTAACAATGCTACGGCAACATTCACACGTCGCTGAAAACGCTCTTTCTGACATTGTAAAGGTTAAATCAAATATTTCGACGGAAGAAATGGCTAAGTGTTTTAAGATCAATATTTCAACAAACCATCGCTATTTGAATACACATAAATTCGTTCACTTATTCGACGAGTGTGTGCCACATACTCTGACGGAGCAGAACTAGCTAGACCGTTTTTCTAGGGCGTGAAAAGAAGCTGTCTTTGAAGAGAGGTATCACAGACGTCGCAGAATGAATGGATTATGATGACATTGGAAAACATTTTAAGAGTCTTTAGAGCCAGTGGGAAAAGCGCGCTTGCAACCCCTAAAGGTGTCGCTGTCTGTTTGGTAGGATTGCAGTGATAATTCACTTTGAGCTTATACCAGCCGCCGAAACAATAACGGCAAAGAAATCGCTCTGCAAGAAAACAGTTGATACGGCAAATCTAAAAGCTGAATTTTTTCGCCACGACATCCCAAGACCACGAGCTACAAAATAAAAGTTACAGAAGATTAAAGCGTTTAAGTCGGAAAACCCTCAAACACACACCGTAAAATCCTAACTTGACTCCTTCGGATTTTCATTTCTAATGGTCGATACAGATCAACTAAGATAAATCAAATAAATAAAAACGCTGTTTCTGCGAAAATGTATCAACAAGTTGGAAGAAACTATGTACATGAGTCATAAATTTTTGTGGGTCGGGCAGGAAGTAAAATTTTGTTTTACTTTTCTAATCGATCACAATTTTTGCAATGATCTAAAATATTTTTAAAGAATATATGTCAGAATATAGTTTTCCTGGGCGTGTGAGTGTTTATTTAAAAGAAACTGGAATAGATCAACCTACTATTTTATGGAAATGATGTAGTTTAATATATATGCAAAGCGAATAATCATTCTTTTAAATTCGGAGCGTATAAGCATATGCGAGACACGTATAAATGATGTCAGTAAATAAAAATAACTGAAAATGCAGAAAACGGGAATGATGTTACTTAGGCAGTAAATAATTTGAAAATAAATATAAATAGCAGAAATTACGTCTGCCAAATCCTAAAACTTAACAGTTTTTATATTTATTTCGGCTGAATTTATAGATAACATATAAAGATTGTCTATGTTATGTAAAATTATGAAAAAACAATGAGGAAATTAAATTTGAATATGAATGATAAAATAGGGAGGGGAGGGAACAGTATAGAGGGAAATGTATAAAAAGTGGTTATATATTGTTATAGCCGTAAGCGGAAGAATAAGAATGGAAATTAATAAGAACGAGTAGAAAATGAATATAACAGAATTGAAATAGTCCTTTATTAACAACTGTAAGAATATCAGCGAAGTATTAAACAATATAGAATTATATAAAAATGGAATGGTAGAAATGAAAAACAAAAGAATGTGAACATTTGTTTAATTTAAAATGCAACTGAAAAAGAAAACCAAAACAAATGAATCAAAAGCAAGGCATGAGCGAACGAAAAAAGAAAAAAAAAGAACAAGTAAATAAGTTAAAATACACGTATGAATGAAGAGAGCAACTAATCAAACATTTGTTTTTAATCATTTCAACCCGAGCAAGGCGGAAACGCAACTAATGTGCAGGGGGCTACATAAATGTAAAAAGATTAATTAGAAAAGAGTGAGGAGTACAAACTAGTTAGAAAGGAACAATAGAAATCTGAAAAAGCAGGTGCGATGACAGATACATAGGTAGAGAGAAAGGGAAGGTTATACGGGGGTGGGGAGAAAGCTAGAGTCCAGTGGTTAGTAGATGAGTATTGACTTTGCATTTAAATTTCTGGAGGTTGTAGCCGTCAGGAAAGCAAGAATACGGTAGCGAGTTCCACAGGCGGGAATTGCGAGAAGAAGCTGCAGGAGTAGAATTGTCGTCTGCATTGGCTAACCTGACTGTGAATGGTGGGACCCAGTTACCAGTCTAGTTGCACGAATAAACACCTGTTGAGGAGGCATCAGTGACTTAAGTTCGTCCGAGCAGAAGCCATGAAATTATTTATAGAACAGACAAAGGGAGGCCACATTTCGACGATGGGGAAGTGGCTGCAGTCGATCAGTACCTGTCACATAACAGACTCTCCTTTGGGGCCTGTCAAGAACACTGAGGAGAACGACAGGGGCACCTGACCATAAATGGCAGCAGTACTCCATGCACGGACGGATGGTTGACTTGTATATATGCAGGATGGATTCAGGTGGAAAAAACATCCTGCATCGACATAGTGACCCAACCTTCTTAGCCGTAGATTTTGCTATGGATTCAATATAATAAAGGAATTAAAAAATGAATAAAAAAATTAATAAAAGCAATCCAAAATGATTCTAACAGAAAAGCTGAATGCAAGAAACTATTAAAACAAGAAAAGATGAGAAAAAGCAACGAAAAAGAAAAAGAATACAAAGAAAGAAAACGAAAAAAGAAAGAAAGAGATTTAAATATATAAATCACTCATGAAAAGTTGTAATATGTGAGTAAATGTAATGCCTTCCATAGTGCTATACTAAGAATCTTCAGAGAAACATTACTCAAACAGTATGATTTATTTTAAAGAATTATAAAATAAACTCTAAAACTAATTGAGCATAAATGTCTTTTCCTAATTATGTGGTTGTGACATAACTTGATATTATAAAAATTGATATAACTTTTGAAGGCAGTAAAAACACATCTTATATTTCCTGATATATATAACCTCATTCATTTTATGTAAAAAATATTCAGATTTTATACGCAAGTATGTATAACTATAGAAGTTGTTGCAGAACAATTTTTAAGTTTAAATCACTTAATAAATTTGTAGATTTCCGACTATTTAACTCTGTCAAGCCAATTTGTTTCTGAATTAAGTAAAATATACATTAGTGTACAATTTTTGAGGGCTTACGGCCTATCACGTTGAATACACCGGTTCTCGCTCGATCACCGAAGTTAAGCAACGTTGAGTCTGGTCGGTCAGTACTTAGATGGGTGAACGCTTGGGAATACCAGGTGCTGTAAGCGTATAGTGACGGATGTGTGTTGTGGTGCAATGGATACCGGCTTGGAAAGAGAAATCATGGAGCCGAGTTCGAATTCCAGTTGAATACCCTGCATTCACTTAAGCAATGGTACCCTTGGGAAAGGTATTAATCCGTTCCTTCCCTACAGTTATGTGTTAAATAACAAGAGTAGGACTTAGAGACCCTGCCCTTAAAAACAAATCCCAATGAATCTTGATACTCGAAAAGAAAAATGCATTTCTAGACACAAAACTTATATAAAAAACAAAAATAAATTGTTGAGAGAAAACGGTATTACCAGCAATAAACAAATTTTTTTTTTTTTTTTTAATCATTTCACCCCGAGCAAGGCAGAAACGCCACTTATGTGCAGGGGGTTACATAAATGTAGAAAGATTAATTAGAAAAGAGTGAGGAGTACAAGCTAGTTAGAAAGGAACAATAGAAAGCTGAGAAAGCAGGTGCAATGACAGGTACATGGGCGGAGAGAAAGGGAAGGTTATACAGGGGAGGGGAGAGAGCTAGAGGCCAGTGGTTAGTAGGTGAGTATTAACTTTGCTTTTAAATTTCTGGAGGTCGTAGCCGTCAGGAAAGCAGGAATACGGGAGTGAGTTCCACAGGCGGGAAGTGCGAGAGAGGAAGCTGCAGGAGTAGAATTGTCGTCTGCGTTTGGCTAACCTGACTGTGAATGGGTGGGACCCAGTTGCCAGTCTGGTTGCATGGGTAAACACCTGTTGAGGAGGCATCAGTGACTTAAGAAATAAAATTTTGCTTGGCAATAAAAGACCCGCCGACGTTGATTTACCATAAAAACAACCAACCAACAATTTTTGATGCTCATTTATGTTATTGTAAATTTCTCATAATTCAAGCCAATAATTGAATGTTATATGTTGCTATTTCGTCAGAGTAAGGTCGTACTTATACGATAATCTTCTTTACATAACTGTTATTTCTGCAGTAGGTGTTCTGTATGAAAAGGAGATTTACCTTAAAAATAATCGAGCAAAAAAATTATAGTCAATTTATTTCCTGTAAAAAACGAGAAGATTTCCCCAGTATTTAAGACACAACCCGTTTTGTAAGTTAGACTCAATCAAGAAAAGCCTGAGAATGAAGTGATCGTGGCACGAAAGGAATATTACAAGTCTAAGGAGGAAAGATAAGGGTTGGTACTTGAAGTATAATCATGAATGAAACGTTTCTGGGAAGAAAAAACTGATAGACCTATTTTCCAATGTCACACTTCTTAAGAAAGAATTTTCTACGTGGGACTTTATTCTGATATTTAAAATAGGCGGGAAATGAAGCTGATTCACCTTTGTGAAAATGACATTAACTATCCTACCTTTAAAGGTCAGCGCTAGTAGAAATGATTAATTATGCTCATTTGAGTTATGCTCATTTTGCCACGGAAATTGCGAGAGTTTCAACTTTGCGTCTATGTGAAAGAGAATGCACAGCAGAAAGCGATTTGTCCCTCAAAAGACCACGTAAACGATTCTAACCCTATTCATGGTTGATAATTCTTGAATAAGCAGCTTTGAACCAGAAATGGCGTCCGAACTCCGTCAAGCCATAGCAAAATGCATGCCATATTTTCTGAAGTGATTGAATAAGACGGCCATCTTTTCTGTGGCTATTATATGCAATTGAGAATAATTAAATATAAATGAAAGCTTTAGCGCGGTATTATATAAATAGATAAAATCCATATGAAAATCTAGTGGCTTGATTTTGTTTAAGAAGCTATCATGATCGATGCCGAAATCAAAACATTTTGAACTCATTTATATTGGCCTTCAAATACAGATCGTTTTAACGTAATCGTCTAATTTCATAGAAACGTATATATATATATATATTTATTATATCCTAGGTAGATAAAATTTATTGCTTGCTATTTCCCTACAAAATATGTGTTGATAATTTTATTATGAGAAAATTTATTTTTGACTTTTTTTGCTGGGGGTTCACTATTTGCCTATCAATGGGACTCTAAAAGATGCAGCCACCCACTTTTAGATGGATAAATATGGCCACCCAATAAGCTCTTCGAATTTTTCTAACATGAATGTTATATGCAGATTTGAAAATTATAAAAATGATCGTAAATTCTTGTTTTTTTTTTTGTACATCTTTTATAATTTTCATACTTCAATTTGAGTTAGACATAATTTCGGTTTTTTTTGTATGAACATTATTATTTTAATCAATAATATATTCGTCGTTATTTTCAAAGTTTGATACGTCGTATCAATCAGCTTTTTTATATCTTTAGTGTAAAAATTTAGATTTTTACACTAAAGATTTTTTACACTAAAGATTTTTTACACGTAGATTTTGCTGCGAAAAGTTTTCCTTTATTTTTTCGAATCGAAGTACTTTTCTAATCAAAGATTAATGATTGAAACATGCAGTAATTTCTTGCTACAAGGACAGGCAAATATAGCTTTTGGAGTAAAATAGTCTAACAAAGTTTGATAATTCCTTTGTTTATCTTGCTATATTCATTTATATGTGTAATGGAGGAAAGCAACATTTTTCCTATTTGTAAATATACAATTCGTTCGTACATTGAATAATATAGCCATATATGGTCGGTGATCCTGCTATTTATCTCGCAGTTCTCAAAAGAATCCAAAGACCTATCTTCAATGTAACCTATACTCATTTGGTATTTCGATTTCTGTCACTTTCACACCGAATCAACATACATTCCCTCTGTTTTTTCTACAAATATTTCCATGGCAATTCATTTGGTGAACTTATTTCTTTCGTTTTACGCTGCGTGTTACTCTATTTACATGAAGGAACAGCCTTTTACCGTTGACATAGTTAAATGTAATTGCTTCAGTGACTGCAACATTTTCTTTACTCGCACTTCCACTGTGAAATTTCTTTCTATTTACTTGTTTTCTTGATAGCTACAGTGTTCAAACATTCAAATGCAACGTCAATTGCCATCTTGTCTCTTTTTTTTTTCATGTTTTATCCTTTCTTCAATATTTTTGTGCACAGTATTTTATCTCATTGTAAGACCTTAAGAAAAAAATCGGAGCATTTAGTATAAATTTATATTTAATTTTACCTCGCGTTTCAAGAAATCTAAAGGATCAATTCTCCAGTGATCCTACAACTGATGAGATTTAGGGCTGTCGATCCACTTTCATATACTGTGGTCATATAGCAGTTAGACGGAATGTGCCATCCCCCTGTTTTTCTGCAAATATTTTCTTGTATTCTATTCGACGAATTTCGGTCACGGGTACCCCCTCCTCAAGAATTTACTCGGGCAACCAGACTGGCAACAAGTTTCCACTCATTGACAGTCATATCAGCCAAATGCAGCCGACAATTTTACTCCCTCAGCATTTTTCTCGCACTCCCCGCCTTTGGAACTCCCTTCCGTATACTTGCTTTCCTGACGGCCACAATCTCCAGGATTTTAAATGCAATGTCAATTGCCATCTCCTCCACTTGACTCCAGTTCTTTCTACATCACCCAGTATATTTTGTTATTTGCCTTTCTTTCTAGCTTCGCAAAGGTCTTCACATCTGTGTTCCCATCCTTTTCTTGCCCTTTCTCTGACACCACCTGTAACTGGCCCGTCTTTCTCTTCACTTTCCTCCTCCCTAAACTTTTACTCTTATGTAGCCCATTGCGCATCAGCAGAGGTAACGCCTTGCTTTGGGTGAAATGATTAAAAAAAGTTTTTTTCGCTGAAGACTTTTGCGGATACTCCATATTTTATCATCTGTTATAATATTGTTTAAGACATTTGTAGTTAATATGATAAATTCATTATTAAAAAAAATTACGTTTGATCCACTCTAAAATTAATATTATCATTTATATACTTCTTTCAGATGAATTTATAGATAACTCATTGAAAAATCGATTTCTTTTTTTTAAACAGAGACAGATTTTCACTTATACGTACATTAAAATTTTGCAAGCAACTGAAAGAAGGCAATAAATGACAAAGAAACTAAATGTATTCTAGAACATATATGCCCAATTAATCAGAGGTCGAATATTCTATGAATCAATATTACAGCAGTAGAAATGTTATAAATAACTTTAGTAGATGAGAAAAAGTATCAACCTCGTAAAGAATGATTATCGTAAAAATAAATATGGTTTAAATAAGAAAAAAAGATCTTATAAGGCATATATTCCGCCGCGACTTGCAACATCCGGAATCATCTAAAAGGGAATCGATGGAGAACTCCCCCCATCTTTCTCAAAATTTTGTAATGTTTTTAATTAGACGTCTGTCTAGCCGTGTCGAAGGCAAGGTACACGTAACAGTAGACAGGAAGTAACAATCGATTAAATTGTATTACTTCCGCTTCTAGAGCCTGCTCCGGAAACTTTTCCGTGAATATATATGGGAGATTGAAAGAGAAACAAGCAATAACAATCTGCCACACTCTAGTGTTTATATCTGTTCAATTCAAAGTGAGTTTTCACACCGGCAGAATCTGCAGATATTGTGTCAGGAAAGAAAAATAAATGTACCCATGAATCAAGGTAGTATTGTATGATTTTTCAGTTCGGATATATTCTGAAATAAACAGCAGTCTCAATTTGATCGGATCGTTCTATAAAATCAAATATATCGACGGGTATCAGAAACTTAAATTTCCCTGATAGTTATAAATTATATTAATTATAATGGGCATTGAAACAAAAGAATAAATCATTTTTTTGTGAAACATTGCTTTGGATTCTGACGTATCGCTTTCCTTGACATTTACTTGTTTCTGTTATATTCGGAAGATTTTCATTAACAAACTTTTCATTAAATTATTACTTATATTTTTGGAAGTTCTGTCTGACTGGGATGTAAACGTGCTTTTCGCCTGTGTGACATGACCCTGAAAATAAATTAAAATCTTTTCAAATTTTCATCGACAAATCCTCATGGTCGTTACTTAAATTGCCCCTTGAAATCAAATATTTAGTATCATGAAATTTTTTCAACTAAATTCATAACCTGAACAACGTAAATTTAAAGCCAACAATAAGACACCAGACTGAATATAAATACACATATTTTTATCTTGTTTTCTACTTTTATTGGCTTTGCCTATCTATATAAATCTGATATATCTATAAAAATTATAAAAATAATTAATATTAATTAAGAAATAAATATATATAATAAAGAAATAAGAGGAAGGAAAAAAGAAATAAACTGAAGTAAAAAAGACAAATAAATTAAAAAACTAAATAATAATAATAATAATAATAATAATAATAATAATAATAATAATCTGTGTCCGATGAAGTAATTAAAACTGATAGACTCTCCACAGTTTTTTAGCTCATACACGTGTACATCCAACAAGTTTTCGCACTTCCAGCCTGTGAAAACCTCTTCCCTTAACATGCTTCCCCGACAGCTACAATCACTAAGAAGTTAAGTGTAAAGTCAATAGTCATCTCTTATCTCACTAACCTGCATCCTCACCTCATAAAAAAGGCATAGAATTTGGAAAAGTGGGTACCGTACATACTGTAGGAAGCGAAAAGACACAATAACTGACAGCCTTTTGCTTTGTCGTCACCGCAACGCACCTATATTTAATTGTGTACTCAGTACTGAAAAAAATTAGGACCGGTATCCAAGCATGCCAGGAATACGTTCTGACTAAAAATCTCTGTGGCTTACTTCTGGAGACAATCTTCGCACACGTGAAAGCTCATACTTCATATCTGGTACACAAATCGACAAGTATTGGACTCTAAATAGTTAACAACGTGACAAAGTATTACTAGGTACCGCCACTTGCAGCAGTAGGAACGTGGGCAATGTGTACTGAAACAGTAGGTGCCAACATTGTTTAATCGCAATGATGTATTATTCCTCCATTATATTGACAGACCTCAAGTGACGCGGGATGTCAGAAATATCGTACGACGATTGATTGAGAAGCAATATAACATCCACCTCTCCGACAACAGGTTAGCATTCCCTGGACAACCAACGTCTTGGTAAATACTCTGGAAATGAGCAATAATGCGGCATTTACGCACATATATAACTGCATCCAAGACACCTGAAAAAGACAACGCGCGGCTGTAGGTACGTTTGAAAAGTTTTTTTTTTTTTTACCGGGGTGGGATAACATCAAGAATTATCGGTATGTCAAATTTGCTGTATAATTTTCTAATAAATAAAAATACGCCAGAAGATTTTGTCACTTTCAATATATATATATATATATATATATATATATATATATATATATATATATATCCGAGTGAATACAGAACGAAGAAAGTATTCTTACAACGTCCAAATATTAATTTAAAACAGTGCTCGATATATATATAGAGCTCTTTAGCAAAATACTCTCCAAAATTCCAACGGTCAGAGACTTGTTCCCCTATCACTAGCCCCCACCAACACATCAAACACAACTGACCGAATATAAGAAAAGAAGCTTTTCATTCCTTTACATACCGCCTGATGAGACTTTGAAGTATCAATGTCAAACCAAATGTACGTTTTTCGTGGATATATATAGAAAAATTATGTACATGTACTAAAATATAATTATGAATATATTGGCGAATCAAAAGTTAACAATATATATATATATATATATATATATATATATATATATATATAAATGTGTGTGTGTGTGTGTGTGTGTGATTTAAAATCAGATTATAATAATCCCTACATAATTGAAGTAGATAGACTAAATTATCGCCCGGTTCACACTCCACCCACGTCTATTGAACAGATGAAGAGGCTCATCCCTTGTGTCCTGTTTAGGATGTGGTTTCCGGTTTTTCTCTTTTCCAGTCTTTTCACTCTTACCTAGCCCCTTGCACATCAGTGGTATTTTCGCCTTGCTTGGGGTGATATGATTAAAAAAAAAAAAATTCTCTCTCTTTCTCTCTCTCTCTTTTTCTCTCTCTCTCTCTCTCTCTCTCTCTCTCTCTCTCTATATATATATATATATATATATATATATATATTATACAGACACACACACGTATATATATATATATATATATATATATATATATAATTTCGCATGATTAGTTTTAAAGTAGATATTTTTTGATTTAAAATACAACCAGTCCCTCTAGAATTAAAATTTGCAAACATCACAAAATATGTTACAAATTATCAGACAAAAGAAAATGAATAAAGGTTTTATGTTTGAGTTCTACATAGTAGTCAAAGAAAAATCTGGCTAATCTTCGAATATCAAAAAACACTATTGTGAAAATTAATTTTAACAAGTGTTCTATTTTTCAGTCTTTCTTTCACCATAAGTTCTGTTTCAGCTTAACTGGACTTACAGGGTATAATAAATTTCAATTTGTTTCTCAGATCATGTCATCTAAAGTGGTGTGCATTCGGGAGTATCATGAAATTTTTTTGGGCTTGAAAAATATTGCGTCAACTCTGATTGCATAAGATTTTTCTCACGTCTAGACACAGCTGGTAGGAACACAATGTCTGCGATGGACATTGCTCCAAGGAATCGTACGAAAATTGTATCGTAACAAAATCTCACTGGCATGTCTTACAAAGTGATTACGGATATTGTTGATTTCAGCATATCAACTGTCGGTCGTGTCATCAAGGAAAAAAACAATTGTCTAAATCGCAAAAAAAATTCGTACGGAATAGTAAAACAACGCCAGGACAGGATGTATACGGGATCAGGGAAAGCGTGAAAGATCCTAGAAAGACATTACTTTTCTTCAATTAATTTATACAAGGTTCATATATATATATATATATATATATATATATATATATAATCGGAAGATCAAGAAAAATTGAGATTTGAGGTACCCTATTTTGACATGAAGATTGTGCGCGTATTTTGCAATTATTTTGTGTATATGCAATAACATATGTAAGAAAACTACACTGACATTCACAGATGCGATTAAACCTTAGTGTATTAATATCAAAATGGAATTCCGAAAGATAAATTTCAACAACGATTGAAGGATCCATAATCAAAATATTGTAGTCAAGGGTGTTTTTTAATAAGACGGAAGATAAAAATGCAAATAACAAATCATTTTAAATAAGAGAAATCCAGAAGCGTAGAAGAAGCATCATCATTCATGTGGCGTGTGTATTCAAGAACTGAGCGATGACATGTCCTAACAAGTTTCTTTTGATACTATTTCAAAATATTCTTCATTTCTTACCATTATTACTTGTACTTGCGCTGCATGTATTTTTATAAAACAAAAACAGGATTGCCACTGGTGAGCAAAGGGTTAGAGTGAGAATAAAAACAAGGTACAGGGGATATCGAAGAAAGGATAAGTAGTGGTTGGGAATCAAGAAGATAGAAGATGGCAATTGACGAAGCATTTAAAGTTTTGGAGCTTATAGCTATCAGGGAAGCAAAGAAACAGTTGAGAGTTTCGCAAACGAAAGTAAAAGAAAGGAAAATATCTAAACTTATTTATAAATGGAACTATGTCTGTGTGTGTGTGTGAGTGCGTGTGTCTGTCAGTCTGTTACATACAGATTCCGAAACAGCTAAACTGATTTTCTTGAAAATTTACACAGTTGTACTATTAGCGTCTGCGAGTGTTCTTAGCTAGGTTTTCTGTGGAGGTACCCCGGATAAATATCGAAAATCGAAAACCGAAAAAACGGGTTATAGAAGGAGTGGTCCGATTTTAATCAAATTTGATGTACTCACACACAAAGATATAAGAAATAATATTCAGAAGTTACAAGGTTGTAGTTCTTACAATATTGCAGAAAATCGCTAATATATATATATATATATATATATATATATATATATATATAAGGCAAGATGTGTGTGTGTGTCTGTTTATCTGCCTGTATATCAGTATTTTTTCAGCCCTTTTATTTTAGTCTTTGCTTCGGGTTTGGCTCTATGTAGGTATAATTGGAGTTCTTAGTCTCAGCCATGATACTATTTAATCAGAGGACTTACTTAAGCTTTAAAATTTAGATTACGACGAAAAACATTATTTGATATCGATACAAGGAAATCAAAATTTCACTTACATCCATTCATTTTTCTTTCAGTCTACCGCTTTGCTTTAACTAGAAACAACTATTGCTTTATAGTCTTTCGTGCCAACGTTCAATGAGTCTGAGCTCCAGGACCATGTATTAGTTTTAAAGTTTTCATTACACTCGAGCAACGCCGGGCTATACTGCTAGTAGAGTAGATAAAGGCAGTTAATTTGAACTATTTCGGTGGTAAAAAGGGTGGAACATAGATGCCAATTTAAATACATGTGATCAAACACCATGGAAAAAAATTCTCAGAAAAAAGCATTCATTTTTAAACCGTACTCTATCCGAATGTTAATTTCGTACTCAAACTAGTAAACATTGTTGAATAAATATTTCCATATACATATATGTACTTAGACACACACTTGCATATATATATATATATATATATATATATGAATATGTGTATAACTAATTATATATGCATGCATTATTTTCAGAAAGTGAAGGAAAGAGAGAGAGAGACAGAGACAGAGAAAGAGACAGGGAGAGAGAGAGAAAGAAAGATGAAGAATGTCTAGTGGTGGATAAGAGAAATTAATAACCTGATATCCCATTCAACTCAGCCAGGCTTTGGACAGGCTAATGCATCAACCTCAGTTACTATTGACCGATTAACAAAACGCAGCAGTTTACAGGCTCACCGCGGTAAACATTGCTGTCTACGATAGATTTACTCAAAGAAACACGCACACACACACACACACACACTCTCACACGCACACACACACACACACACTCTCACACGCACACACACACATATTTGTCTATGCGTGTGTGTGAATATATATATATATATATATATATATATAGAGAGAGAGAGAGAGAGAGAGAGAGATTTGCTTAAGCTTTTCTGTGTAAATCCGTGGAGTTACAGGCTCTCTGGAAAACAGCTATTTTGAAAAATCTCGAAGATGGCTTGTTTCCTGTTGAAAAGGTTTTATTTAAATAATTATTTATTAACAAAAAACGTTGATTATAATTCGGCATATGAACGAGTGATAGTTATTTTAGTGATAATTTATTTGTTCTATTTGTTCTATAATTATTCATTATATAATCTTGGGGATTTTCTTCATCCTCACTTATATATATATATATATATATATATATATATATATATATATATATATATATGCGTGTGTGTGTTTGGGTGTGTGAGTATATAGTCATCCGCAGACAGATCTATTTTGATGTATTACAACTCATCTGCATGGTTTTGCATCCGATTTTTTAAGCCAGTATTGAAACCAGACCGAATTGTCATCAGCCGTAGATTCTGCCTATGAGCTATGGGCGCTCGGTAGAAGAAAGCAGATATTTATCGTGTGATATATCATGTAAACATACGCCAAGAGTGTTAGCTATGTGTGTTTCGAATTCATTACTAAACGAACGATGCGTGGATGCTAAAGTAGCTACTGTTTGAAAGTCTACATTTCCTCTAGAGTGCTCAAGCAGGGTGTGAGAGCGTAAATAGTCATCCACTGAAAACTTTGTTTCGGAGATCTACTTATGAGCTATAGGCGCTCGGTAGAAGAAACCATACTTTTAGCGTGTGATATATCATGTAAATATACGCCAGTAGCTAACTGTGTTCTAAATCATTACTGAATGAACGATATATATATATATATATATATATATATATATATATATATATATAGTCAACCGCAGACAGATCTGTTTTGCTGAATCACAGCTCATCAGTATGGTTAGAGATCCGATTGCTTCTAGCAAGGATTGAACCCGACTGATTTAACATCAGTCAGAGATTCTACCTTTGAGCTATGTAAAAGAAGGCGGATTTTAGCGTGTTATATACAATGTTAACAGATGCAAGTAGCTGAGAGTATTCAAATTCATTACCAAATGTTCGATGCATATGTGCGTCAGTTGCTCTAGTTTTTGAAGGTCTACCATTTCTCCATAGTGCTCAATCGGAGAAAGATATTTTCAGGTTTATTGAAAAGAAAATTATTATTTTATGTATGATATACACTTGCGTCTTCAAACATTAGACAGGGTAGTGTCCACAAACTTATATTATACTGATAATACGTCTTAGTTGACAGCTCAGTGTTTTTTAAACAGTGATATCAATATCAACATAACGCTAACTCCAAGACACTCTAAGTCGGTTAATAGTACTTTTACTGTTTAAGAAATTAAAAAATATACAGTCATGTCTCTCAAAAGTTTTAACATTTCGTTTAGTATAATAAGAAGCAATATTACCTTACAATGGTGATCCGTTTATAAGATAAAATGTGTACACACACACATACACACACGCGCATATATATTTATGGCACACATTTTTAGCCAGCCATATTTTAAAAAAATAACTTTTTAATTATTCGAAAATCTATGAAATTATTTTTAATTAATTTGAAATCCAAGAAAAAATGAAAGCTTCACAATGAATAAATTTCTTTGCTAAAAGCAGAGCAATTATTTCAAATTGTAATTCAGCAAACATTATTTAAAATCATTATTTGAAGAGAAAAGAACTTCAAATGTATTATTCTCATTTCTGATTGCGGAAATAGTCAAGCCTTGTTACAAACAATCCACGATGAAAAATAGAATGGCAATTAAACAAGGATTTCATTACATCAAATGTTTAAAGCCATGAATTTCAGAATATCAATTGAAGAATCAATAAATTTCCCTTGTAATGATAATACAAAAATATGTGATAATTCG
This sequence comes from Ascarosepion bandense, assembly GCA_037127315.1. Taxonomy (NCBI): domain Eukaryota; kingdom Metazoa; phylum Mollusca; class Cephalopoda; order Sepiida; family Sepiidae; genus Ascarosepion; species Ascarosepion bandense. Next base: position 12,203,854 of record JBBBDQ010000190.1, read on the forward strand.
TGTTCATTTTAATGATGCTATTTCTTTTATGAAGTGATAATAAATTAAGTTGCAAAATTAGGAAGACATAGGGAAAAGCATACATTTTTATTTACGGTATTTAAACGCAACGTCCTAAATTGGGTATGACATTTCAAAGAATTTAATAAGGAATCATGTTTTTAATGGCTACAAACATGTAAGATATTCATATATACATGCAATATACATTAATTAAAATTAATATCCACATAAACCTGTATTAATCGGAAATAACTTTCCTGAAACTGAATCATTAATAACATTTTAATCATTACCCTCCTTTAACCACTATGTAGGGTCAACGCTTTGTGCCAACAGTCAACTACGGTGCAGAATATGAAAATTGACTCAAAAGCACAGGCTAAACTTCAAAATCAAGTAAACAACCTGGGAAATATTATGTGAGTAGTTCACGAAACAGCCGAACGGATGCACTAAAAAATGTCAAACACATTTTTAAACAAACAGTAAATTAAATGGAAATGGCCGGTTCATCTCACCAGAACTATAGAAACAAAAGTAGATGTGGAATTCACGCGGTCACATGCAAAGAAGAAGACGGTGAAAATAAAACAAAAAATAAAACAGGACGGTATACTGATGTAGATAGATTCCAGCCTCGATTGCGAAGACTAGTAAAGGAACGGACAAGAATTTTGGAACCCACGCGGTCACATACTAAATATAGAAATCGACAGAAAATAATTTTGATATATTTTAACTTTGATAGCCAATCTTGTTACAGAAATTTCAAAGATGAAGTGATCCGGGAAAGCCGTACGTCTAACAGAACTTTCACATGATGAAAAATAAAGAATTTACATCTTTGTATGCGACTTCCGGTGATCGTATGAGAACTTTAATAGAATCTGAAATACTTCTATATTCATAGAGTTTATATTTCTCATCCTTAAACATGATTCCTTATGGACATCACTTTATTTTTTTCAATGCATTTTAATAATAAGTTCAGATAATATCAAATTCTCTAAGCCCATTTCCGTGTTCCATAAATTTCAACCGTCCCTTTCTGATTAATTAGTAAATATATAATGCATTTTGCTTTCCTTATATCCTCTCTTTCTTCTTACGCATCGCATTCTCTTTCAATTTAACAAACAGGAAAATATATTTCATTTTGTTTGTGCTTGTAATACGTTGAGGAGTTTATTTTCATCTGCTTGCATGTATGTTAATGTACAGATATAATTAAACAGACGAATGTGCGCGCATAAAATGTACATATGAGTTATTTTTAATTTTTAAATAAGCGTATATGTTACTGCACATACATAGTTATACGTGGGTGTGAGGGTAAAGGCATTTAATTTAGTGTGTACGATTATAACATTTTAAACATTAGTGTTCATGCATGTGCAGGCAATAGTTATTTGTGAATGAGTTGGCAAGTGTGTGCTTCCAATTCATACATGATTGACTGCATGCATTTTTGTGTGTAAATGTTTCTGTGCATTTTGCTTTTATGTGAGAGTGTGTATTGGAGTGAGTGTCAGTTCTGCCATCATGTTCCCGAATATAAACAGAAACAAAAATCCAAATTAAAAAAAAAAGAAATAAAGTATTGGGTCGCTGAATTACAAAATAATTTTAGCAATTTTTTTTAAAAAAATGCATAATCACGATTTATTTCAAAACTGAATTCCTCCGGTAAACAAGAAAAAAAATGATGTCCTAATAAACATTTCCCAAGGGAAAAACTGTTTTAAATTGAGATGCTTTTATACTGGAAAGATTGAAGCTTAGTAAATGTGAGGATTTCGTGTGTTTGACTTAACAAGAAATGGCACTAACGGATTCAAAACTCATTTTAATGAAAAGCTTTACTCATATCGTAATAGTTTTTTTTTTTATACTGAGAGGTGCTGCAATTAATATCATTATTATTGATATTGTTATTTTTATTTCAAGTTCGATGATTTGCTGCTCCACATATTCTAACATTAAGAAGGATTTTTAATCAGAGACCTGAGACAAATAAATATTTTCTTTAAAAATACATTAAGTATATTAATCTGAGAGTGTTGCTTGTAAGATAAGACGAGCAATGCTCATGAGCATACGCTTCCTTGTCATTTGTTTTCGAGTAGTTTTCTTAATCAGTGTAGCATATTTTAAAAATTCTTCGTTTTATTGTTTTACTATTATTATTACTCATGCTATTAATATTATAATTTTTCATCATATTTTGATTTCTGCTATGGTCGCACTAGCTACCAAGTCTGCGGGAAGACCTAAGGTAGGTCGTGTTGTGTCGTTATGGGTTCATCTTATGTGTTTTGTATCTACCCTATCATCCCTAGCGTTACATACACAAAATTCTCATTAGTGTGTAGGCTGTACTTAACAAGACAATTTTTTGTATATCTCTTCAGCTGGGTTTTCCACGGATTCTTTCAATGTGTTGTTTTGTTCTTTTTTTATCATTCAAAGTGCATCTACTATCACTGGCACGATTCTTGTTTTCAATTTCCACATTCTTTCAATTTCCAGGTCTTTATATTTTGACAGTTTTTCGAATTCATTGGTTGCTATGTTACAATCCGCTGGACGAGCCATATCAATTAATAGGTAATTTTTTTCTTTCTGGTTTTTAACAATAATATCCGGACTATTTGCTTCAATTTTTCTGTCTATGTAGATGGTGTAATCTCATAGAATGGTGACATCTTTTATTTCTGTAACCGGTGCTGGGTGATGTTAATAACAGTGTTTGTTTACAGATTGACCGATGTAAATATTGCCTCACTCTATCGTGACAATTTTATATTCATTTGGGGCAATTACAAAATATCTTGAGATTAGATGGTCTATTGTTTCTTGGTGTTTATCACAGAACCTGTATTTTGGATTTACATTATTATGTATAATATATGCCTGAAAGTTTCTAGTGAAAAGACTTTGTTCTTGCGCTGCAAGAATAAAGCCTTCATTATCAGACTTTAATCCAGATGCACGTAACCATTGATGAGCATTAACTTTATCAACATTGGATTTATTGGCATGTTCTGGATATGGGTCATGCCGAGGTTTGTCTTGCCAGCGTTGTTTCATCTGTTCAAGAGCTCTATTTTTGGCTTTCATTTTCATATGTTTGCCGCAATATTTGGGACTTGGCTTCTGTTTTGCTTTTCTACAGAATCTACTAAATGTAAATCTTGTTTGTATTTACTGCCTTTTTTATTATTGAAGATTTTTTCTATCTATTTATATGTTGTTTGACTAATTGTATCATCCAGTCCTTTATTGTTTCTATGTATGTTAGTAAGCCAATAGTTGTTGGCTTGTATGACAATTCTACCTGAATAAGACTTCTCTCACCTTCTTTACAGGGTATGTATAGATGGTCTACATCAGCCTTTGAATAATGCATCTTATGCTAAGAAAGAAGCTTTCTTGTTTTATAATCCTTCGCTTGTTGTCATTTAGAGTCCAGTTTAAGATGTTTAAACTATACTGGACAACTGGGATTGAAAGGCGATAAATGGCCATAATTCTGTTCTGAGAATTCAAATCATTTTTTAATATCAGTCATAGCCTTCTAAAGTACACTTTACGCACTATTTATTTCATTTGTTAATGCTGATTTTTTTCACTCTCATTTACATCTTGGTATTTATATGCTTCTTCTGACTTTAATTCTTTTAATTTTTACAGCAGGGTCTAAGCTAATTGAGGATGTTTTTTGTAGCGATATACGTAAAACCGTAGCTTTAGCACATTTATTCAAATTGAATTTCATTCCAGTGTCTTCGCTGAAGCATTTTACAGTTTGCAGAATACATTCCTGCTCGTTATCATTCTTAGCATACAACTTTAAGTCATCCCTGTAAAATAAATGGCTTATTTTCTTTTGGGCTGTTTTATAACCACATTCTGTCTTGTTAAATTGGCTTTTTAGTGCTATTAGTGATATGCAGAATAATAAAAGAGACAAACAGTCACCTTGAAATATACTTCGTTTGATGTTTATTTCACTTGACTTATAGGTTCCATTTATATGATTGAGGTAAAGGGTTGTTTTCCATATCGACATGCATTGTTTGATGAAATTGATGATGATGGGTGATATCTTGTATATATTTAAATTCTTCAAGATCCAGGAATGTGGCATACTATCGAATGTCTTACGATAATTTATCCAGGGAGTACTTAGATGTTTCTTTGCATTGTAGAAGTATTCTAGGATCATTCTATTAATAAGCAATCGGTCTTTACATCCGTAACACCCACGTTTGCACCCTTTATTTTATTATTATTATTATTATTATTTTATAAATATTATTATTATAATTATCTTATTATTATTATTTTTGTAATTATTATTAATATTGTTATTTTATTATTATTATTATTATTTCTACTGCAACCTACGCTAAGGGGAAGGTAATTTTGTTCAGTTGCAAATGTCTGCTTGTCTGTCTGTGGATAATGTGTCTCAAGACACGCTGGATGGTCTCGGATACGCCTTTAGGGTTGGATAGGACTAGCATAAATTAATTAGATTTCTTGTTCGTTCCGGCACAGGCTAAATGAAATGCCTACTCTATCGTACTCGGAAAAAAACGTATGTACTACATCTACAATAAACACTCTATTCTTCTGACATACACATGGTCTAACAATATACCATAATTTGTAGTGGTAACCACACATACTGAGCAAAACAAACTTACTTCATGATGATAAATCTTTGGTGGTGTGAGGAATTAATAAAATCAATGTTTAAAATCCTTAATGACAATGGTTAGGACGTCTCTCATCATGGATTTCAGGAGGCTTTTTAGGTTAGAGATAAATGCTGCTGGCATTTATGAGATAATTCTCATTGCAAATTTCATGACTGATAGTGTTGTATATTTCATGTCATTGGATCTCAGATTTAAATTTTGCGGCGAAATAACATCTCTTGCAATCATCATGACACCATCTTCTTGACCGCTCTTAAGAGAAAGAGGACTAAATTTAACGTAACACTCTCCAAACAATATAAATAAATAAATAGAGAACGCTTAAAATAAACCATGGAATTTACAAAAAATAGTAGTAAAGAATAAAGAATAACAATATTAATAATAAGGTTTTAGAAAGCCTGGTCTCATGAGACAATGTCATATACTGAATGAGATATCAACTGAAATCGCTCTTACTTCTGCAAGACACATGCTAAGGCTTCCAATCGTTTCAGACCTAAAACCTAGGGAGCTATCGATTTTATAATAACAGAACATTAAAGGGCAATATAAATAAAGAAGGACTTATACCTGTGCTTCATTGATTATGCGAAGGCGTTTCACAAAATACGCCACGAAGAATTGTTGGAGATGCTCGGCAGCCTGAACATATTTGGGAAAGACTTGAGAGTAATAAAGAATCTTCACTGGCAGCAAACCGCTTGCATACGGACAGGTAATGAATTGAGTAGATATACAAAGATAAAAAGGGTCGTAGCACAGGGATGTCTCTTTTCACCGGATCTGTTCAACTTGTACAGCGTGAATATTTTGAGTACCCTAGAAGTTTTGCCTGGATTTATCATCGGAGGCCACAATTTAAACAACCTAAGGTACGCAGATCATACAGTGCTGATAGCAGACACAGAAAGGAAACTACAAGAGCTCCTACAGAAGGTAGCAGAAGAAAGTAACAAGAAAGGTCTAGAAATAAACTGCAAGAAAACCGAATGCATGGTCATCAGTATAAAGGGCAGCCCAAAATGCTAAATACTGGTCGGGGATACCAGAATCAAGCAGGTACAAAACTTTAAATACCTGGGAAACGTTATAACAGAAGACAGAACGTGCGACCGAGAGATCCGAAGGCGAAATGCCATGGCGAAGGAAGAATTCCAGAAGTTGTGTAAAGTATTAAGAAACAGGACAATTTCGCTAGTAACTAGGAAGACAGTACTTGATTGCTACGTGTTGTTCGTCCTTCAATATGGCAGTGAATGTTGGACAATGCCATCAAAGATGAAGGAAGAACTCGAAGCAACTTAAATGTGGTTCTACAGAAGGATGCTGCAAATATCATAGGTCGAGCATTTGAACAATGATGAGGTCTTGGAAATGATGGAAACGAAAAGGAAATTAATACTAAGCATCAAGTAAAGACAGCTGAAGTTCCTGGGACACGCAATGAGGAAGTAGGGCTTGGATAATCTGATACTAACAGGCCAGATAGAGGGGAAAAGAGACAGGGGAAAGCAACGGATAACATATTTGAAGGATATAATCAGGTGGATGACGGAACGAGGATTGCACAGTATAACAGGAGAAGAATACTAATTATTATTATCATCACTATTATAATTAATATTATTATTTTTATTATACATTTCGAGAAGTTAAGAATTAGAAAGCCTGGGTTGACATCTTCACTGAGCAATTAAAATAAAATAAAAGACACAAATTAGTTACGGGAAGTGTCGTCAGTTTATATTAACAGTTTCATTAAATTGCTTTTACTAACTAATCTATTGGAGTAAATTTTTAAAATGAGTATGCAAGGTCATCTACTGTCATATTCCGTTCACATACTGTCGTAGCGTTTCTACGAATGTTTTTCCAATATAAGCGACCTTTGTACAAACGTATGTTTTATACTTGCATACATAACTTGAAGAAGAAACAGATACAGAATGGATGCAATCTGTTGTTGCTTCAAGAATGTATCTACAAAACAAGAAATCTAACGGAAGAATTCTTTTATCTGGTTTTATATCTTCCTAGTGTTACAAATACTATCGAATATTAAGCAAGCGAATGTTTAATGAAGTATCATTAGTCTTCGGTAAAGCAATTACCTGAGTTTTTTATGCAGAATCTTATTTGATGCCATTTATATCCTTGTGTACAGGTGGGGTAACAGGGACGTCTCTTGCAGCAAATCCAAGATTTTTACCCTTTTGAGGACAGCATATGCGAAGCCCAGCTTGAAGTATATTTTTCTTCAATGAAGACAACAATCTTATCTACTGTCTTCCATTGAAGTTTATGAATAGTCAGCTCCCTCTCAGTGAGAATGTTAACTGATTTCACATTCCCTTAAATGATTACGCATTCCAGTGAGAAAACTGCCCGTGTTGACGTTTGATGGGCACTGCTCTAGGTTATACTGTCAACAGTGGCCTATTTTCCAACAAATTCACTCTCAGAACTGATTAAGATGACATGCACATAATTTCCAATGTGGCCAATCTCACTCACAGTACCACAGACTTCATTCGCTGGACCATCTGAGGTAAAGGTAATTTTGAGAGCGGTCTGGTTCATTTTTTTTTTTTTGTAATTTAATTCTCAAGAGCGGTCAAGTTAAATACAGTTATTTTCCTTAAGAGCAACTGAAATTAATTTAACCTTAAATCTTTACCAACTTGCACAGCATTTTCACAACCCCCAGAAACACCCTCAATTTCCCCTCAACCACCGATATGAAAATCATCACCAGTTTATTTGAAAAGAAATTGTTGTTGTTCTTATTCTTTCTCGTATAATGTGGTCAATAAGAGCGTAGAAATCTGAAAATTTTTCAGACTTCAGTTTTCTAGCTGGCAATGTTAGCAGCACCAAACATGCTCGAATGTAAATCGATTGCAAATTCCCCAATGACTCACTGTCTATGTTTTTATTGTTTGTGAGCCAGTGTCTTTCCCTTGCCGGTTGTGTAGTTTGTCGCTTTATTTCTTTGTACGTTTCGTGAAATTGATTTTAATACAATTTGTGCAGATTCACTTCTTGTTATTTCCCATTTTCTTTTAGTGTTTATATAATAATAATGATAATAATAATAATAATAATAATAATAATAATAATAATAATAATAATAATATACAAGATATCGCCCGTCATCATCAATTTCATCAAACAGTGCATGTCTATATGGAAAACAACCCTTTACCTCAATCATATAAATGGAACCTATAAGTCTGATGAAATAAACATCAAAAGAGGTATATTTCAAGGTGATTCTTTATCTCCCTTACTATTCTGCATATCATTAATAGCACTAACCAGTCAACTTAATAAGACAGAATGTGGTTATAAAATAGGCCAAAAGAAAATAAGCCATCTATTTTACATGGATGACTTAAAGTTATATGCTAAGAATGATAATGAGCTGGAAGGTCTTCTGCAAACTGTAAAATGCTTCCGCGAAGACATTGGAATGAAATTTAATTTGAATAAATGTGCTACAGCTACAGTTTTACGTGGATCAATACAAGCAACATCCTCAATTAGCTTAGACCCTGCTGTAACAATAAAAGAATTGAAACCAAAACAAGCTTATAAATACCTAGGTGTAAATGAGAGCGAAAACATTCACCATAAAAAAATGAAAGAAATAGAGCGTAAAGAGTACTATAGAAGGCTACGAATGATATTAAAAAATGAATTAAATTCACAGAACAGAGTTATGGTCATTAATAGCCTTGCAATCCCAGTTGTCCAATATAGCTTTAACATCTTAAACTGGACTCTAAATGGCATCAGGCGAATGGATGCTAAAACAAGAAAGCTTCTTTCTAAGCATAAGATGAATCATCCAAAGGCTGATGTAGACCGTCTATACATACCCCGTAAAGAAGGTGGAAGAGGTCTTATTCAGCTGGAATTGTCATACAACACAACAACTATTGGCTTACTAACATACATAGAAACAACAAAGGATTGGATGATACAATTAGTAAGGCAACATGAAGAAAGAAAGAAAAAATATTCAATAATAAAAGAAGGCAGTAAATACAAACAAGATTTACAGTTAGTAGATTCTGTAGAAAAGCTAAGCAGAAGCCAAGAACCAACTATTGCGGCAAAAAATATGAAAATGAAAGCCAAAGATAAAGCTCTTGAACAGATGAAACAGCGCTGGCAAGACAAACCTCTGATTGGCCAATATCCAGAACGTGCCAATAAATCCAATGTTGACAAAGTTAATACTCATCGATGGTTACGTGCATCTGGATTAAAGTCTGAAACTGAAGGATTTATACTTGCAGCACAAGACCAAAGTCTTTTCACGAGAAACTTTCAGGCAAATATTATACATAATAATATGGATCCAAAATGCAGGTTTTGTGATAAACACCAAGAAACAATAGACCACCTAATCTCAGGCTGTTCTGTGCTTGCCCCAAACGAATATAAAAATCGCCACGATAGAGTTGGGCAATATTTACATTGGGCAATGTGCAAACATTATGGAAAAGCTGTAAACAAACACTGGTATGAACATCATCCAGCACCGGTTACAGAAATAGAAGATGTAACCATTCTATGGGATTACACCATCTACACAGACAGAAAAATTGAAGCAAACAGGCCAGACATTATTGTTAAAAACCAGAAGGAGAAAACTTGTCTATTAATTGATATGGCTTGTCCAGCGGATTGTAACATAGCAACCAAGGAATTTGAAAAACTGTCAAAATATAAAGACCTGGAAATTGAAATAGAAAAAATGTGGAAATTGAAAACAAGAGTTGTGCCAGTGATAGTAGGTGCACTTGGAATGATAAAAAATGGAACAAAACAACACATTGAAATAATCCCTGGAAACCCCAGCTTAAGAGATATACAAAAAATTGTCTTATTAAGTACAGCCCACACACTAAGGAAAACGTTATCTATGTAATGCTGGGGATGATAGGGAAGATAGAAACACATGAAATGGAGTCATAACAACACGCCACTACCTGCCTTAGGTCTCCCCGCAGACTTGGTTGGTAGTGAGACCAAAGCAGAAATCGAAATATGATGAAAAATGACATAATAATAATAATAATAATAATAATAATAATAATAATAATAATAATAATAATAATAATATTGTTTTAGAAAGCGTGATCTAGCATCTATTTAGCGAATGTCTTGTACTGAACGGGATATCCGCTGAAAACCCTCTTAAAACTGCAAGACACATGGTAAGTCTTACAATCAGTTCAGACCTAAACCTAGCGGGCCATCAATTTTATAATAACAGAACATTAATAATAATAATTATTATTATCACTATTATAATTAATATTATTATTTTTATTATACATTTCCAGGAGTTAAAATGTCTATATAATGAAAATAACATAAAAGATACAAATTCGTTATGGGAAGTGTCGTAAATTTATACTAACACAGTTTCATTAAATGCTTTTAATAACTGATCAGCCGGCGTAAAATTTTAAAATGAGCATGCACGCAATTTACTTTCATATTCCATTCACACACTGTCGTATTTTTTCTACAAAGGCTTTTCCAATAGAAGCGACCTTTGTACAAAGGTTTGTTTTGTACTTGCATGCATAATTTGAATAAGAAAGACATACTGTCAAAATATTGTTAAACATTGTAAACTTTTTTGTTGACATCAATTATTATCGTTACTACTATTGTTGTTGTTATTATGATTTGACCTTGAATTTTATAATAGAATTACGGCAAATTTTAAATATAGCTTTCAAAAGAAAAAACGTTTCTAATCAAAAAATGCAAAAGAGCAGGTGCCTTGTAATAAGTGAGAAAAGTGTCATTCCATGGAGAACGATCCACATCAGTTTTATTATTCGAATTCATACATTTTATAATTTCCAGTAATATATTCTACATTTTTGTTTACTTATGATATAATTCCCAAAGCGCGTTGAAAAGCAAATAAATGTTGCTGTCTTAAGAGTAAATATTCTGACGAATTTCATTTTAAGTTTTTTGCGTTTATTTACTTTCTCAAAGATTTTCTAAGACGGATATCTGCCGACTAAGGCCGCAATATCAATCAGAATAAATGCACTTTTGACATGAATTTCAGTTATTTCTAATCGATATGCCTGGGGTTACCTATTCGTCTGAACGCTTAAATTCCATAATAAGTTAAACCCCTTCATTTTCTGTCAGTTGTGGTGGTTTATTCCCTTTGCGAAGATATTTGAAAGTGCAGCAAATATATGTAACTGGCAATCCTCTGATGTTGCATCTATTCCAAAGGCGTCATTCGATAACATATAAATATTTGGCAACTTTACAACCTGAAAGTCTCATATGGGTATTGGCAGCTGTTAATTTCAGAATAGAAAACATAGGGATTCGTTGTTGGAAAGCAATGATCTTTGGAAGTATTCGTTCAAATTCTGCTTTGAGTCTAGTGATTGTCAGCCATTGAGGGGTTAGCGCTTGATTTACATCAGTAATGCTGGTTCTGATAGAGTATTTGAAGCGTAGAGGGATTTTTCTCATTTCTTCTCAGTTTTTTTTAACGATTATTTATTTTTTATTTTTCAGATGAAAAGGCATTATCGTTAGGTTTAATTTGGTTTACTATTATTAATTCAGTAATCTTAAGATATCTGTTAGAATATTTACTGCGCTGATTTCTTCCTCATTTATCTCTAGTATTTTAAGTATTTGTTTTGTCAAATATATATTTTCGTACACTTCTGAATCCTTCCTGACTTACGGCTACATAGTACTGAAATACCAAATTCCGTACAAACAGCATCGTTAAAAAACCCTGACTCTAGGCAGTACCTGGGCAAAGTGACCGCTCGGTGTTGCAATCTTGGGTGTGGTAATGGATAGTAAATTCAAATTGGGTATCGAAGAGCCGTATTCCATGAGCCGTTGGAATAGTTATATTTGCATGTATATCTTGTTGACTACAGCTTACGGCATATCTCGTTGAATACACCGGTTCTCGTTCGATCACCGAAGTTAAGCTACGTTGAGCCTGGTCAGTACTTAGATGGGTAACCGCTTGGGAATACCAGGCGCTGTAAGCGTTGAGTGACGGATGTGCGTTGTGGAGCAGCGGCATGTCGGTTTGGAAAGAGAAATAGGTGAGCTGAGTTCGAATTCTAGTTGAGTACCCTCTATTTATTTAAGCACTGGAACCCTTGGGAAAGATATTAATCCGTCACTTCTCTCCAGTTATGGATTAAATAACAGGATGAGGCAACCCATCTAATGTTGGTGTCACAATAAAAAACACCCTATGAAGCATCAAGTATTCAGCTATTTGAAAATATTATGGATTTCGCTGCCATCTGCGTCAGGGTTCCAAATGCTAAGGAAATACTGGAGGTGTGTAGTGAGTTCTATCTCGGCCAAGGCCACAAGACGACAACATTCGCTTACGCAAAAAAAAAAATGATAAATATAATGCTTCTCTCCTAAGCTATGACTTAATTAAGCCATTTATCACTAAACCGCTATTATCTTAAAAAGCAAAGATGATTCTTACAATAGAAAATAGTTGTGGTTATCTAAATTGCAAATAACACTAGGAATTTTTCTCCAAACAATAAACTTCATCACATAAGGCCAAAATAAAAGTAATATTGAAAAAGCTAGTTACAAGATTTCATGTGAACTGTTATGTATACATTACCATTTAACTTTATACTGAGCATATTAACGTTCGGATATCATCTTTATTTCTATCGCGTTTTGTTTTTTTTTTATTCTTAAAATTATTCTTTGCAATTCATGCCTCAATTGATAAGTGCAATTGGTTAAAACCAAATCTTGTAGAATAGTCGATGTAAATGTACCAAAAACGATTCCAAGTATAGATTTTGATATCCCTCTTGTATTTGCAACATGCTATATTATTAGTCTGAAGAAGATTCTTTTGAGAACTACATGGTTCAATACACGGATATCATATACATTCCTTATTTGGCTATTCGTATATACAGGTGTATTGTTAATTAACTCACTGCCTTAGGCACAATAGACTCTGGCTTCTTGAAAAATTATAGTTTAACGGGAGAGTCCGTTATACACAAAATATGGAGTTGCATTTCTCTCACCATGTATATTTATATATTATAATATAATTTTAATTATATTATGTTTATGGATAAATGTGCTCAGTGTCAGATATAGTGCGCGTGAAAATACAACAGTGGACAGATAAGTGAGCATCTCGTAGCTATTTTCTGTTTCGTGCTTCCATTTCATTTTCTAGTCTCCAACATGCCAGATGATTCCGTTGAAACATAAATCCTATTGCCGAAAGTTAGTTTTGGCCTCTGCACACAGACACACACACACACACACACATATATTATTATTATTATTATTATTATTATTATGAACTCTTCCGTTGATTTCGACGTATGAGTGTCTAACACAGATTGCCACACGAAGAATTATTTTGAGTAGTGAAGGCTTGTGTAGCACCATCCACACTATTTGGAACTGCTGATAACAAACAATCGGTGCAGAAGTTCGCTACAGGTCGAATGAACAGCAGACCTCAGATATTTAACACATAACTGGAGAGAAAGGACGGATTAATATCTTTCCCAAGGGTATCAATACGTAAGTGAATGCAGTGTGTTCACTGGAATTCGGTTACGCTCATATCACGTCGGATACACCGGTTTTCGCTCGATCACAGATGTTACGCAACGTTGAGCCTGGTCGGTCAGTACTTAGATGGGTGACCGCTTTGGAATACCAGGTGCTGTAAGCATTTATTGACTGATTGCGATATATATATATATATATATATATATATATATATATATATATATATACCCAATAACATTGTATAATACACTTATTAAGACATTCATAACATGGAGAAATAGGACGATTGATAGATAACTACATAAGCATGTAAGTAGAGAAAAAGTTAAAGGGAAAACGAAAATATAACTAAACACTCAATAATATTCAACTTGCATTTTTTAAATATTTCAGCTATACGTAAATTTATAAAAAAAATTAACCATTTTTAAAGTAAAGATAAAAAGGCACATCTGTATTTTTTCACCCTCTCTTACCCGTCTAAAAGATTACGTATATATTATGTAAAATGTGGTGAACAGGGCATTCCAGGTTGTCCCTGAACTCAGGATACTTTAAAGAAATGAAGAATCAGTGATAAGACATCACGTTATTGTTTACTATACGTTAAATGTACCAGAGAACATTGCCTTCAGAACGTGGAAGATTGGCAAATCCTTGTTTAATTTAACGGATCACTTTTCAAGCTGAAGGCAGGCGTTTAATTTTGTAACATCAATAATCTATGTTCTCAGTCTGGAACCGGGGTGATTTGCTAGATTGTTTTTGTTTGGTAGACAAGTTGAAAACCCATATTATTTTATGACGTGTGAAGAAGGGGACAAATCAGACAGTAAGCTACAAAATGCGTTTGTAGAATTAGATACAAACGGTAGTAAAAGCAAAATGTTTATATCGTGCTACATAATGCTGGAGGTTGTGCAGACCCATGATCGGTCCATTTCTAAAGAGAACATAGCTCATACAAGAATATATTTCGACAAATTCTTGTGATATGTCAATATGCCATTTTAAAATTCCCCGAACTTAAGACAATCAATCATATATATTTATAAGGACAAATACAACAACTGGATTCTGTATTGACAGGTGTGATATACATAGATCTCGCGGCGGAATAACAGAACATGATTATATTATGCCATGTTTCTCGACAGCGCGTGTGTGTTCCAGTATAATATGTCAATTTCGGAGTGACAGTTAACCTGTTCAAGGTATAATCGTTTGACTACCAGATTTCACATTTTCTCTTTTCCTCCCAGTGGAAAAAGTTTCGGACATATTTTAGAGGTCAGTAAGTTCGCTGCATTCAAACCTATCAAATACAGATCGGTTTTTAACAGCCGTGGAAGATACCTCGATAAATCTTACGTCAATTCAAGTAAGATCAAAGTTATGTTTCGTAACCGCCATAATCGTCGTCATCTATCTTCTGAAATCCTGTTATTTTAGTTTCTTTCGTGTTTCTTTCATCCTAGTGGCTTTTATCGTCTTGATTGCGGTGAAATTTCAAACCAAAATGTGAAGGACAAGCAATACATTAATAGCGAGTTGTTTCTTGGTACATAGTTCCACAAATAAATAAATGTACGCATACATCTGATATGTGTATAACTTCGAAATAACGATTCTCATAAGTCAAGCTAAGTTAAGCAATCTCGAGTCTGTTCAATACACAGGTGAGTGGTAATCTGGTAATACCAAGTGTTGGAACTGCGACGTGCGGAAGTGTAACAGATAACTACTCGAATTGGAAATCAGAGAGCAGAGTTCCAATTCGAATTATGTGCTTTGTGGTGCAATGAATTTCGACTCGGAACGAGAAATCGGAGTTCTGAGTTCGAATTCCATTTGTATTCCTTGCATTCACTTACGCACAAATATCCATGGGAAAGGTATTAATACGTTTCTTCCCTACCACAGAAAGCGAAGGCAAACTATTGCGAGATAATCTTCTGCCTAGTCAGTCATGTTTATTTCGAGACATGATTGCCCAAAGCGTGTATCACATACGGTACTTAAATAATGTGCTTTGTAGTGCAGTGGATATCGATTGCGAACGCGAAATTAGAGAGCCGAGTTAGATTCCAATCGAAGTAATTACATTACGCGCAATAGCACTTATGAAAGTTATTAATCCAGATTTCTCCCCATGCTATGAAATAAATAGTAGGGTAGATCAGGATCTAAACGTTGGTTGGCAACCAGTCTACCGCAAAATGTAATATAAACCTACTATCTACGGAAAAATTAACCGAAACAAACGATACTTAACTGGCTGAAGACTTCAACTCTTCTCTTCCCAACTATTAATTAATTAGTGTGAATTTTACAAGACGAAAATAAATTCTATATCGGGGACTTTCCTGCATATCCCACCCAGATCTAACAGAAGGGTTAAAATAATAAAGAACAACTCAAAACATTCCATTTAGGTAATGTCCATTGAGTTAAGTGGCATATATGTTACACGCTTAGGTGATAATGTATTGAAAGAGACATAACAGATTGGCTAGAACATTTTCCCGTGGTTGCATTCTGCGGTAGAACAAGCAAGGCTATAGAACCCAATTCATCCTGCTTTTTAACCCTTTGTAAGAGGGAAAGAATCGATAAATTTATGCGTATGTGAATGCAAAGACTTTAATTAGAATTCGAACTCTGCTCTCTGATTTCCCGTTCCGAGCCGATAAGAACTAAACCACAACAAACTACTGTATTGAACGGGACGTTTACTGTAACCCTTTCTGAATTCCACAAAAGAAATCATGTAGGTTGACCTCCAATCACTTAATAATAAAAGCTTAAGACAAATCAAACATTTGCTGTTGCTATTGCCGCTATTATTATTATTATTATTATTATTATTATTATTACCAACTTAACAGAGAAATGTATAAGTAGGTGTATAAGTTGGTGTATATTCTTATACATTTTGAATAGATACGAAGATAGATAGATATATAGATCGATCGATAGCTGGATAGATGGGTAGGGCGGTAGATACTGGAAAGCTATGCAGGATTGATGCTTCGAATGCTGAAAATAACAAATAGAAAATACATTTCTCAATAGGATGCCACATGCAGCAAGACTTTCAGCGTTGGTCGTGTCAGTAGAAAGGCGCTTGAGTGTTGTTTTGTTTCGTCGAGAGAGATCAATAATTTCTTTTCAAAACGGAGAAGAAAAATAAAACAGGAATATAAAATAAGTAAACGTAAATATTTTGAAAAATACCAAAACACGTGACATATTCTGGCAACATGGAATGAAAAGGCTTTGGTCAACGACAAGAAAGGAATCTTCAGCAATACATGTATCCATATATTTGTGTGTGGTGGGGATAAATAAATAAGAAATAAAGACGACCGTTACAGAGCTTGTAAGGATTTAGAACGAATGAAAACTAGGTAATTTCAGTAGAGAGAAAAATGTTTTATACATACATATATATATATATATATATATATATATATATATATAATTAAGCGACTTACTATACTAAGCAGTCGAAAAAATAAAGAATAAACAACGAACCTATGCGAAAAATAAACATATAAAATGGCAATAATTTCCAGAACACATTCCACAACACAACCTCACTCTCCATCTCGCTCTCTCTCTTTCTCTCTCTCCCTCTCACTCTATATATATATATATATATATATATATATATATATATAATTAAGCGACTTACTATACTAAGCAGTCGAAAAAATAATGAATAGACAACGAACCTATGCGAAATATAAACATATAAAATGGCAATAATTTCCAGAACACATTCCACAACACAACCTCTCTCCATCTCGCTCTCTCTCTTTCTCTCTCTCCCCCTGTCTCTCTCTCTCTCTCTATATATATATATATATATATATATATATATATATACATGATTACTTAACCTACTTAAATTTGTCTTTTAATAAAAAATACATTGCGAAACGAATATTATATGGTGCTCTAAAATATTCATTGTATTGAGCACTTTTATAAAAAAAACCTAAGTAGCAGAGAACTCATATTTCTAAAAATGTTTATTCCCTGCATATATAACCGACTTTATGAATGTTAAAACTGGTTATGTATATATATATATGTGTGTGTGTGTGTGTGTGTGTGTGTGTGTGTGTGTACTGGACATTATTTGATAATGTTGAGTATGTTGGAAAATATTCGTCATATATTGACTACAAAATTGGTAGACTTGATTCTTCCTATTGACACACCAATGGGCGCTCACGCTTCATTCCATTCATTACACACACGCACACACACACACACGCACACGCACGCACACACACACACACACACATACACACACACATACATACATATACACATACATACATATACATATATATATGTGTGTGTGTGTGTGTGTGTGTGTGTGTGTGTGTGTGTGTGTGTGTGATGGGCGATATATTAATTGTCACCTAAATTATGCAAAACTCGCAATAACTCAGACACCTTATTTTAACAGATACATCTAACAAAATTACACAAATATTCTACAAATAGGCAATAGTATATTATTTAATAAAATGGCTACTAGTGCAAACGGCAGTCGCCTAGGACTTTCTGCAACACTTTTGGACAGTCTTCTTATTTAATTTGGTGATCTCTGGAATAATCTTTGTATTTAGTTCATTTTTACTGTTACAAAGAGCATATAACTTCTTGATTATCATACAACACTGTTTGGGGAGATAAATGGGCAGATGTATATGGTCAGAAAAAATATCTGCAAGCCTTGATAATGTAGTGCTACTTGTGTGGCAGGGCGAAGTAATCTGTTGTCATGGATAGGGTTTTCTCGCAGTTACTGACTTGACCAAGAACAGCAGTACTTCATCAAAGCATTTGATATAGGTCTCAATGTTGAATCTGATGCCTCATTGGAAGATGAATGAAGGCATAACGTGACCATCACTAGTGATCACTCCAAAACTCATTATGATGTTTGGATATATTATCCAACTGTTTGCAAATCCTCTTCACAGTCTTCATATAGATAAGTTTTGGGCGGCATAGTTCCTGTTATCTAAAAGTGACTCTAAATTTGTACATTTAATTATTCCAATAGACACACCCATAGGTGCGCACGCTTTATTCATTACCCACTATATATATATATATATATATATATATATATATATATGTGTGTGTGTGTGTGTGTGTGTGTGTGTGTGTGTGTGTGTGTGTCTGTGTGTGTGTGTGTGTGTTTGTGACAGAGAGAGAGCTCTCTTATTTTACCTTCACATCTACATTTTCACTCAATATCTTATTGGTGAAATATGTGTATCTTTATGAATTTCTACTCACACTCATTTGTGAACCATTTAATATTATTATCTAGCATATTATGATTCTTTAATCATAATCAGCATACTGCCAGTTAAACATTTTAATACCTGTGTCACCTGCAAATATCGCATTGGTTTCTTTTTCTGCCTGAATTTTCCAATATTTCTTCGTAGTATTAAACACTTGAAGAAAAAAGTTACACCTGGTAATATCAATATCTGTCTATTTTTATGAGATGAGGAATTGTGACTTCTCATAACATTTGTATTCTTCAAACTTTTGTCATCAACTTTATTGTGACATTTAGAAAATTTCAGTTTCTTCAGTACTGTATGTTACAAAATATATATTGTCTCATCCTATATATTTTATATTAGACTAATTAAGATAATACAATGTTTAAAATGAAGAAGAGAAATAGCTGGTCTCATGTGAGAATGAAAGCCCCATAAAACAGCTTGATTTGGAGAAAGTTTATTTGTTTACAGAAACGTCATCGAAGAAATATTTAGTAACGCCAAAATCCAGATTAAATATTGTG
The DNA here is from genome assembly GCA_037127315.1 of Ascarosepion bandense. Taxonomy (NCBI): domain Eukaryota; kingdom Metazoa; phylum Mollusca; class Cephalopoda; order Sepiida; family Sepiidae; genus Ascarosepion; species Ascarosepion bandense. The sequence goes on from JBBBDQ010000190.1 coordinate 12,223,045, forward strand.
TGTTTGATTCGAAATTCAAACAAATTATCCCTTGAAAAATCCAAAATTTTCAACTGCCAAAGCATTTGGAATGTAACAATGAAGATGAGGGCAACATTCTGAACAATGCATATAGCAAATATAAGGGAGATTCATGTATAAATTCAAGAAATATTTCAGAATTCTTTATTGTTTTCTACAAAATTATTCTAAATTGAAAATGTATTTTTACTGAAGTGACAAATATACAATATATTGAATTGGTACTATTTATTTCTCTCTTTTTTAGGCTCTATTGTATTCAAGAATTTTGATTATTTATTCTTTTTATTTACTAATTTGCATTGATTATAATGACTTATTCATATCGATCTCGCCAACACTTTACAGGTAATGGAGTTTTATGCATAACTGAATCACGAAACACATTGTAAGAGAAAATTACCAGAATTAATTATTTTTGTTCCGTGATGTATGAAATTAAACCTGGACACAGGTGCAGGTAAATACGTAAATATTTTAATTATGTTATTCATAATCTGAGAATAAAGTAGCAAAAAGCGTCTTTTGTAATTGATTTAGATGTTCAGTACAAATTATACCAATGGCCTCAATATGCAGACGTTATAAACAATATTTTCATGTGAAAATACTTTTGGAACTTTAAGTAAGATTGTATTATTTGTGATATTATTTCAATAGTGTAGGTGTTCAATATGAAACATCTAAAAGTAAATATAAAGAAGATGGAGAAAATAATGGAAACACCTAATACCATAATAGCATATTTTGGAAAATCTAAGTAAACTGTCAAAACCTGGTCAATTTTTTTGGTTGTAGATTTAATATTTGAAGTACCTCATTTTTTGTTTGCTTTTTATGAATATAATTTAAATAAGTTTATTTGAAATAAGAGTGAAGATTATTAAGACTGTTAAAGGATAAAATAATCTTATAGTTCAGAAACTGTCCCCGAATAGAAATGTCATCATTTAGGATTATAATGCACCTATTCATATTGCTAAAGATGTAGCTGAATGGCATGAGGAACATTTTACTGATGCAGAACACCTTATCTTTCTACAACAGTCCCAGGGTTCATTTTAGAAAAAACAAGTGAGGATTCATTATCTTCGATCGTCATGATTGAAAGAATTGAAAATTAGCTGAAGAATTGATAAATATTTCTCTGAAAACAATTAAAACTTTGCACGAGTCGATTTCACGTAGAATTCAAGCTCTATTTACTACCAAATGCGCACCTACATCATTCTTTTACGTCTTCTTTATTAGCCATGTTTCTTTTAAGGAACTCGGCGATCATGGACTTCTATCTGGCTTTGTCTCTTGTCGCTCTCAATATTTTTCCCTTGGTATAACTTCTAAACACCGGTCCACCATCCATTTGCTCAAACCTAACAAGTACGTCAAGCACCGCCTTCCCCTGTCTCTTCTTCCCTTTATCCAACCTGTGCGTATTAAATTCTCCAGACATATTCTCATCTGTCTCTTCCTGATATTAAGCATGAGTTTTCTGTTCGTTTGCCTTTTTTCTAACACATCATCCTTGCACACGTGCTTCGTCCATAGTATCCTCAGATAAAAACTAGATATCTGCTGCCTCAAGCCTCTCCTTCATCCTTGATGAGATCGTCCAAGATTCACTTTCATACAGAATGACAATTATCGCATAGAAATCTAACACTCTTTTCTTTGCTTCAAATATTCTTGATCTTTAGTACTTCCGTTACCTTCTGAAATGCATCATTGGCCATGCAAATGCGTCTTTATATCTCCATGTCGTACTTCCCATTCTCTTTGAAAACACTTCCTAGGTATTTGATTCTTTTTACTAGCTTTATATTAGTTTCTCAGAATTATAGCTCGCATATTGGGCTCTCCTTTATGCTGGTGACTATAAATTCTACTTTCTTGAGGTTTATGCTTAGTTCTTTCTTCTCACTTCTTTTGCTACTTTCTGTAGATGGGCCTGCATTTTTCTTTCCTTGTCTGCTATCAGAACAGTATCATCCGCTTGTCTGTTAATGTTGAGGTCGTGTCCACCAATCACGAATCACGGGGAGACTTTTATCTGTCTCATAATTGCATTGATGCACAGATTGATAAGGTCAGGTGAGATAACATATCTTGTTTTACGCTTTCTTCTCTTTTTGCATACCTGCTGAGTTCACTTCCATTCCGTAGACATGCTGTTTGCTGCCATGTGGATTCTTAATTATCTTAACGTCTTCTCCGAAAATGTCGCGGTTGTCGAGTATATCTGTCAAGTCTTTGTTTCGTTCTTTGTCGAACGTCTTTGCGTAGTCTATAAAGTCTATAAAGTATAGATAATAATCTTTCTGCATATGTATTGCTCCTTCGGATACATTTTGAGCATTCCTCGTTCCGGTATCTTTAACGAAGCCACATTGCTCTTGTCCTATTTTTGGGCTTATTCTTCTGCGCTCTTTTCATCAGAATCCAGATGGTGAGGTTTTTTATGTGGCTCATTAAACAGATTGCTCGATGGAGTTCACATTACATTGCACCCACCTTCTTAGTAGATCTACTTAGGTCCTCCGGTATATTGCCGCTGTTGGGGATTTCGTTTATTATTTATGTTAATCTGTCTACGCCAAACCATTCTAAAATCATCAACATCTCTATCACAAACCCGTCTGGTTATACTCTTTTGGCTATATTCAATTTGGTCATTGCTGATTCCACTTTGGGGTTTTATATTTATTGTCCATATGTAATTTTCTGCGTTGTTATTTGTTCTTTCTTGTCGTGGAAGAGATCTAAAATGCACTCGTCTCATCTCTGAAGTACTTTTTTTTTTCTTTTATTAGTGTGCCATATTTGCTTTCATATATCCTGTTGCCTATCTTCTCCCTTGTCTTGTTAGGTCTTTTATTTTTTTTATGCACGTTTCTATTATTTGTTGTATTCCGTCTCTCTACTTTGACGCATTTGTCGTTGGAGTCATCTTTCTTTAGCCTGTATACATTTGCTCCGTTTTTCTTGTGTAGATTTTTGTATTTCATTCTATATCATAGCATTATTTTCTGTCTCTATTGCATCAGGTGACAAATCTCTTCAGTGATTCACTCTTTTTTTTTTCGGCGTGCTTTTTCCTTTTGGAATGATGTCGTTTGCTGATGTCACTCGAGCCTCTCTTAGTTCGTCCCATTTTGAGCTTCCATTTCAAATTTATCCTTCGTATATCGTTTTCACACTTTCCGTATACTTAGCCGGCAGGTTCAAGACAATCATGAATCTATTGTACAGCAGCGTTAGAGCCGTGTTAGGTGTCGTTAATCTTCTTAGTTTTAACATTAGTTTACATATGACTAGTAGATCGTCGCTTCTGCAGTTCGCACTAGGATAGGCTTTGCAGTGAAAGACTGCATTTCTTAATCTCTTGTTGATAGTAATGTAATCAATTTGGATTTGAGTTTTTCCTTCTGGACTTCTCCGTGTCTATAGTTCTCTTATGTACTTTTGGAACCAGGTTTTGGTTATTTGCTGGTCATTCGCTGTGCACCATTGGACGCATTCTTCACCACGACTATTACGGTGTTCTGGTCCAAACCTGACGACCTTTTTCCCTTTCCTTTCCTGGTAAACTTTAGCATTCAAATCTTCCAAGACAATTTTGATTTCTTGTGATTTGCACTGTGCCTTGCCATAATCTAGCATGGAGTAGAAGGACTCAATGTCTTTTGTACTTTGTGATGTCGATGCGTATACCACTATTACAGATACATTGAAAGGCTTTCCAATCATTTTAGCTACTAGAATTTGCTCAGGTATCTGGCGCCTTGTCTTGTGTGTTTAGTATATCACAGACACCTTTTTCATTATTTTCACTTCCTGGGTGAATAAATATGTGGTCGTCACTGATGAAGTTTCAGTTGCTTGTCGATATGTTTTCACGTATGCCTTAAATCCGTATGTACAGATTAGTCATTTACTGCTTTATATTTACCTGCTGTCCACAGTCGTTGATAGTTTTAACGTTCCAAGATAATGTTTCCTTTATTTTGTCTATCCCCTGCATATACTCATATGAAATGTTTACATACGTTAATACTGAAGAATTGAAATAACGGAAGATTTTAAGTTTATTCTCCCTGACTAGAAAATGCTAAATACAAAGTAATATGAAATACTTTTTTTGCTTTCTTTTTCAGTTGATTTGAAGAAAAAATAAAATTAAAGAAGGAATACAAAAATATATAACTGAGGAAATGCAATGAATACAGAGACTACAATATCTTCTCGTTGTCATGGGGTTTTAGGACTTTAGGGGTCATGGCAATTTAATAATTTTTTGCTCTCAATATTTTTATTACCTCCCCTAAACCTTATTAAATTTCTTCTCGTTATGTGATTTTTCTCTATCCCACTTGATTTCAATCTGTCTAGTGGGTATCAGATTTTCAAACACTCTTTCCGCCTTATATGCGCTAAAGATTGCATCTGTCCCTTCCTGATGTTAAGTAATTATTTCCTCCTTGTTTCTCTTTTCTTTAATGCTTCGTCATTGCTCTTATATTTGGTCCATGGTATTATCAACACCCTTCTGTCGAACCAGATTTCTGTTGCTTTAAGTCTCTTCGTTATATGTGCGTTTACACAGATGAATTCACTGTAAAATCAGCGTACTGAACAATGCGGTATACTATTATTTATTTAGGTCATAATTTTCTTGTTCCTTAATACTTTCTTTAGCATTTAATGTCATCTCTCGCTATTCAAATTCACCGTCCGATTTCAGTTTCATCCATTTTGTACTCTGTTAAAATAATTCGCAGATATTTACATTGTTATACCATATTCATGTTGGTTTAATTAATGTGTAATTTTCTTGTTTTTTATAATTCTTTTACTAACAACCTTGCGTTTTATCATCTTTCAATTTATGTTACGTTTTTATTCTGGCTGTTAAAAATGAATCTCGGTTACAACTTCTAATTTTGTTAAAATTAATCTCTGTTATAACTTCTAATTGTTGTAAATATCCTCTTTGTATTAGTTGAATAAGTCAGGTAAGAAGACACGCCCTTGTTGTAACATCCTTTCAATATTTGTATATTTACCGTTTTCATTTTCCAGACATATGTAGGCAGATTTCTGCCAGTATAACTTCTTATTTATTCTAATATCCCATATAAATATATCAATTCACCTAACAGTTCTAACAGCTCACTTGAATGTAATTTAGCTAAAGATTTTACATAATCTATAAATCAAAAGTTTCCTTCGGCATTTTAAGGATATTTCTTATATCATCTTTTGTATAAATACTATATTCATGTTCCGATGAACGTAACGGCCCTGAACGTTCTTGTTTTGTTTTCTATTTGCTTTTAGTGCATGATCATCAAAATTCTGATGATGTGTTTTTTGTCTGTGTGTATAAATCATTAGTTTAATAGTCCGAAGGTCTCCACATTTTTTGCATCTAGCTACTTAGGTAGTGATATATATATATATATATATATATATATATATTCATTTATATATATATATATATATATTCATTTATATATATATATATATATATATATATATATATATATATATATATTAAATTCATTTGTTTCTGATGAAAGGCCAAGGCCCGTTTGAAATATCAAATATATATATTTAATAATAGAAATAAATAAATACTCTCAAAAACATATTTTAACTTACAACTAATTAGTATTTTTTCCTATATATATATACTTATTTATATTTCATTATATATATTTAATTTATTATATCCATAATATTTTCAATGCCAAAATGTTCTAAGGCTGCCTGCATATTTATGACTATTATGGCATGGCCAATGACAAATTCTAAAAGTTAAGCAGAGTAAAGGACAGGAAAATTTAGTTGGAAACAAAGAAAAAAATGTGGTTTGTCATGTGATGGCTATTCTTCTATATGCTAGATAATCTCAGTAAAAAATAAGGAAATACTCAAAGCAACCTACATGCGTTTTTACGGAAAATACTGAGGATAAAATGGAGCAAACATGTATACAATAACGATGTTTAGGAAACAAAAATGAGACTTACAATCAGAGAGAAATAGATGTAGTTTCTGGAACACAGGAGGAAAGACGACTTGGAGAATTTGATACTCAAGTTCACATACAGGGATAAAAGATATATGAAAGCAACGCATGATTTACTTGATATGCTTCAGCAAGTGGATGGCCACGCAATTTTTGGGGGAATACCAAAAATTTCTTAAGAGCTACCAAGAATAGGAGGTTGTGGTGGCCATGATGATGTACTTCCTGAAAGGACACGGCAAATAGAAAAAAATAATGATTTTATTATAAATGTTAACATTTATTGTCCTTCGATATTTGTTTTACTGTAGTTTGTCTTCTGTGGAATAAAACAAGGACGTGTTTTTTCACCGGTTCAATTAAACTTGTACAGCGAGACTCTTCTGAGGACCCTAGAAATTATGCCAGGATTCGTCATTGATGGTCACAATCTTAAAAGCATAAGATACGCAGATGGTAGAGTGTTGATAGCCGACACGGAAAGAAAACAATAAGACCTCCTAAAATAGGTAGATGAAGAATGTCAAAATGAAAAGACTACAAATAAATTACAAGAAAACCGTATGTATAGTCACCACAAAAAAAAGAAGCGCAAAATGTCAGTTACAGATTGGGGCTTCTAAAATCAGGCTATTACAGAATTTTAAGTTTTTAGGAATTGTTCTAACAGAAGGAGGAAAGTGGGACACTGAGATCCGAAGACGAATTGGAATAGCCAGGGACGCATTCCAGAAGCTGATCAGAGTATTAAGAGATAGAAAAAATCACTAGAAACAAAGAAGCGAAAATTGGGTTGCTATGTGATGATTGTCCTTCAGTATGTCAGTGAATGCTGGACAATATCATCAAAGATGAATGAAAAACTTGAACCAACTGAAGTGTGGTTCTATCGAAGGTTGATGAGAATATCATGGATCGAGCATGTAAACACTGATGAGGTTTTAGAAAGGATGGAAACGAAAAGGAAATTAACAATGAGCATCAGGAAAGTTCTTAGGACATTTAATGAGAAAGGAAGGTTTAGAGAATCTGACACTCACAGGTCAGATAAAGGGAAAAAGATAGGGGAAAGGAGCGGATGACATATTTGAAGTGTGTTAGCAGGTGTAAGGCCGAGCAGGGTTTGGGTGCGGTAAAAGGAGAACGTGTGCTAAGAGCCCCCACGGATAGGGCGGTGTGGAAATCTATGACCGCCTACGTCTTGAAAGGACATGGCACATAGAAGAAGAAGCATTCAAGTCAAGACCAAGAGGCCACAGTTTATTTCATGCTAAACGCAATCCTCAGGATAAGTCAAAGCGTATAGCAAGAGGCTGTCGTCTCTTAATGATGATTCAAAATAAAAAATATATGTATTTGTGTGTGTGTGAGTGAGTGTGAGCTGTCACGTTTCTATGCATGCATGTAAGTAAACAAAAACATTACTATTATTATTAAAACTGTTGATATATTGATATAATCTTTTTCTTATCATTGTAATTAATGAATTGCTGAAGATTAATAGCATAGATAAACATCATAAGATGCTGTTTGTAGACAGATCAAAATTAAGTTGGACGTAAGAGACAGACTGCCGGTTTATTGATCTACAACATACCAACGACGTACACAAATGCCCTCGACAAATACAAAAGTATATATGCGTGGTAGCTTTCATATATTGCATGTAAAATAGCATATGTTTTATCCAAAAATCGTTTTTCAGTATGAATGGTTATTCTATCAATAAATTACGCCTTTCTATAATACCTTTTTTGACGCAAATTTATTCCGCACCTCAAGTGTAACACATATATACGAACCATCATTAAAGATGCTCTAGAAATTATTGCTTAATTGTATCGCCCCATAAAGTAGCTTGTCTCTCTTGATATTGTCTATCTTTTCAATATCCTGATGTGCATTGTGTGGTAGTAGATATCGACTGAAAAGGACAAACCAGGGTGCTGAGTTCCATTTGAATTCCTTGCATTGACTTACGCACAAATACCTTTAGAAAAGTTATTAATCAGTCTCTTCCCTCCAGTTATGGGCAAAATAATAGGACAGATTTGGTTCTATAGCCTGGACTTGCAATCAGTCTACCGCAGAAAACATAAGCTACCTAATGCGGGATAATCTTCTGCTAAATCAGTCCTTGATCGCTCAAAGCTAATAGCACGTAGGCCATTTAACTGACTAACTGATTGTTCAGAACAAAATTGAGTTTTGGGGACACGTATAGGATAGAAATATCCGAAACTAAATCTCTAGCATTGAAAAATATTCAATAGAGTCTAATCTGCGAGAAATACTTTCTCTTTCTCTGTGGAGGCAACTCCGTAGGACTTTCAAAATTCAAAGATACACCCACAGCAAATGTTCCGCCGAGCTACATTCATATGGTTCACTGGTTTAGAGCTAAGTATCGGCATGCAACGTACCTTGGAATTTTGGAAGAAATCAACCTCAGACTTTTTTCGTTTTATTTCCGATAATTGCTGCATGGTTGGACAGACTACTAAGGTAATGATTTCATAGTCACTACAATCTTAAATTCTTCAAACGTAAGCTCAAGCGTCACCTTTCATACATATATTCGTGATCGGCTTGATTTCCGTTTTCGTCTTACGTTTATAAAACCTCCGCAATTATCCTCCCTTGAGTGGCTATTGAGCCTTATTTGGGGTAAAATAATCAAACATATCCACGCATAATACACACACACACACACACACACACACACACACACACACACACACACATATATATATATATATATGGATATTATTTTTGATCGATACTCGTATTTAAGTAGATATTCTGTTTATAATCAAACAGTATTATCTATTTATTTGTACCGACCTGATTATTTACGACAAACTTTTGTTACGAAAATATGTAATTTGGCAGGATTCGAACCTGCAACCGATATCCACATAAGAGAAAACACCAATTGATCTGGCGCGTCTTAGACGACTTTCTCTCTCTCTCTCACTCTCTCTCTCTCTCTTTGTCTCTCTCTCTCTCTTTCTTTATATATATATATATATAATTGTCTCATATTACTAGTTTCAGTAAATAAAATCACAATATCCTGCTGTAAATTTAAACATTTTTTTTTGTTTTTTTAATCGTATCACCCCGAGCAAGGCGGTAATGCCACTGATGTGCTGGGGGCTAAATAAGAGTAAAAAGATTAATTAGAAGAGAGTGAAGAGGAAGAAGGTGTGATGACAGTTGCAAAGGTGAAAGAAAGGAAAGGACATACTGGGTGGTGAAAGAACTATAGTCAAGTGGTCAATAGATGCGTATTGACATTGCATTTAAATTCCTGGAGGTTGTAGCCGTCAGGAAAGCAAGAATATGGAAGCGAGTTGCACAGGCGGGAAATGCGAGAGAAGAAGCTGAAGGAGTAGAATTGTCGTCTGCATTTGCTTAATCTAATTGTGAATGGGTGGGACCCAGTTGCCAATCTGGTTGCACGAGTAAACATCTGTTGCAGATGCACCTGTGACTTAAGTTCGTTGGAGCAGAAGCCATGAAAATATTTATAGAACAGACAAAGGGTGTCCACATCTCGTCGGTGGGGAAGTGGCTGTAGTCGAGCCGGCAAGTCGATACCTATCACATTGCTGATTCTCCTTTGGAACCTGTCGAGAACACTGAAATGAACAGCAGGGGCGCCTGACCATATATGGCAGCAATATTCCATGCACGGACGAATGGTTGATTTGTATATATGCAGGATGGATTCAGGCGGGAAAAACTTGTATACAAAAGTAAAATACTTCCTTTTATAGACAGGGAACAAATTTTTCATTTTTACACTATCTATTTAACTATCTATAATAGATAGATTGATAGATATATATTCAAAAATTAGGTTAAAACCTCTTTTTAATATGTTGTTTAAAAACGCCAAGGAGAAAGATAAAGAGATAAACGTGATTATATGTGGGTTTTTAGGTTAATTTTGTGATGTCGAAACTATTCATTGGATCAGAAAATTTAACGTTTACATTTATTTCAAACCATGCTAGCTACAGATTTAACGATTGCTTCAAACTTAATCATCAAAAAGTGATGATAAATATGTTTGAAATTATAGCTAGAATATGCTTGTAACAAACACGTGCATAGACGCACAGATATAAGCTTAAACCCCCAGGTATATATATATATATATATATATATATATATATATATATATATACCTGTGAAAGATATGAACAGACTGATATAGATATGTAGATATGTATATAAACAAGTAGGTATATATATATATATATATATATATATATATATATATATATATATATAGCTATTGGGCGCGTATAATGATATGCGCTAAAAAGTCTGCCTACTTCCACCGAACGCCCATAGCCCAGGGGTAGAGTCGCCGACTGACGCCATTTCGGTCGGGTTTCAATCCTGGGTTAAAAAGCAATCGGAGTCTAACCGTACTGATGAGCTGTGATACGGCGAAACAGATCTGTCTGCGGATGACAATATATATATATATATATATATATATATATATAGAGAGAGAGAGAGAGAGAGAGAGAGAGAGAGAGAGAGAGAGAGAGAGGAGAAATAAAAATAAAAATAGATAGATATAGATATAAACGGACTGATATATACATATATAGAGAGAGAGGGCGAGAGAGAGAGAGAGACAGAGAGAGATGTATGATCATCTCGGTAAGTTAGATAGATTGAACAGCCTGAGATATATGGCATGTAGATAGATAAATAAACACAGATACATTTGGATAGACAATGACAGATAGATAGATAGAGAGAAACAAAATTGTATAGATATGAACTGTGTAAGATAGCTACATAGCTTTCTGTCTCTTTCTCTCACTTTATATATATATATATATATATATATATATAAAGATAAATAGGAACAGTTAGATATATATATAAATATATATATGATCAGATAAATAGGAACAGTCAGATAATAGATATATAGATTTATTGAGACATAAGTAGATAGAGAGATAACTAGAAAGAGAGAGAGAGACTGAGAGAGACAGAGAAATGCATGCAGTCATTCTTTTTACATTGTGTGTTGGTATAAGTATTTATTTCTCTGTCCCGCATTTTATCATTTTTTTTTTACATGTATATATAATTGTATTTTTGTTTTCCTAAATTTATTTTTCAGTATTTCTTTATCGCTTTTGCTGCCGCCATTTCCTCGTATTTTGCACTTCCCTGTTGATATTATGCCTTCGTTCACGCTACTCCCGGAAAACGTCTCAGAGAAGGAAAAAAAAAACATAAACAAACAATGCTTGCATCTACCAGACCTACTTTCGCTGTCAAAATGCTTTCAACAACTTTGTGTTTATTCATCATTCAAAACAGACAAGCAACAAGATGCTTATATAATCAGATACAATGCACATTTCTCGCTATTTTTACAAGTTATAAATCTCGATCTTTCCTGAGGGTGTTGGCCGTATGGATGATTCTCTCTAGAATGTTCTGCTGCCAGGATATGGGAATTTGTTAACGTCATTGTATTTTAAAGAAAAAAACGAATAATAAAGAGAGAATTTCTCTCTGCTTTATGATTTTTCAGCTTTATGATTCATCAACTGCTTTATACTTACGACATATATCTAGAAATTACCTTGTATTTTAAAGAAAAAAATGTTTAATATAGGGAGACATTGTCTGATCTTTATGATTCCGCATCTACCTCATCCTTATAACATAGACCGAGAGACTATCTTGTATTTTTTTTAATCGTATCACCCCGAGCAAGGCGGTAACGCCACTGATGTGCAGGGGCTACGTAATAGTGAAAAGATAGGAAAAGAGAAAACCGGAAACCACATTCTAAACAGAGAACAAGGATTAGCCTCTTAACCTGTTCAATAGACGTGGGTGCAGTGTGAACCGGGCGATAGATAGCTCTATCTACTCCAATTGGAAAAAAAAACAAAGTGGGAAGATTGGTAAAGAGAAAGCCGGAAACCACATCCTAGACAGGGAACAAGGGATGAGCCTCTTAACCTGTTCAAAAGACGTGGGTGGAGTGTGAACCGGGCGATAGATAGCTCTATCTACTCCAATTGAAAAAAAAGTGAAAAGATTGGTAAAGAGAAAACTGGAAACCACATCCTAAACAGGGAACAATGGATGAGCCTCTTAACCTGTTCAATAGACTTGGGTAGAGTGTAAGACGGGCGATAGTTTAGTCTATCTACTCCAATTGGAAAAAAAAGGTAACGCCACCGATGTGCAGGGGGCCACGTGAGAATGAAAAGATTGGTAAAGACAAAGCCGGAAACCACATCCTAAACAGGGAACAAAGGATGAGCCTCTTATGATAGAGAGACATTGTCTGTTCTTTATGATTCCGCATCTACCTCATCCTTATAATATAGACCCAGAGACTATATTGTATTTATGAGAGAAACAGATAATAAAGGGAGACAATTTCTGTGATTTATTATTCCTCAGCTTTATAATTTCGCAGCTACCTCACCCTTATGATATATACTTAGAAATTACCCACATATACAAATATACCAAAAGAAGAGAAGAAACATGCTGTATCGTGGAATGAAGAGATACACAGAGAAATGTAGATAAACCACTTTTTTTAACACAGTGGTACAACCAAGATGTATATACAATATTTACAGTCTCTCTCAGTCGTAGGTGTTACTTCACGAAGTCCGTGATAATGTCAACTTTCCGTGCTACGCGCACACTGTTCTTTATATATCTGGGTGACCGGATGTCACATGTTTTGAGCCACGACAAAACAAAACATTTATTTATGTATACGTGTGCATTTGTGGTGCTAGACATACATATATATATATAAATATAAATTAGAGAAAATTTGCAAAGTTCAAACGTGTCGGATGTACATTTCGACATAGATTCTCTAATAAAGATTCTACGTCAAGTCAGTGACATATATATATATATATATATATATATATATATATATATATATATATATACACAAAGATATTTTGCTATTTTTTCATGGATCTTAAGTTTTTCCTTTCACCATCCAAAGAATGGACTATTATTCAAGCTGTGTGGAGATCAGCCCTAGTCTCACTTCTGATGCGGTGATCTGATTTCTGATGCGATTGTATTTAACTTTGGTATCTCTCGGTAACTTACGTATAAGTTCCGGTACTCTCCGATAACTGGCACGGATCTCTACGAATACTCTCTAACTCCTGAACTCTCTGTGGCAAGTGCATATACATACTCAGTCCATTATCATATACAAAAAGGGAAGAATAGAATAATTTTCAATAAACTATATTTAATAATATTTGTGCCTACATAAATATATGTTGTGTACCTGGAGTTAGAATTATCACTGTTATGTGAATATAAAAAATATTAATCTTCGTAGTTTGGATGTGACTTATCCAGGAAATCGAATAAAATAGTAAATAAATAAAAACAGAATTATATAATAGACAATAACATTCTTTTTAAAACGATTTTGTACATGGGTACACTTCAGGAAAACAATGAATATATTGAATGAATATGTTGCCTGTCTTATAAACGGATTCCGTACAACTTTAGAAGAGAATAAATTAGTTGTTTCCATTTTATGCTGATCATCACGTGCTCGGTGGTGATCTTCTTCGATTCTGTGGTATTTTGGATCCGCTTTCTGTTCTGATCACACTACGGATGTCATAGGCCAGTGTATTGAAAACAAGAGAGGTTTGTGGCCACATGTTAAAGGTAACGTGATTCTGAAAATCCCTTATTATGTATCATCATTTTTCCAGATATTTTCGACGATAGCGTACCCCTCACGCATTCTGAATATGTAATCTAAGAAAAATGACTTAATATAATGTAAATATTATATAGCAATAGATAAACAACCAGACTCTCATACATAATAAAAAAATCTGAAAGAGAATGTAGAAAAAAAGGAATTAGTACAAGAAAAAAATTATTTATTAACTTCAAACATTAGTTATTAAGATAGAACTGTGTTAACCAACACAACATACCAATAGGAATTAATGGAGCAATATTCGGAGATATGATTTTCGCAGTTAAGTTATCGAGCCATCGAAAGTGGATATTGATCATGGTGCCAAGACAAATAAATATAATTCTTCTAAATTCTACAATCGGTCTTCTGGATCCAGAGTTTGTGGTAATAGGGATACTCTCACACCAACGCGGTGATAAACAGTTGCAAGGGTTAGATGACACGGCTGCCGTCGGTCTAGAAACGCAATTTGACGCAGCTATGAAGTCTTGCGTTCATTGCCATTCATGCGACAGTATGTAAAATTCATATATGTCTGCTCACGATATGAATATATTGCCATATTTAAACAGAACGCTTCTCAGTTAACACGCTATTAGACACGTTATATGTTGAAAACAGACTAGCCACAAATGAAACATAGTCTACGTGGCAACACAGCACACTCCACCGTAAAATGTCTTTACACTTAATAATAAAAATTCGAAGGATTTGCAGACATATGTTTATATGGACATTGCTCTTTGTTTTGGTGCAAAGAATCCTCTCCCCAAAGTTTTTAAAATATTTCTGATACACCATATATATATATATATATATATATATATATATATATATATATATATATATATATATATTCAAGAAAAAAGTCGGATGTTGTTTATAAATCCACAGCTAATACGATATTTTGCGGGATCAAGCGTTCGTCAGCCCAAATTTTGATCTTGATTTTAATACTCTGTTACGTATTAACATTGAGTTCTCTTTCTTTTGGGAATTTACCTTACCAAGTGTAAAGAATTCTACTTTATATATATATATATATATATATATATATATACTTCGGGTTTTTATAAAGGTAATTTGCATTTCGTTGGAAGTGCACTTTGTAAATTTTAATAATATATTTTCTCAACAAATTAAAATACTTTTATTTAGACGACATTTATTTAAAATTTTATAGAGGTTATGCTATGCTTAATTTGTACATCTTATAAAATTGCATATATATATATATATATATATATATATATATATATATATATAGGAAAGTGTTGTAATTTGCTTGGAGCATTGTGTATATTAGGAATATGGTTAGGTTTTGAAGGCTGTCACAATGCGTTTAGTAAAATAAACGAAGGTAAATAACTTGTTAGATATCACTTATTTATTATACAGTAATATTTCGAAATTAAAATCTCATCTTCAGAATGTTAGGGCGATAGTGTTTGAGTCGAGACTTTCTTCAACAAATGGTTCTTCCTGGTTGCTGATGCTGTTGGTGCGTATATGTGCGTGTGTTTGTATGCTTGTGTGTATGTGTAAGTCTTCTAGAGCATGTATATGTGTGTGTTTATGGTGTGTATAAGTGTGATTGATAGTTCGGATTTTTATGGTCTGATGCTATCAGTTTGTTTTGATATGTCTTTTTGTTTTGATATGTCTTTTATCTAAGTGTGTGTTGGCCTTACTGTTAGTTTGACCCCTGTCATAAATGCAAGTTGGCCTTTGTAATTATGGTGTGTGTGCGTGTTTGTGTGCGTATACTTATAGTGTTAAATTATACTTCATTTTGTGATCTCCAAAGTGATTTTGTGAATAATCTTTTTAAAGTTATTTTTTAAGATTTTTAAAATCTTCTCTAACGAACATCATGTTGTAATGAAGAAGGCTACAAATTTACTGAAAGTAAAGTTTCTTCGTCAAACCGTTGATGTGATTCTTAAGATGAAATATTATGCAGAACTCATGCAGGCAGTCCAGCAATTGTTTGTGGTAATTGATGCATGCCGGGAAGAGTGTGCACTTGATGATATTGGGCACCGTATTGCTTCTGAGACATCGTTTTAAGAAGTTGATTTGGCATTCTATTTTTGCACGTTTCTCGGATATTTTAAATAGCTCCCTGATGGTTGCAAATTCTTCCTGGCTCAGGTGTAAGGTTAGGAAAATTTGTTTGAAGCATTGTGTATATTACGTATATGGTTAGGTTTTGAAGGCTGTCACAATGCGTTTAGTAAAATAAAAGAAGGTTTATATATATATATATATATATATATATATATATATATATATATATATATATATATATATACTTTTAGCAATTTTAAACGTCCAGATTGCAAGGGTTCTCCTTTATATATTTTGTCATGTTTCTAAGGAAAGGTATGTTAAAATTGTCTTACAGCGATTATGAAGATATCTCATGATTTTACTATGTATATCTTTGCGCATTCATCTCATTTTAGATCATAAAATACGTTTCAATAAAGTGCATAATCAATTTATATAGTAGAGCTTTTTCAATATTTTTCATTTGGAAATGAGTTATTTCCACAACCTACGTTTCAAACATTCAATATCTTCAGAAGACTCATTGCAACTGATTTTCTAACCTTTTCAAACGTACAACAAGTATTTTTTACCAATTCTCGACTGGAATTTTTAAAGTTAGGGAGAATCAATATGACGCTTTCATCCATTTTTATATAATTCTAATATGTTTCTTTTATGTGTAAATACATTTGGACATCACTTCTGATCTGTAATTCAATAAATGTTTTGTTCTTGAACTAATAAAATGGCTAACTTTACTTCTTTGCACAATCTGCATTTATCACCATCTTTAAAATATTTGGTTTTTACTGTACTCCATGTTATTTCAGGGTCTTCCATTTTTTCTGTTGTAATTTCCACACTTAACTAGCATATTTGGTACTATTTCTAAAGTTTTCCATCTAAATTGTAGATTTGTATATCATTGTATATGTTTTAGAAAATTGTTTTTGTAGATCACGAATATGTTTGTCTTTGTCCACCTGTATCATGCATCTCTGCATTGTAATAACCTCTACCGTTCTACGATGTCCGAGAATTGGCATTTATTTCTTCCGTATAGTTGCCTTATTTATTACTAATGTTATGTTTCATCTTATTATTTAGCTTTCTGGCGTTTTTTTTATGTAGTTTTCTAAATTTATAGTACAGTCATAATTTAATCAGATTAAATTTCTACTGAAAATTTATGTAATTCTGCGTTTTTCGGAAGTGTTTATTAATTTATTTAAAAAAAACTTTTCCTATTTTGGATTTTACTTATATTTTATAAGGTGGGCTGAACCAAATAATTTTTCGATTTCTAGTATAATATATATATATATATATATATATATATATATATATATATATATATATATAATTCTTTTCATTATCTCATTCACTTTCGTATGTATCTATTGTCATGTGAGTGTGTTTGTGTGTTTGTGCGTAAAGCATCAGAAAAATTCCTTGCTAGCTTTTCGTTTTTCCCTATTTTTTTCCTTGATTTATATTTACAAAGAATTTCTATATTTTTTTATTAGTGCAAAAGAAAATCTGCACAAGAGCATTCGACAACCGCTGGCAAATTCGTATACGGAAAGATAATGACTAGATTAATGCTTTGTCAAAAACACTCTGATAAATAAATGTCCTATTTTAGACATTTTTTCTGAAACGTTACTAATATTATACATTGTTATTTCAGACATATTACCTCATCTGTCTTATCATTATAACTATTTTAGTCAGCTGATGCTTCCGGTTTTACGCATGCGTCTGTCACATTCTTTAAACTCTGTTGAACGGAATTTTCAAAACATAATAAGACTTAATACAATAGACATTAAAGAAATTCAATATGTAATCGTTTTTCATCTTGAGATTTTGAGATATTTCCAATTTTCACAAACACAGCCAATCATCTTTTTAGACTTAAAGATACGCTGCCAGTCTCTCTGGTCTCTCGTCTTCAGCGTGGCTTTTTGTTTCCGAGTAAGCCAATATGTAAATGTCCATTCCTGTTTCTTCAAACACCAAAAAGAAAACCTCTTGTTTATACTGCACCTATACTGTAGTGCATAGTAACTGAGATCTTAAACTTGTCATGGGAAGAGAATTAAAGAAACTGATTAGTGTTATGGGCACTTACGAATATGTCTCACCGGTAAGAGTAAGATAAGTAGAATGAGTGATAGCGAAATCGTTTCAAGCAGATATCTAAAAGCCCGACAAATTAGTCACGCTAATAATCTCTCATTGGTATATGTTCATACTACTGTTTTTTGTAATATATTTATTTAACACGATATGTCGAGAATCATCAGTAAAGTCTTGGAGCGAGTCTTGTATACTTACTACAGATATTATATTAATATTCATTCACTTTTGTATACTTGTTATCAGTGAATTGACTTTCTTAAGGACAAAAATGAATGTTTTGTCATGTCTGCTGGTGAAGTAAACCGTGAGTTTGATGAAATTAGACTAGACGAATTAACCCCACACGGATTTAGATGTCTAATCTTCGTTAAGATTCAAAGAACAAGCAATGATGCGAATTACTCTATCGAATATTTACAAAACATATACAGGATCGAAGTTAACGATACAGACTCTTACGAAAGGGTGCCAAAATAAGTTCAATTTAAGTCTAAGAAAATCGAACAAAATGATACGTCAGATGTACATATAGTTCGAAAAAAGATAGTAGTATATTAAAAAATCCGAATAAAAAATATAAAAAAATCCGAATAAAAAATCCGAATAAAAATACTGCCAACTACAGCAATTCTATAGGTGTGGCATGCATCATTTTAGAAACGACTCCATTTAATATTAAATAAAAACAAGTCACTAACAAATACAAACAGAAGAAAAATACACAAGTTAACTTGCTGAGAGTAGTGCTACCAGCTAAAAAACTGCAAAGTTCAAATAATAGAAAATTCATTACAGTAAAAATGAATAAAGCTGAGATTTAAATGAAAACTGCGCATCAATAATTGTAATATTGATACGTAACATGGAGCAGATTTGGCAAGCCTAATTTAAAAAAACAACGAAAAAGATGCAAGAGGAAAAAGTAAGAAATACATTTTTCTTGCTAAAATTTAAATGTAACGATTCACTTGCAGTAAAAATGCATATGTTTACGTATTTAAAAAATACTTCTTGAATTAAGTAGGCTTCAGTTTGCAAGAATTATTTGAACTACAGAATTGTCCAGGAAATTAATTCTGAGAAAAATTAATTCTTTTTCTGAAAAAATAGCACTTAAAGAAGTACTGAGAAAATTCCCGAATATTAGCAGTAGAGCATTTGGAAAAATGTAGAAAGACAAAGGCATTTTAAATAACAACATATAGTCATGTCAGTTTTTAAGCCGTAAAGAAATATATTTGTTGCGTTGGAGTGTCTTGGTTAGAAAACCGTGGAAATATAAAAAAACAAAAAAATAATATTATTCCGAATGGACCAGGCCATCTGTTTTTATTAGAAAGAAAAGTAAGAAGATTCAAGATTTTTGACTGAATTGCATGACTACTTTTTCCCATATATCTCCCTCAACAACTACACAAGATATATTTGCCTATTTAAATGATATTAATTTCTTTCAAAAATTGCCCTGAAGCGTATCTTCAGATCTAAGGGGATGACGAATGCCAGAAATATTTGACTATTAACGATTTTAAAAATGTTGAAAATTATACTTCGTGTAAAATAAGCCCAAGTTATTTTCCAGTAACTAATGGATACTATGTTGGCTGGACAATACGGTGACGTCGCTTGCTGAGATGAATATTTACTTAGAGCACTACGAAAATACAGCAGACACAACTTTTTCATCAAGTATTTAATAAACTACATGATTAGGATTTCAAACTCACTGAACAGAAATGACAATTCCTTTTGGATAATATTAAATATTAAGCTAAAATAATCGACGAAAATGAAAGAAGTTTAAATTCAACTAGAGCATGCGCAATTAAAGTCATGACTTTTCCGACAAATTTGCTGACACTTGAATCAATTCTTGGATTAGTATATTATTATAATATTTATGTATCAGTCATGTACAAACTTCGAGCACCATGAATAATTTAATCAAGAAGGGTACGAAATTAATGTAATTATTCAGCAAATTGTCAAAAAGATTTTAAAGGCGTTAAAAAAACTACTAACTTTCAAGTTGTCGCTGTCGCTTTACGATCCACCAAAACAGATAGAGACGCTAGCGAATACAGCCAGGGAAAAGTAATATGCCGTAAATTCGACGGCAGTGCAGTGAAAGCAGTTGCTTACACTTTAAGATGTTTGGCAAGTATGGAAAAATGCTACAGTCAAATTGAAAAAGACGCGTTGTCTATAATTTCTGCTGTAATGCAATTTCACAGGATGATATTATATTACAATTAATGCTACAAACTGATATTAAATTTATTCTGTTCTAAGAAAGAAATTTCCGCGAATACTGAAAACAGACTACACCGTTCGGATAAGATTTTTTAAGTGTAATTCACAGATGAAATGTCTATCTTAAAACATGGGACACATTGTTGTCTTGTCCAGATTGATATCTAATTGTAAAAAATATTTTGAATACACTGTGACCGCTGCTCCGGAATCCGAAAGCGACATTTACTGCCTATCATGATAAACGATATCAAAATATATTTTTAAATGATACTTTTATTCAAAAATATAAAGGACATTAAGTCAAAATAGTATTAAACTAAAATTATTATTTATACAGCATTTTCTATTTTTGATAGAGTACACTTGAACGCGGAAAAATAGTAATTCTGTTACAACTACAAAAAGATTTTAAAACATGTCTACATAGGACATCTGTCAATAGAAACGATTAAGTCCCGTTAGAGAATCTACGTTTGTTGCTGAAATTTTGAAAAAGATATTCAAGATACAGTTTGAAAATCTAACGGTTGTAATTCAGCAGCAATATCACCCCCTATAAATTGTCACATATGACCAGGCACGGACAAACCATTGGCAAGGCGTCACGTAATCGTTTCCGAACGAACAAATTGTTAATTTCATTTGAATTTGGTCAACAATTTCACAGAATATTGTGATATTAGAGTAAGCAAACTCCTACCGCAATAAATATTTAATAATTACGTGAGGTTTTTTATTTCGTTTGGATTACCTAACAGTGTGCTAACAGATAATGTAACTCAATGTACTTAGAGTGATATTAAAAATTCAGGTAAAAAATAAACGGTTGAACATTTGACAATACCGATTTATTTGATGAGACTGAATGATCAAACTGAGTTTTTCAGAATAGAAAAAGGAATGAAAGCTGAAGAAGTGTCATTACAAAACATTTGAGCGTATATCGAAAGAATCCAAATGCAAACGTTACCGAAAAAATGTCACTTCAAAGCTCATGTGTTCTAGGGAAGTTAGATTTAATTTCAAAAACTTTTGCCAAGTAATAAAAAGAAAACTCGACAATTTGAAATTATCAAATCATTTAAGGTCTGTCATAAAATCATAGTTTAAAGGCCGGAAATTAAAATTGTCAGGAAGAAAAAAATTATTCAAAGAATTGGTTATAAAAACTATATTGTCAAAGAAGAACGATTTCAATCACTTAAAGGTGACTTATTCAGAGAATATGCGAGACATATCATTCACTCCTGTAAATAGTTTATCAAGTTCTCAAAATTCGAAAATTATGTTTGATGATAGAGGGATAACATTAAGTCAAGTACGAGTTTTTGTCCGAAAGGCACTCGGTGGTAGTGCCCCCGGAAGAATGGGATATCATATGAACTATATAAAAACTGCCCAGTTGTTCTCAAGAAACTCACTATTCTACTCAGGCGGATTTGTAAGTCAAGTGGCTTGATCTTGCCAATAGATATGGATCACTCCCACATCAATTATTAGGAATGGCTTATGATTTTTTAACTTCTCTGGCAAAATTAGGGAAATCATAATAAAAAACTTTAACTCAGCTTTCATTAAATTCCCTGTCATTGATTACACTACCAAATAGCGACCGCTTCAGATCGGCATCATAATGCGCTGCTTAATTCCCTCGCTTCTTTTCGTTTTGGTCATAGGAGTTGATTATACGAGGCGCATTAACCACAATCAAAGAAGTCATAACTATAGAACAACTGGTTCTTCCTCCATTTAGATCTTTTATGGATTATATCACCATTCTCGTTCCTTCTAAAATTGCTGTTGATGACCTATTGCAAAAATATCACGATCTTTCATATGGACGAGAATGAAGGCAAAGTTCGTGAAAAGCTGAAGTCTGTCATTAGTTAGAGGGCTTGTTTAGAAAATCCACTTCATAATTGGTGATAAAACTATACCATTAGTAAAGGAAATGCCAGTAAAGAACCACGGGTGGATGCATAAAATCCCATGTACTGATCGACATAGGGGTACAGAAGTTCAGAAAGCAGTTTTAAAGGGACTAATTTTATCTAATAGAACCTATCTTCCTGGCCAAATAGGGTCTGTTACCCCGGCTTTTTGGGGCCATTGCAAATGTATGAAATTGCACTAATTCGTACTGAGCTCATTAAGCAAGTGATAAATAAATACTTGCGTAAGTAGCTTGGAGTTACTCCTTGTTTTGCGAATGTCGGGAGATATAACAACTTCGGACATCTGCAGCTCCCTATACACTAATTGGTGGAACAATTCAAGGTTGGGAATGTACGCTTTCATATGATGATGAAGTATTCAGCTGATGATTGCATTCGGTAGGTGCATCCAGAGATTAAATCTGGTACAAAGTGGTCAGCTGCAGAGACAACTCAAGAAGCGGAAACCAGTCCGCGTTTCATAGATAATATGGGTGTGATTCAAAATAATCGGGCTGGATTGGGAAACACGGCGCACAAGTTTTTTTTTCTCCAAGGAAAAACCAAAGGGAAATAGGCGTATGGGAATAGATGAAGTCAAAATGTTCGAAGAGGAGCATATAATAGCCATTGCTGTCCTTCAAGCTAAACAGTGTTAGTGGACAGCCTGGAATGATATCGAATCTATTAAACTTTCGTGGAACGCGTTAATTGCGATGAAGGTATTGACGATATCTATCCTTCTTTGATCTACAACGACCTTCTCCCAAATGAAACAAACTTCAAAATGTTTGGATACATAGATACAGATCACCGTTTTTCGTGTAAATAAGACCGAGGTACCTTGTATCCTGTGCTTTCTGCTTGTCCACCATTTCTCCAGATGTATACGTGGCGACACAAGAAAGTATTAGAGGTGATCAAGGAGATAATATGAGCCCAATTTGGGACCGCAAATCAACAGCTAATGGCAGACAAGTAAACTAAGATCGAATTTCATAAGGAAGATGAATGCCCTGCAAAGAAAAAACAAACAGCCCTCAATATGAAGCCAGTAATTAGGAGGGTTCAGTAGATCTAATGACGTCCCTAAAATTTCCAATAAACATTGCGCAGACAAAAAAGCGTCCCGGCATTGTGTTGGCGTCCGACTCAAAAAAGACTGTTTTCCTAATAGAGTTAATAGCCCCTTAAAAGAGTACAAGGTGGATGCGCACGAACTAAAGGAAAACCGATACGAGTCCCTGCGCGCCGAATGTGTGGACAATGGTTGGATGTATAACGTGATGCCTACTGAGGCTGGGTATCATGTGTTTCTGGAACATTCAGTTATTTCTTTCCTTTCAAAAATAGGCGTCACTGGCCGTAGTTTGAAAAGTGCATCGCACTGCATTCAAGCAACGGTTCAGCACGCGTCAAGTTGGACTTAGTCGAGATCAAAACAACAAGCAAATAAAATGCGCGCTATATCACGATCTAACATACGCAAGTGAGATATTTGCGTGGTCGTCGATAACATTTTTTCTCCACGAGCGCGTTAATAACAGCAAACGCGGTCAGGAAATTTCATTGGCGATACAAGCTACAAAGTAGAACGATCGTCCTGTTTACTTTATTGCTAGAATGTACAAAGTCGAACAATCGAAATGTCTACCTTCATACACTACCTGGTTCTAAACCCTGCTGGTAGCGCCAGGGGTAGTGGTCCAGCCATAGCCATCGAAACCGTGATATCACCCCTGGTCGGCGGCAGGCTATCGCCCGAGTTAACACTCGTTGTATGTTAAAAATTATATATATATATATATATATATATATATATATATATATATATATATATATTGTCATCCGCAGACAGATCTGTTTCGCTGTATCACAGCTCATCAGTACGGTTAGACTCCGATTGCTCCCTAAACCAGGTTCGAAACCCGACCGAACTGGCGTCAGTCGGCGACTCTAAACTACTATAATTTAGTGTATTGAGTTTTTAGATAATTATCTGAACATATATTATTAAATATAACAGACAATGAACGTCGATAATGTTTAATCTTGACCCGTTCTAACCGAAGTATTTTGACATTAATTTCAGTTAATGACCATCATCAAAATGATTTTCGGGATGTTAACAAAGATATCCACTATTAAAGATGATATTATCTTGTTTTGATATAAAATATTGCAATGTAATGATATGTCACCGAATAGAAGACGCAGGTCGTAAAATAGTTATGCGTGTCTATGACGTAACATCACGAGAGAGACCGAAATGTTAACAAGAGGACCAAATGTCTAAATGCAATGTAATTGGTTATGTCTCGATAGAAATGTGATTTTATTGAGTATGGGTTGCTTTGATTTAATGTAGATGGCCTCCTATATCTGAAGGTTCTTTTTAGTCTGTGTCTGTGTGCGTGTTATTGTGTTATAAACTAAAATTTGTCTAATATTAAGTACATGGGTAAGTTTTTCTAAAAGTTGGTTTTTAATAGAACTATGATGAGAAAGGTGAAATTAATAAATGTTAAATGAATAATTATTTAATTTTCTTTTTAGACATTTTCATATCTGGTAACAATACTTTGACTGACGTTTTAAAAAATTCTTAAATCTATTAAAAATATATGATATGATAAAACATAACTTACCGCATAAGAACCTACTGCAAGAGAAACTTATAAGCATTTCTCGATTATTACAAACCAATGATATTGCATTTTTGTGAATGTTCTTATAGCAAACTATTTGAATCAGTGTTGGCACCACAATTTGAGCGACGTTTTTGCTTGCCTGTTGTCAGAAATTCAACCAACTGGCCCTTTCCCAAATATTTCCCTACGGCAAATATACATTTGTGATTAACGGATTTATAAGTAAATTAAACTTTTTACAAAAGCATAATGTTAAACTGAATTTGTATTGCTGAAATATTAACCGCTATCCGTATTATTATCGTGCCAGGCCTGTTTGTGTAAGTCAATATACAAACAATTTCGCATACACAGACACGCCTATCTATGCTTCAATGCAAATATAGACATAGGAGCTGAAGTCAAGTTCCATGATGCTATATATTTGACTCATCATCATGTTCAAAGCGTCAGAAACAAATCGGGCAGGTGTTTAATATCATCAGATTATAAAGCTGAAGTTTTATTCCCATCATTTTCTCTGTTATTCTCTATTAGAGAAAACGATAATTTAGTTAGGATTTCTTAGTTTTTCCGTAGATTTTAGTTTCATGTTTATCTTGAAAGGTGTGTAATCAATAACTCTGTTGTCACGAAAGTTGATTAGGGTTGCTCTACAGTCAGCATTCAGATAAGATGATAATTCGCTTTCAAGTTTACTTGTTACATACACTGATGACATAAAATCTTGTCTCGAAAATGAGACAAAATTTACAGGTAGTGTCTCGCAACAACCACGCTTATAAGTGTTAGATAAATACAATTAATTAACCAGACTTGTGTAATTCATTTTGATATTTTGAATGCTGCTAGTAGTCTGAAAAAGAAAAGCTTTTTGATTTTGTTAAAATTGTAATTCCAGTGACCATATTAATAGATTAGAGCATATCTGAAACAGGACAAATTAGAGGTTGGTGCGAATCCCCATATTCTGAGTATTAATTAACAGTTAATTTTAAATTATGATTGCCGTGAAAATATGTAACGAAAAAAAGTTAAAATATTTTCTACCAGTTACTTTCGTACATTATAACAACTCTATCAGATATTCCAAGAAATATTTAGTCAATGTTACAGAATAACACATGAAAAATGCTACATAAGTAATTGATGCACATGCAACGGGGAACCATTAGAACAGTATGTATACGAATATTAGTCAGTCAGTTAAGTGCCATGCGCGATATACGCTTGGGCGATCATGTCTCGACAGAGACATGACTGACTGGGCAGAAGATTATCCCGTAGTAGGTTGCCATTGCTTTCTGCGGTAGACTGGTTGCCGACCAAGGCTATAAAACCCAATCTGTCCTATTATTTAACCCATAACTGGAGGGAAGAGACGGATTAATACCTTTCCCAAGGGTATTTGTGCGTAAGTGAATGCAAGGAATTCAACTGGATTTCGAACTCGGTTCCCCAATTACTTGTTCCGAGCCGATATCCACGAATATACTTCGTTGAAAACGTCTTCATCCTTGTCTATTCGAAGTCTAAGAAATTGTATGTTAGTGCAGTTATATCGAAATGGATTCTTTATATACCTACTGATACCATTCCTTATTACAGGAATGTATAATGCTTGATATTTCCAAGATTGTTAAGATCATACTTGTAAAAGAAATCGGTTTAGTAAAAGATAAACACAAGTCTATTCATAAATCCGGAGCATAATTGTGTTTTGGATATTATACATATTTTTTTTTATTTTACTCCCATTGAAGGATATTATACTCTTTTTCAAAGATCTCATTAAGATTCAGTTGATATCGGCTCGGAACGTGAAATCGAAAGCCGAATTTGAATTCCAGTTGAAGTTACTCGGGCGCAAATAATTCGTATCTTCTCTCTCTCTTTCTTTGTGTTAAATAGCAGGACGGAGTCGGTTCTGTCACCTTGATTGGCAACCAGTCTATCGCAGAAACTACTGCAGAAAAATATTCTACCCAATCTGTCATATTTCTTTTGAGACGTCATCGCTTAAGCGTGTATCAAGTAAGACACTTTAATGACAGACTAGCGTCCAAATTCTTTTTAGACGCGCTATTGACGGAAAACGTACTGTTCCCATATTGATGTAACTGGTCATACAAGAATATATAAAACATAAGGGGAACAAGATGACTTTAACTAAAAAGACGGTTTACAAAGATGACAAATATTTTAAATATTCCTATATTACGTGCCAACATAAGATTCATTGGCTTGGCATTCAGAATGAAAAAAATATATATGACAGGATAGACACAATAGTGATTCTCCCCGAATATAAAAAATATTCGAATAACATGAATCAAACAAACCGAAATTATAGTTATAGAATAAAGAACGGATTTAAACCAATCAAAATTTGAGATTTTCTTTATAAATATCTTATTTGCACACACAAATTAGTGTTCTAAGTGATAAATGACAACAGCCAAAAGCAATAATATTTATTCAAACTAATATTCATAAAGCGATTACGTGTTTATGCATAATGAATACTAACAACCAAATATTTATTGCTATTAAACAAAAAGATGCACATCAATACAAAATACTGCTAGACAAATGGTTTTCAATTTTGATTTCCGCATTGAACTAGCATTTGGGTGTGTGTAGTCTGACCTGCCCAGTTCGAAAGAAGACATTGATTTAAACCCATTTCGGATCTAAGGGAAGCAATGTTAGCTACAATAGAATGAGAAATGTCCTTATGACCGATAAAAGATAGAAATCTCGTATATCTGGACGTAAGAACTGTGGAATGATGTGGACCCTGTTATCAAAGATGAAAGTTAAAATGAACCATTATATCTCGTGCCTCCTTTTTGGTCATTTTAAACAAGCAGACACCGAAGGCAAATTGAAGTTGTTCAGTTCTAGGGGTATCGATCCAAAACGTTGTCATTCGATCTGAGAAAGTATTAGACCAAAACAACGCTTGAGTGAACACGGACCATTTGTTTAGATTCCAAAGATCTTCAATAAACCTGGGTATATAACATTCAAGTTCCGAGCAGCTGCAGTCGTGTGCAATATAACAGGTTTGCCCGAATCATATTTATTTGTAACGAGGTTGCATTATTGAAAATGAGTGGAACTCTGTTTATTAGCATGACGGTATCTGCGTTTCCCAACATAAATGGAAATTATTGGGAAAAGACGTAATGTGGAAAGAAAAGGAAACGAAAATTACTGAGAATAAGATAAAGACATATATATATATATATATATATATATATATATATATATATATATATATATTCAAATGATATATCTTCGAAAATGCGATTACTCCTAGTTTTTACTATTTTTCACACACAAACACACAACCACTTATATTGTTAAAGACAGGAAGATAGATAGATAGATAGATAGATCTACTCCCCACATATTTCCATTCGTAGAATATAATGGTTGCCATCCTGTTTAATCCAGAAAAACGACGAGTAAAGAAAACTGAGAGAAAGTCTAAGATTAATTAAAGCGTTAATTTTCGAGTATATATATATATATATATATATATATATATATATATATATATATATATGTGTGTGTGTGTGTGTGTGTGTGTGTTTTTTGTGCGCGCGCGTGTATGTGTGTGTGTGTGTGTAATGATCTAAAGACAAAGAAATTAGAACTGGATTCTGGTGTAATATGCCCTCATCTATGAGAAAATTAATGCGAAACAATCTCCTCACAGATGAAGAAAATACTTGAGTCAATATAAATGTAAAAACGTAAAACTTACGGAGTGATGCTGATAGTACCTTTAACAGAATATGTGAACAGTCTGGATGTGACAGGAAAATTTGATCAATAAACGCGATTTATATTGAAAATCAGGAAAAGACAATTTTCTAGTGCATATAATAAAAAAAGAAGGCTCAAAAATATTAAAAACTGACAAAGCATGGTGTGAGCGAAATGGACAGAAAGCAGTACAACGAAATACTAATACCCATTTAAGGAGGATGACTATGGTGAGAAAAGACAAACTATTAAAACATTCAGATTTAATGATATCGCTTAAAAGCAGAAATATGGGATAACAATAATTCGATGTCCCCTCTTACACGCACTTACTTAATTTATCTTTTTATATTTAGTCGGATATTGAGAAATTTGTTTTGTCCAGAGACCTCGAATTTTGTATGCCTCCTTTTCATACTGATAATGTATCTGTATTCAGTGAAGTATACACGAGAGATTCGGTTCTTTAGCCTTGGTTTGCAACCAATGTATCAACGAAAGTAATGGCATCCTACTGCGGGTAAATCGTCTGTTCAGTCAGTCATGTCTCTTTCGAGACATGATCGCTCAAGCGTGCATCACGTATGGCATTTAACTGACTGCTTCAGTGAAATCAAGATTCCTTTTTCTCAACTGAAGAAGAATTCACTTTACTTCGTTGATAACTTAAATTCTGTTCAGTCTCGTTTGATGGATCTGGCACATACATTTTTTTATTTGGATATTTCTTCTCGTAAGTTTGTTTGGGAAGAAATCATTTTTCTGTTGCGAAGTTGCTTTCGTCCAATCCTGATATCTATATAAATCCGACCAGATAAGGGACATGCTGTGGTCGTTCTCAACCGGTTTGATTACGTTTCTTCAATGATGTCGATTTTGAACGACCATAGCAGATTTCTGTGTTTGTGTAACTTGGACTACGACATTACTTCGAGTATAGAAACCAAACTCCAGAAAAGATTGTTACAATTGTACATAAGTAAATGTTTGTCAAAGGATATCTATGATATTATTCGCCCAGTTGTTTCTCAACATTCAACGTTCGCCATTCAACCAATCCGTTCTAGAGGATTTAACAATATTGTCAAACATAACTTCTCTGTGCAAACAATGAGATCTCAAGCTCTTAGTGAAGGTTTTTGATGCTGGGGATTCCCGCCCCTCTTTCTGAACATTACCTAAATTTTATGTAATTTTTAATCTTCTTCTTTCCACATACACCTATGTCTGTTTTGTCGGAAGAAAAACTTTACCACGAGATTTTGTCTTTTTTAAGCGGATCTTTTGATCTTATTTCATATCCCTTCTTTCTGCTTTTAATCAATATCATATATATATATATATATATATATATATATATATATATATATATATAGGGTTGTTCCAGCGAGAGAAACTGGTACAGAAGAAAAAACGCTGGGAGCCTGAACGTTTTGTCTAAATGTGGAGGATTCAGACTTATTAGTAGTAGTATTACTTGATTTTTGCATCATGGATTAAGTGTTCTAAATGTTATTTGTGTCGCCACACGTGTATCAAGTCAAACCTTATTTGGCAAAGTTTTGGAGTAGATGGTGTAGTTTATAGATGTCTCCCCATGTTGATCTCCAAAAGATTAAACAATCATAAATATATCTTATCTATAATTTAGTGAATTCATTTTTTATTTCTTCTCTATATTTGTTTCCTTCTTTAGTTGTATCTTCTGGATTTGCTCGTGTATGTGTTTCATATGTTTGTGCTATTTTGTCCCCATCTCGGTACCTGGTGTTTGAAAGAAAATTAGGTTGTTATATCATAATTAACTGTTGTCCAAATTAGTTCTATAATTTGTCTAATAGATTCTTTTAAAGAGTGTCGTAAATATTTCTGGGTGTTTTTCAATGCAATGATCTTTTGACCTAATTTATGGGTGTTACTTTTCAGGCAGTTCAAGTCAAATGTTATTAAGATGGTAAGTTTTGTGGTATGAAGCTCAAGAAATGCATGCTGTCTCTGAATTATTTTTTGTGTATGGTTGTAATATTTAATTTATTATGTTGTTCTCTCTGCTTGTTGGGCAGGCTGGCCCTGCTACAATGGCTTTGAATATAAAATCACTAAGGTTTGGGGTGTGAATATATTTTGAATTTGTTCCTGGAGAGCTGATTTATTTGTTTTTTATTTATGTATCTTGGCTTCAAAAACCTTATTGACTCCCAAAGTTTTTAAGAAAACCTTTTTCTTTCTCGAATATGTAAAGTCACAAGTTTATTCGCCTGAAGAAAGTCAACTTTGGATGCGAAACACGTGTAGCAAACAAATACAATTATGGACAATTATCATTATGGATAGTATCATAAAAACAAAACCAAAAAATAATATTAATTATAACAATAAGAATAAGAATAAATCTACATATTAAACAAGACTTTTCACAGCTTCTCGCACTTGAAATTTGCGGTTAAGTGTTCTTATTGCCTGCTGCAACATCTAAGCTGGGATAATGTGAATTTCATCCTAAATTCTCTGTTTTTTAGAGTTCTTGGTCAAGTTCTGTAGACTTTACTCTTGAGTTCGCTCTAAAAGAAAAACAAAATCACTAACAGACAAATCTGGCGAACTAGAGAAATATTGCCATGAAATATTATCGAAACTTGAGATCACACGGTTACCGAGCAATTCTCGCACAGCCTCCAATGTCTGCCGTGCAGTGGTTGATGTCACTTCATTAAGCTGAAACCAGGTTTCTTGAACGTCCAAAAATTGTACAATTCAGGCGTAACGAAGGATAGTAACATTTCCACGTAATGATTCGCAGTAACAGTGAGTAAGATCCCTTGTTTATTTAAAAAAATAAGGTCCGATGATCCCATGTAATGAAACAGCACACCACACTGTGACCTTACCAGCGTGTAAAGGGTGCTCATGAACTTCATTAGAATTTGTGTCTGCCCAGTAACGGTAGTTATGCTTATTCACGTAACCCGTGAGATACAAATGGACCTCATGTTACATGCATAAATTGCTTTGAGATTCATCGTCATTGTTTATGTTTGTTGTCATTTATTGACAATTCTAATCGCAGCTGGTAATCCTTTTCCCTCAATTGTTGCAATATCTGTAACTTTTATGGATGAAATTTGAAATCTAAAGTAAGAATTCTGCGCACACTCTCCCGGGACATTTCAACTGCAGCTGCTTGCTTACGAATTGACACCATGGGATCTGTTTGACAGACTCACGCACAATATCAATGTTTTGTGGACTACGAGCACTTCTTGCTCGTCCTGTTTGTTTCTTGTTTAATGCAGATCCAGCCTCGTCAAAATTATTAATCCAACATTTTATTGAGTGTTATGATGGAACAACACCATTATTCCTAAGTTGTAAAAACGTTGGAAGTCCCTTTGCGCAGCTGTCAAACTATCAGCGTTTTTATAACATACTTTTTTTATGGCTACCGCAAAATGTTGACCATTCAACTGATCCATGGTTAGTGAAATAACTAAGTGTTTACTTAACTTTATTGATCATTCCAATTGTTAGCTGTGATATATTTTTTATATTTTTCTTCTCCCCTTTTTTCTAAAATCCTATTATTTTATTCAAGTCCTGTTTGATTTGACGTTGATTTCATTTTTGCTTAAATTCTTTAAATGTTATCAGTTTCGTGTAATTTTTCTCGTTGACTTTTTATCTGTATTATTGATTTGTTATCCACAATAGAACCATTGCCGTAACGTGTTTTTTTTTAATGCTGGAAAATTCTCCCTCCTTAGGAACTAAATTATTTCTTTCTTTCTTTCTTTCTTTCTTTCTTTCTTTCTTTCTTTCTTTCTTTCTTTGTATCTATCTATCTATATATATATATATATATGTGTGTGTGTGTGTGTGTGTGTGTGTGTGCCATTGCCTTTTCTAGACGAATGACACCCAACTCCACCACTAACAACATCTTATTGGGAGTCGTTTCTTCGATTTGTTGTGTGACATCTCTTAGAACATAGTCTTCATATTGAAGATTGTGTGTCCGATGTCTTCTTTTGGGTTAAAGTTGACATAATGCTTTTAACCCAGACAAAAGGTTACGACTTTAAACCCAATTCACCCACCTGGTTCCTCTCCTGCTTGCTTGGCGTTATTGCTTACAGAAAACATCTGACAACAATAGGCATCTTTTTACCTCAGTTCGTAATGAGTGCAAGACGATTCCAAATGATGCTAAGGGTTTTCTTTCTGAAAGAATGAAGCAGCGTATAGCATCCCGCAAGATTGGCTCCAAAGATTACCGGCGGCATTGTAAAAATATCTTCAACATCAGAAAGCCCTCAATTCTCTCTTTAATCAATAAATTTGAGGTCCTCATATCTTTAGCAGACAAGGCAGAATGCTTTGCCCGCAGATTCTCTAATAACTCAACATATGCTTTGTCGTAAATATTCGCACTTGATTTTTTATCTCAAACTAAGGCTCAACTAAGTTACGTTCACATTATCCACTCGATGGTCTGTAACATAATTTCAAAGCTTGGCCTACATGAGGTGGGTAAAGGTGACGAAATCCCAATCATGGTCCTGAATAAATGTACACCTGAACTCTCGTCTATCCTCTGCAATCTCTACAACTACTATCTCTCTGATTCCTGCTTTCCTACCAGCTGAAAGTCCTTATCTGTGATTTCTATATTTATGAACTTTGGAGAATCCTCGGACTCCTATTCGCATCATACCGAGTTTTGGCAAAGCGTTGGAGGCGATTATGAATGTTGCATTAGTACAGCGTCACACAGACTCCGATTAAAAAAAAAACTATGGTTATCACTTCACCAGGTCTATTGCTGATATGCTAACGACGATCACAGAGTATATATACCATAGCAATTTGTAGAAGGGCAAAGCTCGAGCTTTTATTCTAGGTATCTCCAAAGCATTTGGCAGATTTTGGGATGCTGGTCCACTGTGAAATTTTAAGTGCTATGGTATAACTGGATGCTTGTTTGATGTAATCCACTCGTTCTTTCAAATCGCGAATTAAATTGGCATGCTTACAGATACCATTGTAACACTATTTCCACATCGGTATAGTTTTGATTTAGGTTTAATACAACGGAGTGAGAGAAATTGATATTAATGGTATTGTTGTGTTTTATTGTTATCCGCGAGTTGAGCTTACGTAAAAAAGTTATGTTTAATTCTACTATGTACTTGTAAAATCCGAGGAATAGAAAAATTAGCAGATAATTGAAAAAAAAAGAAAAATTTAGTTTCTTCTTTTTTTCGTATCCGAAACGAATTGTTTTGAGCCAAGTGGAAGTTTGCAAAATGGCAGCATTCATAACAAAATATCAGGATTTCCTTGATGAGGTCAGGTAGGGCTAAATCCTCAAAAACTATTCGTGGGAAAAGATTCTAAAATCGAAAAACAGATCATGTAATTGAAAGAAAAAAGACAGAAATACATGTGAGTTGTTGATATTTCATTCATCGAGCCATGGCTCCCTGTAAATCGTGTGGGTTGAAAATAATCTCACTGGTCAAAAGCTTTGAGTCATATAGATCTCCCGAGAGAATGGGGATAGCTATAAAAATCCAAACTCAGTACGAAAAATCAGATGTTTGGGTAGTTTTTGAAAATTGCAGTAGAAATGTAAAGACATCGGAGAAGTGTTCCCAGTTGGGGAGCCACGGCTCACAGCTGGTCGCCTACTATAGAACTCATGGCTGAAGATGTAAAAAAAAACTTAGAAAAGCCTGCCGCCGATCAATGTAAAAAAGGTTAAAGTCGAATAATGGGCCTTCGATAAGAACCCTGAAAAAACTTTATTGTTTTAACAGTTATTTGAAGATTGAAAGCTGTAATATTTTTAAACGAATCCTCTCTTCATTGCAAACCTGAAATTCGACAATTGTATTTTCTGCTTTTGTAATTATTAATTTGATCGAAGACGCCTGGATGAGTTATGAAAGAAAGTCTTTATAATAAAAATTATAAAGACTTTCTTTCGTAACACATTCAGGCGTCTTCGATCTTATTCATTTATTTAATTTGTTTTTTGATGCCGTAATTATTTTAATTTAACCACAAGTATACACAAGTGTCCGGTCTGGATATGGTATAAATACGGTTACCGGGTTTATAAAATGTGACTCTTTGAGATCAAAGAACAGCGTGGGCAGTGAGTTCATTGTTGTAATAGATGTCTTGAGGATCAGCTACAGTGACGAGATCGTCACGACTAGCAGCTCGAAGTCGTCGACATAACTGGTGCTGTTTGGACATCATCATCGTCATTTGGCGTCTGTGATCATCTACAGGCTGTCGGGCGAGTGTCACATTATCATACGGACGAGGGTGTCCCTCAAAGATCTATTCTAGTTCCAACGTTTTTTCTGATCTTAATTCAACGATCCCTTTAATGTAATCAGATCCGAAGTAGGCATTTACGTTTGCGACGACACCATTTTCTCCCACCCTGAGTAGAATTCTAACCAAGCTGACAAAAATAATCCAGCTGTTGATCTTGAAAATGACCTCCAATCTCTGTTGGATGGGGTGAGAAATGTCTCGTAAATTTTAATGTTTCCAAAACAAAACTGCTATTCATTTAACCACCATAGAGAATCGCTCCTACACGCCTCCATCAGCATGGATTAGGCTAATCTCTTAGAAAGCAAAGCACTGCATCTTCTCGGGATAAATCTCTTGGTTTTCGTCAAGTGGGAATGACTACATTGAATCTATAGCCAAATCTGCGACAAGGAACGTCGTTTCACTGTAGAGGGCTAAGAACATTTCCTTGTCTAAATCCATCTATTTTTATCCTTAAAAGTTCTTCCTACAAATATTCATGGACATGCGTAACAGAATTATAAACTCTAACGCCGTGAAGAGGGAAAGCCTAAAGACACTAACTCCTCGTGACATGTGAAACAAGTGACACTGGGCCGTCATTCAACGACTATTAACCTAAAAGACGTAAAGGGGATAATTTTCCTCAGAATTTATCAGTCGCCCGGAATGGAAAAACTTGAGTGACATGTGTTACCAGACTGTTATCCTACGATTGTTCACACCAAACTATAATAAATCTTGGGACGTGAAACATCAGGAGGTTGGAAAACTGCGGACAGCTAAAATACGCGAAGCAGTATATGAATAAATTAAACATAAACATTTTAGGTATATGTGAAACAAAGTAGTCAAACAATGAAGACTGCATCAATGACTGCTACAAAATTATATACACAGGAGGTTAAAAAAAAGAATCGGCTTTATATTGGATAAAGACACAAGGAATTGCGTTATGCACAACTGCCAGACATCTTGAAGAATTCTGATAGTTAAACCAAAAAGGAAACCTCTCAGTATATTGATAATAGTGTATATGCACCGAAAACAGAAAGTACAGAGCAAGAAATCGAATACTTCTACCTTATGTTAGACGGTGTCAAAGCACAGTGCGAATCACAAAAGATCAGAATTATAATGTGGAATTTGAATGCCAAAGTTGACCAAAGAATTTGGAACGGTCTGTAATTTCGAACAAGGACACTAAAATGGTCATGTTAAGAATGGGTTCAATGGTGAACAGTGAATGACCAGATAACCAACCCCTGGTTCCAAGAGAAGCCAAGACGACTATAGACATGTAGAAGTCCAGGTGCAGAAATTAAGAATCAAATGAATTATATTACAGTCAACAATAGATACAGGAATGCAATCCTTCAATACAACCTACCAACGTACTGAGTGCGGAAGTGACCACAAACTAGTTATATGCGAACTAAGGATAAAAATGCGGAGACTAAAGAACCCTAACGTAGCACTAAGACTGCAGTACAACAGATTTGTGAATGATCCGAGTCTGCAGGAATTGTACACGGACAGCGTGAAATAGAAATATGAATGACACATTAGAAACATGAAACTTCAATTTGGACCCATTAAGAGAAGATTTATTAATATCAGCTATCAGCATCTCAAAGGAAAAATGTACGTCGGAGGAACAAAATGAGTGAATCACAGAAAAGATTCTGTGCATGATGAAATAGAGACAGAAAACGATGTCAAGATATAAAACGGAATACAGGACCTACGCAAGGAAATATGTAGCAAATTCAGACAGGCTAGATAAAGATGGCTCAACCACAAATGTGCCGAAATAGAGAGTCTGCGCATTACGAACAATAGAGATATACATAAAAATAAAGAAACTAATAGTATAAAAGACTTGCTCAGCAAAAGGATGTATAATGGACAAGACACTCATACTACAAAAAGAAAAACTACTTTAGAAATGAAAGGAGTATATCCAAGATCTCTTTCATGACAATTTAGAGCAACTAGCAATACATATATACGGACTGCCCCGAAATATTAAAAACCTAAGTGGAATCGGCAATAGCTAATTTGATCAGAAACAAATCAGGAGAATCCGGTGATATTGTAATAGAGTTATTTATATATTCAGTCAGCTTCGTCAGGATCACAGAAATAATAAACTAAATCTACAACGGTGGCAATATAAGCAGTTCAATTTTCATAGCACTACCTAAGAAGCCAAGTGCAAAGAAATGTGACCTCTGAACAATCAGCTTAATGAGCCACATAACACACTCCTCATCCGGATAATAAAGAACAGAAAGAGCAACAGAATCGGCCCAAAGTTAGGTCAATAAGAGTGTGACTTTGTTAAAGATACCAGAAAAACGCGTTATTCATGTTCAGAATGCTATCTGAACGAATAATACAAATGAAGATGGGACTTTATCAATGCTTTATAGAATACGCAAATGCATTTGACAAAGTGCGCCAAAAAGATGATGATCGGTAATCTCGACTTTTTCAGAAAAGAAGTTAGGAAAAAAAAAAAGAAGAAAGCGTGCGTTTGAACAGGAAATATTCAGGTATACGAAAGTACAAATGGACTTAAGACAAGGATGTACTTTCTCATCGGAGCTATTCAACTTATACTGCAAAATTTTGAGAGAATAAAATCTTTACCAGGATTCGCCATTGGCAGCCGCAATCACAACAGTGTAAGATACTCTGATGAAACGGAACTGATAGCTGGGAGATAGAAAAGAAAAAATGCAAAAGATTGCAAGAGAAATCGAGTAGGAAGAACTGGCTTTAAGAAAACTGAATGTATTTTCATCAGTAAAAAGAAACCACAAAATAACAACTACAGTTTAGGAAACCTTAAATAAAACAAGTAAATATATTAAATAGCTCGGAAGCGTTTTGACAGAATAAGGTAAATCCAATTTTGAGACCCAAAGACGCATTCTCATGATCATGGAAGCATTTCAAAAGCTAACCAGAGTACAGAGATACAGAAAAATCTCATTGGAAACAAAGACAAGAGTGCTGAAATTCAATGTGATATCTGTCCTTTTGTATAGCAGTGAATGTTGGACAATCAACTCAAGGAGGAAGTAAAGGGTGGAGGCAGCAGCATTAGATCTATAAAAGGATGCTGAGTATACCATGGGCCGAACACTTAAGACATGTTAAAGTGTTAAAGAGGATTCAAACGAGAAAAAATGTTTTATTAACATCAGGTTGAGACAGGTTACAAAAATCTCATAAGCTGACCAAGCATAGCGATGAATAAATACAATATGGGAACCAGTAATACGGAGTGACAGAGAAAATCATTAGTTTCGAAATTGCGTTATGAGCTCTGATAAAAAATACTAGAAAAAAACAATAACATCAAAAATATCTAGAGAAAACCATTAACATCATAAACTGCAATATGAACTCTGGTGAAAATGGGTTCTGAACTTAAGGTTTATAAATCTCAGAAATTCCGTTGTTTTTGTCATTAAGGACGCATGGCCCAGTGGATATATACACTGGTTAATTCCATTGACTTGACCTAAGGAATTGTGAATTCATCAGGTAACTATGAAAGTCCGGTTAGAGGGAGATAACTTATGCCTACCAAAAAGATGCTTGACACAAAGAATGAGAATGATATACCCCAGTGATCGTAATAATGGGTTCGCAAAAATGAGCTCAATAGTCCGAATAATATGAATAGTGTAAATACTACCTCATCTCAGAAATGTAAACAAATATAAGTGTGTGTGTGTGTGTGTGTGTGTGTGTGTGTATGTGTGTGTTGCTTATATGTTTGTTGTGACATGATATTTTATATTCTTTTTGATATTGGAACCATAAAAATATCAATGGGATATATAACACCAGATATTTAGCATTGCAAAATGAAATTGTTTGTAAAATCTTCTGAATAGCATTATTCTTTAATAAAATAATCAGAACTTTAATGTATTATATTACAGTAATGAAAATCACCATGGGAATTCAACGTCTTGTAATCTTTTAAAAGAAGGAATGCAACAGAAATATGATTCTACAGATGAAAACTGAGAATAATGACGAAAAAGGTGTTAGATGGTTTCCCATTCATAGAGTGTATTGAAGGGTTTGTGGAAAGAGGCGAATAAAAATACCTAACGATATTGTTTAAATGTTTAGTAGGACACGGTTTACGATAGAACCCAAAATAAACATAATTTTCTAAAAGCTACAACGTCCAGGAAGTCGTGATGAGCCAAGGTCACTATAGTCCTAAAGTATTTAGTAACATAAAAGTAGACGAACTGCTATTAACCGGTAATGTGGACCATTCTATTTAAGGTCGATCCACAGTTGATAAACCCATATTTGTAAACTCGAGTAAGAAGGTTACGGGATAAACTGCTCATGTCCACAAAAACAGCAAATTCAGGACTTCTGGCTGTGATTATTATAAAAAAAGAAACGGTGAATTCCACCGCGGAAGAAGGGTCAATATTCCTAAACACAATATGCATTTGAGAAGAGTTTGAGTTTGTGCAAAACTATTAGCACTGATGAAAACAATTATATATGCTGATTAAAATTAGCAAGAAAAAACATATAAAATAGTTAGATTTTTTTTTTCTTTTAGGGTTAATAACCTTCGATGCAGCCTTCATAACGCGTGGTAACATATTCACTTATATCTGAGAGAGTTCTTGGGAGAATGTTTAGTACAATACTTCAACTTTCAAAATGAGAAATAATGTTTATACTAAATGCGCTAGAATACTGAAAATTGTAACTCAACAGGAAACCGTACTATAATCAGTGTAGTAGAAAATGTTTCGACAGTTATCGGATGTTATCACATAAATTAAATACATTTTGATAAAATACCAGGATAAATCAGCAAATACAATAATATGGATCATTTTAGTTTTTATAATCGTTGCTAGAATCCTGTACGTCCTAATGCAGTTGAGGTATCAGAAGTAAATAATGGACATAATGTTAAAGAAACAGAATAAACAAGAAAAGGATTAGACGTACAAAACAGAAATACTGACAGGGATACAAACAAAAGAGGCTATTACATGGATCTTGCGATTCTGAATTCGTTATCGATTACTCATACAAAAATGAGCGTCAGTCAGTTAAGTGCTATGTGTGATACACGCATTGGGCGATCATGTCTTGAAAGAAACATGAATGACTAGGCAGAAGATTATCTCGCGGTAAGTTACCATTGCTTTCTGCCGTAGACTGATTGCCGACCAAAGCTATAGAACCCAATCTGCCCTAATATTTAACCCATAACTGGAGGGAAGAGACAGATTAATACATTTCCCAAGGGTATTTGTGCGTAGGTGAATGCAACGAATTCAACTGGAATTCCAACTCGGTACGCACTTTGTCAAATAACACATCACTCAATAAGTCCCGAGCATAAATAATAAAACAACAATTTTAGGCAAAATTCGACGTTGATCATAAATATAGCGTTCTTCTAGTTTGGTACACTTATTAACAATTCGATGTCTTTTTTGTAGAACGATTTGTTTTCGGACTCAAATTACATCTCAGTGTCCCATATCACTTCTTCATTGGTGCCAAATCTCTTTCCTTTGAGCATTCTTTTCGGTTTTGAGGAGAATAATAAAGAAACAATCACAGTTTCATGTAGCATCTGTAGGAAAGGGGGCGTAGAGAACGTAATTCACACAAGGTATATTAAAAGTAAGAGGGACAGAGAAAAGTAGTGAAAAAATTACCAAACGAACATGGTCAATTGGCCTATAGAACATGGCAGGGAGTATTACTGTAACACAAATCTTTAAAGGAAAGGAATTTGTAGAATGACGTGATCAATAACATCCTAAATAACACGGCAATTAGAAGAAAAAGACTATAATAACATGTAAAATTCCTATTATCGGGGAAAAATTTATAGCTTAATTTATAGAACATGAACGCAGATGAAGGTATTTAATTAAAATATGGAGTGTGTAATTTCCGTAATTTTTTACAGAGAAATTCAATATAACCTCAAAAGCGAGAATAATAATTGTCAAGGAGAAAGCGATTATACAACATGACTCGATAGGCTAAAGGTCTGCCTCTTTCTACCGAGCGCCCATATATCTGTGGAAGAATTGCCGACTGACGCCAATTCGGTCGGGTTTTAATCCTGGGCTAAAAGCAATCGGATGTCTAACGTACTGATGAGTTGTGATACAGCAAAACAGATTTGTCTGCGGATGACTATATATGTATATATGTATGTATGTATTGTTGTGGATTCTGGATGAGGAACTGCACAAAATAATGAACAACAAAAGCAGATATAGAAATAGAAAAGTAGGTTATAATGAACGTAATATACAAACTTAAACAGAGGTCTTAAGTGAAGTCGTTGGAAATGTATATCCGAGTATATTATTCTAGCTGAGTGGAGCTCAGAGCTAGTCTGGTCTCTGGGTAACTTCGGTATCTGGCGGAACTCTCCGATATCTGTAACGGATGTCTACGATTGCTCTCCACTGCCAACTGTAACTGCAACTCTCTCTATCAGGATTATATGTACGATCAGTCGAGTCCATTATCATATAGAAAAGGGGGAGACCCCACAACACATATATATTATGACCTTGGTTAATTTGTACCTGTCTTTTAACAGATCTCCTTACAGCATGCGAGTAGTCTCGGATTATAAAGTTGCTATAAGGGAATACTCTAAGCAAACTTTAAATTAAGTCTTTGTTAATTCGTCAAAGTGTAAACAAGTTTGTTTTTCAATGCGTTAAGCATGACGCAAGAAAATGTTTGCGGGAATTTTAATTTGCCTCGTCCGATTATCACTTGTTCAGATCGATTGCTAATGGGCTGGCTGAGCAGCACCTTCATTTTTATGAACATATAAAAAATAGTTCGTCTCTTGTTTAGCATTAAAGGCGTGCAGTTTGTGCGACGGGAAATTTAAATGCAATCAGAAATACGGTAAAATGCAGTGCCTATCGGTGAAAAAAACTTATGTCATAATTCTAATTTTTAGAAATAAAACATGACCTTTCAAGAAAAAACAGCGAAAACTTATTCAAAGTCTGCACACACACACACACACACACACACACACATATATATATATATATATATATATATATATATATATATATATATATATAGCTCAATGGACAAAATATGGTTCAACACTACCAACTAACACTATCACAGAGATAATTTAAACTATAAAGAATATTTATTTCAATAAAATCGCCATTGGCTTCGACTGCGGCTGCCAAACGAATTCGAAATCTCTTTCGAATCATGTTTGCTAAGATGTTATCATATTGGTGTGCGTATCGTTTGTTAAAATGCTCTCATATTGCACATTGGTAGTTTGCTATGATCAAAAAAATACTTACTTTTAGAATTATAATATCTCTTTTCAGAAAAGAATTCGTATAAAACATGCTATTACCTAGTGCATTTAATAGAACACTTAGTATTTCTTCTTCTTCTTCTTCTTCTTCTTCTTCTGACGTGTCCCTTCTGAACGTAAGCTCTCATAGATTGCCACTTGTCTCTATCTTTTGTCGTTCTCCAGATTCTTCCTGTTGGTATTTCTTCCAAATATTATTCTGCTTTACATTTGCTCAGGCGTATCAAG
This sequence comes from Ascarosepion bandense, assembly GCA_037127315.1. Taxonomy (NCBI): domain Eukaryota; kingdom Metazoa; phylum Mollusca; class Cephalopoda; order Sepiida; family Sepiidae; genus Ascarosepion; species Ascarosepion bandense. The sequence continues at coordinate 12,265,649 of JBBBDQ010000190.1, forward strand.
TACTTCTCGCGTTGCTTTCTCCTGTCTTTCTGTTCTCCATGCGCCCTCTGACTATTAATTTCTCCAAGCCCTCCTTCTACATCACGTGTCCAAGAAACCTCAACTGTCTCTTCCTTATATTATGTATGAGTTTTCTTCTCGTTTGCATCCTCTTGAGCGTTTCGTAGTTAGTCACATAGTTATTCCATGGTACCCTCAGTATACTTCTGTAAAACCACATTTCTACTGCCTCAAGTCTCTGCTTCATTCTTGAGAAGATCGTCTAACCTTCACTGCCATACAAAAAGACAGATATCATATGGCTATCCAGCACTATCTTCTTTGTTTCCAATGAGCTTTCCCTTTCCTTCAGTAATACGGTAAGCTTTTGAAATGCGTCCTTAGCCTCGCCAATTCACCTTTGGATCTCTCCATCGCTCCTTCCATCCTCTGTCAGCATGCTTTCTAGGTATTTGCATTTCGTATGTGTTTTATTTATTTTCTCTGACCTGTATTTGGCATTTTGAGGTCATCTTTTTGCTGATGGCCACGTATTCAGTTTTCTTGAAGTTTATGTTTAGTCCTTTATTCTCGGTTTGTCTTGCTACATTCTGTGGGATGACCTGTATTCTACTTTCGGTGTGCGCTATCAACAATATGTCATCTGCATATCTTACATTGTTGAGATTGTGGCCACCACTGATGAATCCTTGCAAGTGTTTTATTTATCTCAGAATTGTTTTTATGTATAAGTTGAATAGATCCGGTCAGAAAACACAACCTTGTTTTACGCCCCTTTCTGTTATTGTATACCTGGTGAATTCACTTCCTATCCGTTCAAAAGCGATTTACTGCCATCATATTTTTGTTAATCCTAAATTCTGATCCAAATATATCGAGTACGTTGAGCATCTCTATCATGTTTTTGTGTCGTGCTTGTCAAACCCATTTTTTGTAGTCTGTACGCACAAATACAGTTAATTCTGCATTTCTATTGCACTTACAGATAGCGCATGAATATCGCATTCTTTTTTCCGTTATCGTTAATAAAACCACACTGTTTTTTATCAGTTACTAAGCAAATTCTGCCGCGCTCTCTGTTCATCAGAAAACAGATGATGAGTTTTGTTATGTCGCTCATTAAGCTGATTGTTCGGTGAAGTTCACAGTCCTTTGCACCTTGCTTGTTAGGTAGTGCTATGAAAATTGATCTGACTAGGTCCTCCTGTACATTGCCGTTTTTGTAGATTTAATTTATTATTTCTGTGAGTATGTCTATGCCAAAGTCTTGTAAGGGCGTCTACATCTCTATTACAATCCCATCTTGTCCTGCTGTTTTATTTCTCTTCAGGTTGGCTATTGCCTGTTCCAATTTGGTTTTTAATATAACTGGCTTTTTTGTATTTTTGTGTATTACTGTTGTGGAAGAGATGTTGTAGAAGAGATCTGCAATATACTCATCCCATTTCTAAAGTATTATTTTTTCTTTTAAGAGTGTAACTTTCTTTGCTTTTATACATACTGTTGCTGTATGTACTAAAATTGATTGGTAATATTTGACGAAAGATAAGGTAGAAAATCGAACTACAGATATCAGGTATGAATTTAAGAAAGCAAGAGAAAACATATTTGAATCGTCATATGATGCAGGGATAAACATACAAAACTAAAAATATTGAAATTTGAAACCATATTTTTGTGCTTTCGGTTTATTTTTTCATTAGAAGATGTATTAAATTATATATACTGTGGTGCCTTAATTTTTGCACGCTTGAAATAGAAGTCTTAGTTTGATGATTATTTTGAATATACTAAACTCCAAAATTAATATTCAGAAAGGAACATTTTGTTTCACGCTTTTATCTTTTACTCTGAGAAAATCGATGACCCGATTTCAACATTCTTCAACGTCTTCGAATTAACGGTATTTTCCTTACATCAATTAAAAATGAATGAAATATATTTCTTATTGAAAAACTCCCAGAAACAATGACAGATAAAGGGAGAGGTTAACAGATTTGCATTTAATTACGATGCATTTATTGGAATTTCAGGAAGAAAAATTAAAAGATACCCAAGAAAAATCCAGTTTATTTTGTTTCAGAGATAGAAATCTAAATCAGTATCTACATATATTAACTGTGCAATAGCTGCCTAGATTAAATGCTACATTTGTTAAATGCTTTACAGCAATATATTGTATATTAGACGACATTACGCTTCAAACGTATCGGCAAGGCTAATACGTTTTCGTCAGTTAATTGGAATGTTTTCGAGCCAAAAACATCTGTTGTAAATAATAAGGCACCGCCCATATATATATATATATATATATATATATATATATATATATATATATATAGATAGATAGATAGATAGATAGATATAAAGGTTATAAAACCATGGATGTAAAAGTTGTAATTTCTTGTAAATATCCCTGTTAATTGAGAGTTATTAAAAATAAAGGAAAAAATCAGGTATTGCAAATTGCCTGCAGCCAGCGTTTTGTAGAAAGCTAGGCCACGTAATAACTTATTCACAAATGAAATATTATATATATATATATATATATATATATATATATATATATATCACGTGTGTGTGGGTTATTATGGTGTAGTTTGGAAAGAGAATTTCATGTAGCGAAATAAACAGTGTTAATCAGTCTCTACGCCAGAAAGTAATGTTTTATCCAAGGAAAGTGTGCACTTTCTGCATTCAGTAGAATAAAAGATTAGAATAAATATTCTGAAGATAGGATAAAGCTTGAAAGAATTACTTAGCATGCTGTGTGGATTATATAGCTTGCAATAACTCCACAAATATCTACTCAACAATACATTCAACACTTACTCAAAAATCTAAAAAAATTAAAAACAATATATATATATATATATATATATATATATATATATATATATTCGGAATTCAGCCGATCATCAAGCTTGGTTCGAACCATTCAATAGCATGTGTCTTATATGAACTGATGTTCCAAACATTTTTCAAGAGCATAAGACCGAACTTACATATAAATATATATATATATATATACACACACACATAAGGACTTTCATCTATATATTTTTTACCTTTTGAAGCCAAAAAAGAATGTACAGTATGTTATTTATACAAATATAATCATGCATACCTATATATAGTAATGTATTCGAGTTTTCATGCGTATATTTTTACATATAAATATGCATACGCTTTTTCATTTGTACACACACATATATATTTATACACAAGCTTTCATATATATTTATATCTATATACCCATATATCTATATATCCATAAACTTTAATGTATATATATATATATATATATATATATATATATATATATATATATATACTCATAATATGAGCTTTCATATATATATGCATTTTTATATATGCAGATATATATTCATGAGATTTCATACGTATATTTATATAGACATCGATATATATGGATATGACCTTTTATAAATATATTTATATAGATGTGTATATATACATATATACATATGGATTTTTATGCATATATATATATGGACATGATTACAAATAAAAATATGACTTCATAAATATATATACACATAATATATTATATATATATATATATGAGGTTTATATATATAAACATATATATATACATGAGATTTCTTATATATATATATATATATATATATATATATATATATATATATATATATATATATATACCAGCAGTATTGCCCGGCGTTGCTCGGATGTAATGAAAGCTTTAAAACTAATACATGGTACTGGAGCTCAGACTCTTTGGACGTTGGAATGAAATACTAAAAAGCATTAGTTGTTTCCAGTTGAAGCTAAACCGTAGCCTGAAAGAAAAATGAATAGATGTAAGTCAAATTTTGATTTCCTGGTATCGATATCAAATAAGTATTTTCGTTGTAAACTGAATTTTGAAGGGTAAATAAGTCTTCTGAGTATTTAGTGTCATGGCTGATACTAAGAACTACAATTATACCTACTTAGAGCCAAACCCGTATCAAAAATTAAATAAATGGGCTGATAAAAATATACAGATATATAGGCAAATATACAGACACACACACAAACATCTTGACTTTTATATATATATATATATATATATATATATATATATATATATATATATATTATCGATTTTCTGCACTATTGTAAGAACTGCAACCTTGAAACTTCTGAATATCGTTTCTTATGTCGTTGTCTATAAGTGTATGAAATTTGATTACAATCGAACCTTCCCTCCTACAAACCGATTTTTTCGATTATCGATTATCAATATTTATCCGGTGTACCTCGCCACAAAACCTAGCTAAGAACACTCACAGCCGCTTATAGTAGAACTGTGTAAATTTTCAAGAAAATCGGTTAGGCCGTTTCGGAGTCTATAGGTAACGGATACACACACACAGACACACAGACACAGACTAAGTTCCATTTATAAATAAGTTTAGATAATGATGATGATGATGAGAATGTCACATATTTTACCATCCACATAATCAAACTGATATTTCTGTTGTCACAATTTTCCTTCTCGCACACCCATTTATGAAATACTTTCTTATACCTGCTTTTCTTTGAACCACAATTTGGAAAGGTTTAAATGAAACATCAGTTGCAATCTCACAATCTTCCAAATTCTATCCTCTTTCCTCTGTAACCTGTTTTTATATCTCCGCGCTCCTTGTGCTCTTGTGGCAATTTTGCTTTGCTTGTTTGAGTATATATATATATATATATATATATATAGTGGTGGGCTGTTATCAATTATACTATCTGCATGTTATATTTTAAACGAATTACTTCCATACAAGGACTCTACCTAACTTTTCCATCTATCTTTCGTTTTTTGCGGTCATAGAATTTCACTTGGCTGCAGAAAAGTTTGTTTGGATGTGTCTTTATTGAGAGAGTTTGATACTGAATGTACAGCCAAATCTCAGTTCGCTGGGTTAAATTAATTATTGTTAAAATGAAGTATTCGGGATTAAAATACGTCTCTAATTTCATGGTTTAATACGATCTCATTGGAAGCACAATGTTTCATCAAATATATTTTTATTATTTTGTAGATAAATCTCAAAATTTTCATTACTTCGTAATAGACAAGACTTTTTGAAATTTCTTTTCAATTATGGTAAAATTCAACATCTGAAATACCTTTTGTAAATTATTTCACTCCAGGCAGGCGGACAACGCAGCTAAGGCACAATGGTTTACACAGATTGAAAGGAAATGAAAAATGATAAGGAGGAGAAAGGAGAAGAAAAGACGATAATTAAAGAAAACAGATGATGGCGATTAATGTTCCATTTAAGTTATTAACGCTATTATGTGTCAGGGAAATAAGAAACCGTAAGATGTTCAACAGGGAGAAGTGTTAAGAAAATACAATTTGAAAATATAACTTACGGTTACATATCACTAATTCAATGTTAAAATGATGTTATCTAGTTTTCCCTTTTCAATTTTTAAGATATTCAAATTTATGCGAACAATAATGATAACTGATTAGAACAATTGTCATGAAAATATTTACTTAAAAGTCACAAGATAGACATGTCACGGTCGTGAGACTGTGACTGAACTCGAAATTTCAGGTCAGTAAGAATATTACAGAACACTTCTCTGAAAACTTTTGAGAAAACAATGAATTTGATATACACAATAGGAATGCCTGGCAATGTAAGACAGAAATATTCAATACTTGGATTATGGAATATTTATAAAAGTGTCCGAAAATTCTGACGGGAAAATTATCTTGCATGACACAATGAACTAAATCTCCTCCTCTCCGATGTAGCAAATTAAACAATGAAATATTTCCACATCAGTGGAAAACATTTTTTTTTTTTTTTTTTATAAGCGTTTCACCCCGAGCAAGGCATGTCACTGCCACTACTGTGCAGGGGGCTACGTAGAGTGGAGAAAGGCTGGTTAAATATAGGAAATAACAGAGGGTGGGTGATAGGCGGGTGAGGATACCGAGAATGAGGGTTGGGTAGATGAGAGTGTTGTGAGAATAGTTGGGAATTAGTGTGATAGGAGGTGTCTATTGACCCTACATTTAAACACCTGGAGATTGTAACTGTCGGGAAAGCAGACTTGTGGAAGGGAGTTCCACAGGCGGGAAGCGCGAGAAAAGAAGCTGTTGGAGTAGAATTTACGGTTACATCTTATTTGTTTAACTGTAAAAGGGTGGGACCTAGTTGCTAATCTAGTATCTCGTGTAAATTCGTACTTAGGCGGCACCAGTGATCTAAGCTCATCGGAGCAGAAGCCATGAAAGTACTTGTAGAAGAGGCACAGGGAAGCTACATCACGCCGGTGTGAGAGCGGCTGCAGCCGGTCTGCCAAGTCAGTATCAACCACGTTACAGATCCTCCTTTGTATTTTGTCAAGAAGCCCAAGGAGAGCAGCAGGGGCACCCGACCAGATATGGCAGCAATATTCAATACACGGGCGGATGGTAGATTTGTATATGTGCAGAATAATTTCAGGTGGGAAAAATTTCCGGGCCCTGCACAGAGAGCCGACTTTCATAGCAGCAGATTTGGCAATGGATTCAATATAGTCATTCCATTTGAGGTCCGCCGAGAGTGTAAGGCCAAGGAGGCGTAGTATTTTACTCTCTGGGAGGCTAGCCTGTCCCATGCTAATGGGAGGTAGATGCGATTGTATATGGTGGTTAGTTGATAACAGCTTTGTTTTGGAGGCATTGAAATTGACCAGCCACTTCCCCCCCCCCCCCCCAGACCAGCCATTCCCCACCCGGGATTTTGTGTTGTTTTGTAATAAGAAGCTCAAAGCGTAGCATTTGTTCCGCAGTGATATTTGCCATTGCTTTGTGTCTTGGGCAACTGTTTTCCAGCCCGAGTTTATTGCTCGGGCCAGCGTAAAAGTAGTGTTTTTCGAAACGCGAAACACCGGGAAGCAGTTGTCCGGTGTAAGGCCACGTAGGAGGCATGGCCTCCGATGGGCCGGATAACAACACTCCTCTCACCATGGAGTCGGTGGGAGGCACGGAGGGGGACTGGCGCTTACCGCCAGCTACGCCAACACCCCCCGCACAAGAAGCACCCGAAGCACCCGGATTACCTGGACTACCAAGACTACCGGCACTACCGGCGGCACCAGTATCTCCAGTTCCCTCCACGTCGGCGGAAGTTGTGCAGCAGAAACCAGCAGCAGCGGTACCCACCAGCATGGCATGGAAAGAGGGGACCATCCAGAGAGTACTCAAGGGCGCTGTGTACTACGAATCCCTCAAGGACAAGTACGCAGAGTACGTGAAGGGATCGGAAATCCTCCCGATACCCGAAACGCTGAGCGAGATCGAGCCCAGGATCCTCTCCCTGCTGACCAAGGACCTGAAAAGCCACAAACTCATCGGAGTCAGCAGGGACGCCATAGAGGAGGCCATCAAAGCCCTCAAAATCAACGGGAAGATGGTGGCTAGGCGCAGCTACGCCACGTGGGACGTCCTGCTCAGCACCGCCGACGAGGCCAGAAAACTGGCCGGCACCATCATGCAGACCAAGACCCTGCTACTGGAAACTGAGTACATGGGCACGCGCAGATCCAAGATCACCCTGCACGGAGTGCCCATGGACATCTCACCAGACCATGTCGGGGTTTTTTTCACTCAGTACGGCAGGGTCGAGGAAGTAAAGGCGCTCACCTCGAAGCAGGGCTTTTTGACTGGCGACTTCACCCTGCAGGCGACGGTCGCTCGCGAAAAGTTGGCCAAAATCCCCAACATCATCAACTGCAGGGGGAGAAGGATCTACGTCGTCGTGGAGGGCAGGAAGCCCTTCTGCTGGGTCTGCGGAGACTCCAACCACGTGGCCAGGGAGTGCCCCACTAAGAATCCGGCACCCAAGACCCAACCTCCGCAGACGACCGCCGCCGCCGCTACTACAGCAGAAAAGCCGGAAAAACCGGCACAACCAAAAAACGGCCCGGCGGAGCAAAAGGAGGGAGAATGGAAGACGGTTGGCAAGAGAGGAACCAAACCCAAGAGCCAACCGTCGGCGGAAAAGCAACCCGCCAAAGCAGCAGCAGTGCCAGCGTCCCCTCCTGCGCCCTCTCCCAAGCCAAAGGAGTCGGCAGCTCCTCCCAGGAAGAAGGCGACGACACCCTCGCCAACCAAGCAGGACGCCCTGCAGGCGAAACCCAAAAAACCCCCGACGGAGGAGCGGATGGAGGTCCGCTCAGCGGCACAACCAAGAGCCTCTTCCCTGAAAAGAAACAGAGAGGAGGAAGAACAGCAGCAGCAACACAGCATCAAGATGCAGCGGAGGAGCAGAAGCAGCGACAGGAAGACGCATGCAGCCGTCTCGCTACCCGGGTCTCCGGAGAGGCCAAAAGACACTTATGCCAAAAAGGCAAGCAGCCTCCCATCTTCCCCCCCCTCAAAAAAATCAGCAAACATCTTTCCTTTTCCCAGTCCCCGGTCTTCAAGCTGACCCCACTTACACCAAGGAAAACTCTCTCCCCCACTCCCACCCCTTCTCCTACAACGTCCCAGCCGAGAAAGAAAAAGACTCTCCCGAGGGGCGAAGCCCTAATGAAAATAGACTCAAAGGACGTAGCTAGGGAGTGGAGTGCACAAAGGCGTGCACTTTTGAAGCCACTCCTTAAGCTCAAAGAGGTCAACGGCAAGTCGTCCGAAGACCCGTTCAACTTCCCCGACGCCCCGGGGGTAATTACCCTCATCAGGACTACAGGGGGCAATCTAAAAGTGTGGGATCACGTGGAGGCTGCCGAAAAACTCTATCCCAACATCGTCATGATGAGGAGTGGTACTCCTGAACTACGCAAAATGGCGAAAAATTGTGCAGGCCGACTCCCAGTTTTGCTCCACCCCTCGTTATATAGGGTGGTAAAACTAACATACCCAACGGACGTTGGCGGCATTGTCCATGACGGACGGGTTACGTCCGATGTAGGAACTGGTTCCCTTGGACAGTCCGTCGGGGTCCTTTCCCCCAATGATTTCTACCCGGTATGCGCTCGTGTTTAAGTGTTTTCTCTTTTCAGATCTACTAGATGTCTATCAAGATAGCCAGCTTGAATGCGAGGGGCTTGAGGGATCGGGGTAAGGCGGCTCGCCTGCTTCGTGACCTCCTGTCCTTCGGCGTGGATGTGGCCGCGATCCAAGAGACTCACTTTGTTTGCGAAGTCGACTCGTGTGTGCTGTCCAACGACTTTGTCGTCTATTCAGCATACGGGAGCCGGCATGCCAGAGGGGTTTCTTTGCTGGTCAAGCGTACCCTGGACGCGAGGATCGACCTTGTCCATGTCGGTGCCGAGGGCCGGCTCATCGTGGCCGATATTGCAGTGAAAAGCAAGACGTTCCGGCTGATTGCGGTTTACGCGCCCAACGTTCAAGGTGAGCGAGTCTCTTTCTTTCGGCTGTTGGAGCCCTTCATGGTGAATCCAACACGGCTAATCTTAGTTGGGGACTGGAATGCCATCCTAACCCCCAAATGGGATAGAGGGAGGGGCGCTAGCGGGTGGAGTGGTGATCGCAGCCTGGTCGATCTGATCGGCGAATTTGGTCTCGTCGATAGATACCGGGTCGATCATCCGGATGGGAGCATGTGGACGTGGACGCATAGTTGGCCTTCTACCCGGGTATCAGCGTACCTGGATAGGATGTTAGTGAGAGAAGCCGACATAGACTTCTTAGAATGTCCAACGTTCCACTGGCTAGGCTACTCGGACCACAAACTCGTTTGTGCCCGGGTGGCGTTAGAATTTAGGCCTAGAATGGCTGGTTACTGGAAGTTCAATCAGTCCTTACTGGACAGGCGGGACTTTCGTGACCAGCTGACTAGAGTAGTTCAGCGGGCATTAATTGGGCGAGTCATTGGGAGTAAGTGGTGGGCTAGCCTTAAGGATAGCATTAGGTCTTTCGCCACCCAATACAGCCAACGGCTCAACCTAGATAAGGCTGCGAAGGCAAAGACACTTAGAGCTAATTTCGCCCGGGCGGAGGCTGGTGGGGATCCCCTAGAGATAGCCTTAGCCAGGGAGGCCCTGCAGCGCCCGACTAACGAGCGCTACATGGGTCAGGTAATTAGACATAAGTTAAGCAAGATGTCTTCCGAAGCTGTGAACATGGGCGCAGAACTGCGCAAGGAAGAAATTCGCCGTGCCGGCGACCGGTACATTCGAGAGGTGCGCGACCCGGAGGGACATCTCCTAAGGTCCACTGACGACATGTGCGAGGCTTTCCGGCAGCATTTCGAACACCGTTTTACCAAGGAACCTGGTCTCCGCGACGAGGAGTTTCGCAGCTATTTGGCTGACTTTCCCCGGCTTTTGCCGGCTGAAGCGGCTAGCTGTGAAGGGGAGATTACGGAGGACGAAATCTACGTGGCCTTGAAGAAGGTCGGCAGAGGCAAGTCGCCAGGTTTGGATGGTTTGCCCTATGAATTGTACTTGAGGATGTCGCACCTTTTTGTCCCGATCTTGGCTGTCGTGTTCAACCACTGGTTTCGGCAGGGGTCCATCCCCGGTCGGATCACCAGGGGCGTGATCACGCTGTTGAGAAAGGGCAAGAAGGTTGGGAGGGAATTAGACGATTACAGGCCCATAACTCTGCTAAACACAGAGTTAAAGATTCTGGCCAAGATCCTGACGAATCGCTTGCAGCTAGTTGCCGAGTCTCTGTTGGAACCGGATCAGACTTGTTCTGTGAAGGGGAGAACAATTCAGAGCAACCTGCACTTGATTCGCACGATCGTAGAGGGTGTAGAAGACGACGATGAGGCCGCGCTGATCAATTTGGATCAGTCCAAGGCATTTGATAGGATTGACCATGGCTACCTGGCTGCTGTCCTGCAGGCCGCCGGATTCAAACCCGACTTCAGCCGCTGGATTAGCCTCCTGTATCGCTCCCCCCAGGCTGTGGTGCAGGTGAACGGGAAGCTGTCGGGCGCTTTCGCGCTGTCTAGGTCGGTCCGACAGGGTTGTCCACTGTCGTCTCTCCTTTACGTCCTGGCGTTGGAGCCGCTACTTCGCCGGCTAAGGGACGAGACGCACAGTCCGGTCCTACGTGGAATCGCCGTCCCTGGTGGAGCTCGAGCCAGGGTTTCCGCGTACGCCGATGACGTAACGACCTTTGTGTCCTCCCGCAGGGATATAGAGGCGGTACAACAGGCGCTTGTACGGTACGAGAAGGTGACAGGGGCCAGAATTAACTGCGACAAGTCATCCGGCTTGCGGTTAGGTGCCTGGAAGGGTGTTTCCCTCCCGGGGCCCTTCGGCTGGACGGACGGGCCGGTCAAAATCCTCGGAGTTTGGTTCGGTCCGGACTTACAGCTGGAGAAAAACTGGTCAGAAGTACTGGCAAAGGTCGGCGCGTCGGTCAAGATTTCGCGTCGACGGGGTCTCTCCGTGAAGGGCTTGGCGGAGGTGTGTAACACATACCTCTTTCCCATGATCCTTTACCGACTGTCAGTACTTCCCCTTTGCGATGATCATGAGAAGGCGCTCGAGCGTTTGCTATTCTCCTGCCTGTGGAGAGGACGCAAACACATGGTCAGCAAAGGAGCCTGTTGCCTCCGTCCGTGTCAAGGGGGTCTGGGAATGCCACACTTGAGGAGCCACGTGCTCGCTTCGAGGTTGGCATTTCTCAGGCGCGCGTTGGAGGAAGATCGGTTGCTTGCGGGGGTAGTGAGGGACATGTTCCCTTGCCTTACCATCACCCCCCCGACCCTTTGGCTGACCGTCAGGCCTTGGGTGCGACCGAAATTCCTGCTCGAATGTCTGGCGGCCTTGCAGGCCATTCCACGGTCCAGTGACCTTTCACAGCCTAGGAAAATCTTCTATCGGGGACTAGTGGAGGGTGCCGTGAAGGATAAGCTGTGCAGTAAGCTCGGCATGTCGAGAGTGGAGTACCGCTCTCATTGGTCTTGGGCGCCGGGTGCGGATTGGCTCAGCAACTCTGAGTTCTCTCTCACCTGGCGATTGGCTCGGAATGGCTTGTCGCTCAATGACAAGCGTTTCGCAATGGGCCTGGCGGATTTGCCAGATTGTGAACGTTGCAACCTTGGAATCAAGGAGACGTCTGCGCACGCCTTCTTCCATTGTTCGCGCGTTCGCCCGTTGTGGGAGCGTGTCGGCGAGTTGACTGCTCGTATCGCGCCGCGGGAGCTCGTGCTCATTGATCGCGCATACGCTGTGGACAATGTGTCGCCCCCGTACTCTGGAGTGAAACGGATGGTGTTTCTGTCGCTACTGGCCACGGCTAGAATGGTGATTTGGATGACGCGTCTGGAGGAAGTCTTGCGGGGAGGCCGTCTTTCGGATCAGGATCTAATCCGATATTTTGAGCACCAGCTCAAAATGAAGATTCGAACTGAACGGAAACGACTGCACCCGACAGACTTCGGTGAAAGGTGGATAAATGCAGCGAGCCTGGTTCGCGTGACCGGGGCTAGCCTTGATTTTCTCTTCTAGATCTGCTAGGCGCATCGGGGTGGATTCCGTTGGAACCCCTCCCGTGGTTTAGGTAAGAAGTTCTTTTGTGTACCTAGTTAATGTGAGTGCATGTGTTTGTCCTAGCCTGTTCCCGGCTCCATTGCTTTTGTTATGACCCAGTTCGAGATTCCCATTGTCCACTGTTATTTTTGTCCCATTTTTTGATTCTCGGCTGGGTCAGTCTTATATTCTCCAGTCCAACTCATTTTTTGCCCAGCCTCTCCAGTCCCCCTTTAGGAAGAGAGCTCCTTGATTTTGTCCTTCAAGGCAGAATACAGCGGCCTCTTTATTTTTTGAGGGTGTGTTTGGGTCTTACTAACATGATGTATATGCATTTATTTGAATTGTTTTATGTTTTGGGAACTTTTTGTTTTCTTCATACCCCTGACCATCATGACATTCCATTTCATGAAAAAAATTTTTAAAGTTATTTTTGCAAACTATTGTAAATATTCACAAATTTTTATATACACACTTGGGGCGTTTTGTAGGTCCTCGGTATGTTATTTTTTGCGACATTTTGGTGCATGATAAGTAAGAGTGGTGATGGACAAATTCTTATGGTGAATGAGAACCATTGTAACGCATGTATGGGTCGTGATTCTGATTAGCTAGGTATAGGATAGAGTACTGAAGACCAACCCGAGTTTTTCTTCCCCCTCCCACCTTTCGGCCTTGAGCCACAATTTGTATTTTACAAATAAATAAAACCAGCCACTTCCCCCCAGACTTTTGTTTGTGTGGATTTTGTGTTGTGGGAGCCTAGTGGATCATTTGTTCCTCCGTGATATCTGTTCGCACTTTGTCTCTCGGACATACTGATTTCCAGCTCGAGTTCATTGCTCGAGCCCGCGTAAAGTAGTGTTTTCTCGAAAACGCGAAACACCGGAAAGAAGTTGTCCACCTCGTGGCATGGCCATGGCCTAGCCACTTCCCCGGCTATCCGTTGGAAGAGCCTAGTGGAGCAGTTGTTCCTCCGTGATATCTGCTCGCACTTTGTCTCTTGGACAACTGATTTCCAGCTCGAGTTCATTGCTCGAGCCAGCGTAAAGTAGTGTTTTTCTAAAACGCGAAACACCGGAAAGAAGTTGTCCGGTGATCGGTCACTTTTGTGGCATGGCCACAGAAGGACCGGGGGAAGTCGGCACTCCCACCACGGCGTCGGTGGGAGACTGGCAACTGTGTGACGCAGACGACGACGACGTCATAGCCCGCACCATGACCGAGTGGGAGAGCATGCTGTTCGGCTCCCCCACACCAGCGGAGGCGGCGGCGGCCACACTGTCAGCAGCGACCGGACCAGCAGCGGCGACTGCACCTGCAGCAGAGACCACCCCAGCAGCGGCGACTGCACCTGCAGCAGCGACCAGACCAGCAGCGGCGACTGCACCTGCAGCAGCGACCACCCCAGCAGCGGCGACTGCACCTGCAGCAGCGACCAATCCAGCAGCGGCGACTGCACCTGCAGCAGCGACCAATCCAGCAGCGGCGACTACACCTGCAGCAGCAACCAAACGGGCAGCAGCAGCAGCAACCAAACCTGCTCCAGCGACCGGATCTGCAGCAGCGTCCAGACCGGCGGCAACTGCAGCAGCAACACCCCCACCGGCACGGACAGCAGCAGCAGCAGCAGCAGCACCAGCGTCCCCCTTACCTTCGACCTCCGGCTGGAAGGGAGGCAAGAAGATGACGCGTAAAGACGAGGACTATTACCAGTCCATCCAGAAGGATTACGCGGACTACATCAGGGGGACGGAGCTCGTCTCGAAGCCGGACCAGTTGGCGCAGATCGAGGCGAGAGTCATCACCCTGATCACCAAAGACCTGAAGACGAAAAAGCTGATCGGCGTCCCCAGGGATACGTTCGAGGAGGGACTGCAGACACTGAAGATCAGAGCCAGGGCCGTAGCGAGGAGAAGCAACACCACGTGGGACGTCCTGCTCGGCTCCGCCGAAGAAGCCAAGAACTTAATCGGCGTGGTTCTGGAGACCAAAACGCTCCAGTTCCACACGGAGTACATGGGCACGAAGAAGGTGAAAATCACGCTGCACGGCGTCCCCATGGACATTGCTGAGGATCACGTGGGCGCCTTCTTCGTCCAATATGGAAGGGTGGCCGAAGTCTCCTCGCTGCGGTCGAAAGCAGGATTCCTCACGGGAGACATGACCCTGCAGGTGACCCTGGACAAGGAAAACATCGCCAAAATCCCCAACATCCTCACCTGCAGGGGTCGCGCCATCTTCGTCATCGTCGAAGGCAGGAAGCCGTGCTGTTGGGTCTGCGGGTCGGCGGAGCACGTGGCAAAAGCGTGCCCAACCAAGAATCCGGCCCCAAAGGCCCAACCAGCCCAACCAGTCAAGCAGCAACCGGCGGCACAGGTGAAGGATGGCGGAAAACAAGCACAACCCACACAGTCTCCCGTGAGCAACAAGGACGGCGATTGGCAGGTGGTGGCCAGGAAGAAAGCTAAAAAACCTTCCCCGGACAATGTGCCGCCACCTGTCAAGACGCCTGCCAAGCAGACCCCGGTGGGGCTGTCGACTCCTACCAAACCTAGGGAGTCCCCGGCGAAGGCGCCGGCAAAACCAAAGGAGGTGTCTCCTCCCAAGCAGAGGAAGGGAAGAAGTCCTTCCCCCCAACAAATGGAAGTACAAAGAACACCCTCCCTGAAACGTGGGAGAGAGGAAGAGGCAGAGGAGCAACACTACAACACAAAGGCCAGGAGAAGGAGCAGGAGCAACGAAAGGAGGCCGCGAGCCGAAAAATGCAGCTCTCTACCAGTGTCTCCTGTTAGACCATCTTATGCACTAAAGGTAAGAAGTCTTCCTTCATCCCCGCAAAAAGCCTCCCAGTCCCCAGTCTTTAAACTGACCCCCTTGAAATCAAGTACTTTAACCCCCACTCCCTCCCCTCCTCCTATGTCCACTCCCTCTCGGGCAAAAAAGAAAAAAGCCCTGCCCCAAGGGGAAGCACTCCTTAAAGTGAGTGAGGACGTTGCCTCTGAGTGGTCATCTCAGAGGCGAAAACTTTTAAAGCCCCTGCTGAGGCTGACTTCAGTGGAGGGCAAGAACATTGAAGATCCCAGAAACTTTTCCCAGGCCCCAGGCGTCATCACCCTGGTGAGGAACACCGGTGGCAACCTGAGGGTCTGGGACCACATCCAGGAAGCAAAAAGACATTTTTCGAAAATAACCATGGTTCAGCACAATACGCCTGAACTTAAAAAAATGGAAAAAAATTGTTCGGGGAGGTCCCCTGTTTTACTCCACCCCAGTCTCTATAGGGTAGTAAAACTAACATACCCCACGGACGTTGGCGGCATTGTCCTAGACGGACGGATTACGTCCGATGTAGGAACGGGTTCCCTAGGACAGTCCGTCGGGGTCCTATCTGCTAGGGATTTCCGTCCCGTATGTGACTAGTACTTTTGTTGCATGTTTTTGTTGTTTTTCCTTTTCAGAACTAAATCATGTCTATTAAGATAGCCAGCTTAAATGCGAATGGCCTGAGGGATCGGGGTAAGGCGGCTCGCCTGCTTCGTGACCTCTTGTCGTTCGGCGTGGATGTGGCCGCGATCCAAGAGACTCACTTTGTTTGCGAAGTCGACTCGTGTGTGCTGTCTAACGACTATGTCGTCTATTCAGCATATGGGAGCCGGCATGCCAGAGGTGTTTCTTTGCTGGTCAAGCGTACCCTGGATGCGAGGATCGACCTTGTCCATGTCGGTGCCGAGGGCCGGCTGATCGTGGCAGATATTGCAGTGAAAAGCAAATCGTTCCGGCTGATTGCGGTTTATGCGCCCAATGTTCGAGGTGAGCGTGTCTCTTTCTTTCGGCTGTTGGAGCCCTTCATGGTGCATTCAACACGGCTAATCTTAGTTGGGGACTGGAATGCCGTCCTAAAACCCAAATGGGATAGAGGAAGGGGCGCTAGCGGGTGGAGTGGTGATCGTAGCCTGGTTGATCTGATCGGCGAATTTGGTCTCGTCGATAGATACCGGGTCGATCATCCGGATGGGAGCATGTGGACGTGGACGCATAGTTGGCCTTCTACCCGGGTATCCGCGTACCTGGATAGGATGTTAGTCAGAGAAGCCGACATAGACTTCTTAGAATGTCCAACGTTCCACTGGTTAGGCTACTCGGACCACAAACTCGTTTGTGCCCGGGTGGTGCTAGACTTTAGGCCTAGGTTGGCTGGTTATTGGAAGTTCAATCAGTCCTTATTGGACAGACGGGACTTTCGTGACCAGCTGACAAAACTAGTTCAGCGGGAATTAACTGGGCGAGTCATTGGGAGTAGGTGGTGGGTTAACCTTAAGGACACCATTAGGTCTTTCGCCACCAAATATAGCCAGCGGCTCAACCTAGATAAGGCTGCGGAGGCAAAGACACTTAGTGCTAATTTCACCCGGGCGGAGGCTGGAGGGGATCCCCTAGAGATAGCCTTAGCCAGGGAGGCCCTGGAGCGTTCGACTAGCGGGCGCTACATGGGTCAGGTAATTAGGGCTAAGTTAAGCAAGATGTCTTCCGAAGCTGTGAACATGGGCGCAGAACTGCGCAAGGAAGAAATTCGCCAGGCCGGCGACCGGTACATTCGAGAGGTACGCGACCCGGAGGGACATCTCCTGAGGTCCACCGACGACATGTGCGAGGCGTTCCGGCAGCATTTCGAACACCGATTTACCAAGGAGCCCGGTCTCCGTGACGAGGAGTTTCGCAGCTATTTGGCTGACTTTCCCCGGCTTTTGCCGGCTGAAGCGGCTAGCTGCGAAGGGGAGATTACGGAGGACGAAATCTACGTGGCTTTGAAGAAGGTCGGCTGAGGCAAGTCGCCGGGCTTGGATGGTTTGCCCTATGAAATGTACTTGAGGATGTCGCACCTTTTTGTCCCGCTCTTGGCTGTCGTGTTCAACCACTGGTTTCGGCAGGGGTCCATCCCCGGTCGGATCACCAGGGGCGTGATCACGCTGTTGAGAAAAGGCAAGAAGGTTGGGAGGGAACTAGATGATTACAGGCCCATAACTCTGCTAAACACAGAGTTAAAGATTTTGGCCAAGATCCTGACGAATCGCTTGCAGCTAGTTGCCGAGTCTCTGTTGGGACCGGATCAGACTTGTTCTGTGAAGGGACGAACAATTCAGAGCAACCTGCACTTGATTCGCACGATCGTAGAGGGTGTAGAAGACGACGATGAGGCCGCGCTGATCAATTTAGATCAGTCCAAGGCATTTGATAGGATTGACCATGGCTACCTGGCTGCTGTCCTGCAGGCCGCCGGATTCAAACCCGACTTCAGCCGCTGGATTAGCCTTCTGTATCGCTCCCCCAAGGCTGTGGTACAGGTGAACGGGAAGCTGTCGGGCGCTTTCGCGCTGTCTAGGTCGGTCCGACAGGGTTGTCCACTGTCTTCTCTCCTTTACGTCCTGGCGTTGGAGCCCCTCCTTCGCCGGCTAAGGGACGAGACGGGCAGTCCGGTCCTACGTGGAATCGCAGTCCCTGGCGGAGCTCGAGCCAGGGTTTCCGCGTACGCCGATGACGTAACGACCTTTGTGTCCTCCCGCAGGGACATAGAGGCGGTACAGCAGGCGCTTGTACGGTACGAGAAGGTGACAGGGGCCAGAATTAACTGCGACAAGTCTTCCGGCTTGCGGTTAGGCGCTTGGAAGGGAGTTTCCCTCCCGGGGCCCTTCGACTGGACGGACGGGCCGGTCAAGCTCCTCGGAGTTTGGTTCGGTCCGGACTTACAGTTGGAGAAAAACTGGTCTGAAGTACTGGCAAATGTCGGCGCGTCGGTCAAGGTTTGGCGTCGACGGGGTCTCTCCGTGAAGGGCTTGGCGGAGGTGTGCAACACATACCTCTTTCCCATGATCCTTTACCGGCTGTCAGTACTTCCCCTTTGTGACGATCATGAGAAGGCGCTCGAGCGTTTGCTATTCTCCTGCCTGTGGAGAGGACGCAAACACATGGTCGACAAAGGAGTCTGTTGCCTCCGTCCGTGTCAAGGGGGTCTGGGGATGCCACACTTGAGGAGCCACGTGCTCGCTTCGAGGTTGGCATTTCTCAGGCGCGCGTTGGAGGAAGATCGGTTGCTTGCGGGGGTAGTGAGGGACATGTTCCCTTGCCTTACCATCGCTCCCCCGACCCTATGGCTGACCGTCAGGCCTTGGGTGCGACCGAAATTCCTGCTCGAATGTCTGGCGGCCTTACAGGCCATTCCACGGTCCAGTGACCTTTCACAGCCTAGGAAAATCTTCTATCGGGGATTAGTGGAGGGTGCCGTGAAGGATATGCTGTGGAGTAAGCTCGGCATGTCGAGAGTGGAGTACCGCTCTCATTGGTCTTGGGCGCCAGGTGCGGATTGGCTCAGTAACTCTGAGTTTTCTCTGACCTGGCGATTGGCTCGGAATGGTTTGTCGCTCAATGACAAGCGTTTCGCAATGGGCCTGGCGGATTTGCCAGATTGTGAACGTTGCAACCTTGGAATTAAGGAGACGTCGGCGCACGCCTTCTTCCATTGTTCGCGCGTTCGCCCGTTGTGGGCGCGTGTCGGCGAGTTGACTGCTCGTATCTCGCCGCGGGAGCTTGTGCTCATTGATCGCGCATACGCTGTGGACAATGTGTCGCCCCCGTACTCTGGTGTGAAGCGGATGGTGTTTCTGTCGCTACTGGCCACGGCTAGAATGGTGATTTGGACGACGCGTCTGGAGGAAGTCTTGCGGGGAGGTCGTCTTTCGGATCAGGATCTAATCCGATATTTTGAGCACCAGCTCAAAATGAAGATTAGAACTGAACGGAAACGGCTGCACCCGACAGACTTTAGCAAAAGGTGGATATATGCAGCGAGCCTGGTTCGTGTGACCGGGGCTAGCCTTGATTTTCTTTTTTAGTTCTGCTAAGTCACATCGGGGTGGATTCCTCTGGAACCCCTCCCGCGGTTAAGGTTAGCTTTCTTTTGTATACCTAGTTAATGTGAGTGAATGTATTTGTCCTAGCCTGTTCCCGGCTCCATTGCTTTTGTTATGATCCAGTTCGAGATTCCCACTGACCATTGTTATTTTGTCCCGTTTTATTCTCGGCTGGGTCAGCCTTTTATATTCTCCAGTCCAATTTATTTTTGTACCCAGCTTCTCCATTCCCCTTAGAAAGAGAGCGGCTTGATTTTGTCTCTACAGGCAGAATACAGTGGCCTCTTTAATTACGAGGGTGTGTTTGGGTCTTACTAACATTTTGTATAAATATTCATTTGAAATTGTTTTTTGTTTTGGGGATTTTTGTTTCTTCATACCCCTTCCCATCATATCATCGCATGTACAAATGTTAAAATCTATTTTTGTATTATATTTGTAAATAGTCACAAATTTTTATGTACAAATTTTAAAATCTATTTTTGTAAATAATCACAAATTTTTATGTACATTTGGGGCGTTTTGTAGGTCCCCGGTATGTTTTTGCGATATTTTGGTGCTAGATAAGTATGAGTGTTGATGGACAAATTCTTATGGTGAATGAGAATCATTGTAAAGTATGCATGGGTCGTGAATCTGATTAGCTAGGTATAGGACATAGTAACTGAAGACCACCCCAAGTTTTGTTCCCCCTCCCACCTTTCGGCCTTGAGCCATAATTCATGTAAAAATGAATAAATAAAACCAACCACTTCCCCCCAGACTTTTGTTTGTGTGGATTTTGTGTTGTGGGAGCCTAGTGGATCATTTGTTCCTCCGTGATATCTGTTCGCACTTTGTCTCTCCGACATACTGATTTCCAGCTCGAGTTTATTGCTCGAGCCCGCGTAAAGTAGTGTTTTCTCGAAAACGCGAAACACCGGAAAGAAGTTGTCCACCTCGTGGCATGGCCATGGCCTAGCCACTTCCCCGGCTATCCGTTGGAAGAGCCTAGTGGAGCAGTTGTTCCTCCGTGATATCTGCTCGCACTTTGTCTCTTGGACAACTGATTTCCAGCTCGAGTTCATTGCTCGAGCCAGCGTAAAGTAGTGTTTTTCTAAAACGCGAAACACCGGAAAGAAGTTGTCCGGTGATCGGTCACTTTTGTGGCATGGCCACAGAAGGACCGGGGGAAGTCGGCACTCCCACCACGGCGTCGGTGGGAGACTGGCAACTGTGTGACGCAGACGACGACGACGTCATAGCCCGCACCATGACCGAGTGGGAGAACATGCTGTTCGGCTCCCCCACACCAGCGGAGGCGGCGGCGGCCACACTGTCAGCAGCGACCGGACCAGCAGCGGCGACTGCACCTGCAGCAGAGACCACCCCAGCAGCGGCGACTGCACCTGCAGCAGCGACCAGACCAGCAGCGGCGACTGCACCTGCAGCAGCGACCACCCCAGCAGCGGCGACTGCACCTGCAGCAGCGACCAATCCAGCAGCGGCGACTGCACCTGCAGCAGCGACCAATCCAGCAGCGGCGACTGCAGCAGCAACCAAACGTGCAGCAGCAGCAGCAACCAAACCTGCTCCAGCGACCGGATCTGCAGCAGCGTCCAGACCGGCGGCAACTGCAGCAGCAACACCCCCACCGGCACGGACAGCAGCAGCAGCAGCAGCAGCAGCAGCACCAGCGTCCCCCTTACCTTCGACCTCCGGCTGGAAGGGAGGCAAGAAGATGACGCATAAAGACGAGGACTATTACCAGTCCATCCAGAAAGACTACGCGGACTATATCAGGGGGACAGAGCTCGTCTCGAAGCCCGACCAGTTGGCGCAGATCGAGGCGAGAGTCATCACCCTGATCACCAAAGACCTGAAGACCAAGAAACTGATCGGCGTCCCCAGGGATACGTTCGAGGAGGGACTGCAGACACTGAAGATCAGAGCCAGGGCCGTAGCGAGGAGAAGCAACACCACGTGGGACGTCCTGCTCGGCTCCGCCGAAGAAGCCAAGAACTTAATCGGCGTGGTTCTGGAGACCAAAACACTCCAGTTCCACACGGAGTACATGGGCACGAAGAAGGTGAAAATCACGCTGCACGGCGTCCCCATGGACATTGCTGAGGATCACGTGGGCGCCTTCTTCGTCCAATATGGAAGGGTGGCCGAAGTCTCCTCGCTGCGGTCGAAAGCAGGATTCCTCACGGGAGACATGACCCTGCAGGTGACCCTGGACAAGGAAAACATCGCCAAAATCCCCAACATCCTCACCTGCAGGGGACGCGCCATCTTCGTCATCGTAGAAGGCAGGAAGCCGTGCTGTTGGGTCTGCGGGTCGGCGGAGCACGTGGCAAAGGCGTGCCCAACCAAGAATCCGGCCCCAAAGGCCCAACCAGCCCAACCAGTCAAGCAGCAACCGGCGGCACAGGTGAAGGATGGCGGAAAACAAGCACAACCCACACAGTCTCCCGTGAGCAACAAGGACGGCGAATGGCAGGTGGTGGCCAGGAAGAAAGCTAAAAAACCTTCCCCGGACAATGTGCCGCCACCTGTCAAGACGCCTGCCAAGCAGACCCCGGTGGGGCTGTCGACTCCTACCAAACCTAAGGAGTCCCCGGCGAAGGCGCCGGCAAAACCAAAGGAGGTGTCTCCTCCCAAGCAGAGAAAGGGAAGAAGTCCTTCCCCCCAGCAAATGGAAGTTCAAAGAACACCCTCCCTGAAACGTGGGAGAGAGGAAGAGGCAGAGGAGCGACACAACAACCCAAAGGCCAGGAGAAGGAGCAGGAGCAACGAAAGGAGGCCGCGGGCCGAAAAATGCAGCTCTCTACCAGTGTCTCCTGTCAGACCATCTTACGCACTAAAGGTAAGAAGTCTTCCTTCATCCCCGCAAAAAGCTTCCCAGTCCCCAGTCTTTAAACTGACCCCCCTGAAATCATGTACTTTAACCCCCACTCCCTCCCCTCCTCCTATGTCCACTCCCTCTCGGGCAAAAAAGAAAAAAGCCCTGCCCCAAGGGGAAGCACTCCTTAAAGTGAGTGAGGACGTTGCCTCTGAGTGGTCATCTCAGAGGCGAAAACTTTTAAAGCCCCTGCTGAGGCTGACTTCAGTGGAGGGCAAGAACATTGAAGATCCCAGAAACTTTTCCCAGGCCCCAGGCGTCATCACCCTGGTGAGGAACACCGGTGGCAACCTGAGGGTCTGGGACCACATCCAGGAAGCAAAAAGACATTTTTCGAAAATAACCATGGTTCAGCACAATACGCCTGAACTTAAAAAAATGGAAAAAAATTGTTCGGGGAGGTCCCCTGTTTTACTCCACCCCAGTCTCTATAGGGTAGTAAAACTAACATACCCCACGGACGTTGGCGGCATTGTCCTAGACGGACGGATTACGTCCGATGTAGGAACGGGTTCCCTAGGACAGTCCGTCGGGGTCCTATCTGCTAGGGATTTCCGTCCCGTATGTGACTAGTACTTTTGTTGCATGTTTTTGTTGTTTTTTCCTTTTCAGAACTAAATCATGTCTATTAAGATAGCCAGCTTAAATGCGAATGGCCTGAGGGATTGGGGTAAGGCGGCTCGAATGTCTGGCGGCCTTACAGGCCATTCCACGGTCCAGTGACCTTTCACAGCCTAGGAAACTCTTCTATCGGGGATTAGTGGAGGGTGCCGTGAAGGATAAGCTGTGGAGTAAGCTCGGCATGTCGAGAGTGGAGTACCGCTCTCATTGGTCTTGGGCGCCAGGTGCGGATTGGCTCAGCAACTCTGAGTTTTCTCTGACCTGGCGATTGGCTCGGAATGGTTTGTCGCTCAATGACAAGCGTTTCGCAATGGGCCTGGCGGATTTGCCAGATTGTGAACGTTGCAACCTTGGAATTAAGGAGACGTCGGCGCACGCCTTCTTCCATTGTTCGCGCGTTCGCCCGTTGTAGGCGCGTGTCGGCGAGTTGACTGCTCGTATCTCGCCGCGGGAGCTTGTGCTCATTGATCGCGCATACGCTGTGGACAATGTGTCGCCCCCGTACTCTGGTGTGAAGCGGATGGTGTTTCTGTCGCTACTGGCCACGGCTAGAATGGTGATTTGGATGACACGTCTGGAGGAAGTCTTGCGGGGAGGTCGTCTTTCGGATCAGGATCTAATCCGATATTTTGAGCACCAGCTCAAAATGAAGATTAGAACTGAACGGAAACGGCTGCACCCGACAGACTTTAGCAAAAGGTGGATATATGCAGCGAGCCTGATTCGTGTGGCTAGCCTTGATTTTCTTTTTTAGTTCTGCTAAGTCACATCGGGGTGGATTCCTCTGGAACCCCTCCCGCGGTTAAGGTTAGCTTTCTTTTGTATACCTAGTTAATGTGAGTGAATGTGTTTGTCCTGGCCTGTTCCCGGCTTCATTACTTTTGTTATGATCCAGTTCGAGATTCCCATTGTCCAAGTATTATTTTGTCCCGTTTTATTCTCGGCTGGGTCAGCCTTATACATTCTCCAGTCCAATTTATTTTTGCCCCCTGCTTATCCATTCCCCTTAGAAAGAGAGCTGCTTGATTTTGTCCTTTTTTAAGGCAGAATACAGTGGCCTCTTTAATTATGTGGGTGTGTTTGGGTCTTACTAACATTGTGTATATATATTCATTTGAAATTGTTTTTTGTTTTTGGGGTTTTTTGTTTCTTCATTCCCCCTCCCCATCATGTCATTTCATGAATAAAGTTTTAAATTTATTTTTGTACACTATTGTAAATATTGTAAAAACACAAATTTTTATGTACATTTGGGGCGTTTTGTAGGTCCCTGGTATGATTTTGCGGTATTTTGGTGCTTGATAGGTATGAGTGTTGATGGACAAATTTTTATGGTGTATGAGAAAATTGTAACGTATGTATGGGTCGTGAATCTGATTAGCTAGGTATAAGATAGTTACGGAAAACCAACCCAAGTTTTTGTTCCCCCTCCCATTTGTTGGCCTTGTGCCAGAATTCAAGTATTTATGCTGAATAAATAATGACCAACCCTTCCCTACTCAGACTTTTTTGTGTTTGCGTGGTCGGTTTGGTTAGGATCAAAGTGTAGTATCTGTTCCACTGTGATACTTACTATTACTTTGGTCAAGTGTGGCATTGTGGTCTCCACCCAAGTTTATAGCTTGGGCTGCGTAAAGTAGCGACCTGTGAAGGACGCGAAACACCGGAGGCAGGTGTCTCGCGCTTAGCCTCTTAGGAGGCAATGGCCTCCGATAGGCCAGATGTGATCGTTCCTCCCACCACGGCCTCGGTGGGTGGAAAGGAGGGGGATTGGGCATTACCGCCTCGGGATAATCCCCCTTCAGTACCTAGAGTAGCAGCAGCAGTAGTACCAACACCGGAAGGAGTGCCATCAGCTCCCGGGTCCCCCAAGCCGTCAACTTCTGGTTGGACAGGGGGAAAACCTATAAATAAGGATGAGGAGTACTACGAGAGGATGAGGTTAAAGTACGCGGAATACATAAAAGGCACCGAGCTGGTCTCGGTCCCCGGAGAACTGGCGGATATCCAAACAAGGATAATTACTCTCATCACTAAGGATATCAAGTCCCAGAGATTAATCGCAGTGCCGAGGGATACTTTTGAGGAAGCGATTGGAGCACTTAAGATCAAGGCTAGGGCCGTAGCGAGGAAGAGTAGTGCCATGTGGGACGTCCTGCTGGGCACGACCGACGAAGCGAAACGTCTGGTCGGTGTGGTGCTGGAGACGAAAACTCTCCAGCTCCATACAGAATACATGGGTGCCCGGAAGGTTAAGGTCACTTTGCACGGCGTCCCCATGGACATTACTGAGGACCACGTGGGCGCCTTCTTTGCTAACTTTGGAAAGGTGGCCGGAGTCTCCTCGCTACGGTCTAAGGCAGGCTATATTACGGGAGACATGACCCTGCTGGTGACGATGTCTAAGGAAAAGATAGCCAAAGTTCCCAACACGCTCACCTGCAGAGGTCGGGTCATTTATGTGATAGTTGAAGGGAGGAAGCCGTGCTGTTGGGTCTGCGGGGCGGCGGACCATGTCGCGAGGGTCTGCCCGTCCAAGAATCCGACCCCAAACACCCAACCAGCTCAACCAACTAAGCAGCAGCCAGCGGCAAAAGAAAAGGAAGGCCCAAGAACAGCTTCACCCACGCAAGCTCCCGTGGGCAACAAGGAGGGCGAATGGCAGGTGGTGGGCAGAAAGAAGGCCAAAACACCGTCCCCAGAGAAGGTGCCACCACCTGCCAAGACGCCGGTGAAACCCAAGGAGTCGCCTCCTAAGAAGTCTCCCCCCAAACAAAGGAAGGAGAGGACTCCTTCCCCGCAACAAATGGAAGTTGATAGATCGGCTTCCCTAAAGCGGGGGAGAGAGGAGGAGGTGGAAGAACGAAAGGATACTCCCAAGGCCCGCAGAAGAAGTAGGAGCAGGGAAAAAAAGCCCAGCAGAGAAAAATGCGCCTCAGCTCCGGTGTCGCCTGCAAGAACTTCATATGCGGATAAGGCGAGAAGCCTTCCCGCGTCCCCGCGTAAAGCTGCCCAAAGTTCCCAACCAACCCCCTTTTTGACCCCCCTTAGGAAAATCAGTTCCTTAACTCCCACATCCTCCCCTGCTCCTATTCCCACTCCCAGTAAGGCGAAGAAGAAGATGGACCTCCCGCGTGGGGAGGCGCTGATGAAGGTGAAGGAGGACATTTCTTCGGGGTGGTCGTCACAGCGACGTAAGCTGCTAAGACCACTCCTTAAGCTCACCTCAGTGGATGGGTTATCCACTGAGGACCCAAAGAACTTCTCCCAGGCCCCAGGTGTCATCACCCTAATAAGAAATACCGGTGGCAACCTGCGGGTCTGGGAGCACATTGCGGAAGCCCAAAGGAGCTTCCCAAAGATTTGTATGGTCAGGGAGAAGACTCCTGAATTAAGAAAAATGTCTCTAAATTGTTCGGGGAGGTTCCCCGTTTTACTCCACCCCAGTTTATATAGGGTGGTAAAACTAACATATCCCACCGACGTCGGCGGGATTGTCCTAGACGGACGGATTACGTCCGACATTGGTACAGGGTCCCTAGGACAGTCCGTCGGGGTCCCCTCTGCCCGAGATTTCTACCCCGTATGCGACTAGAGCCTTGTTGCATGTTTCTTTGTTTTTTTCTTTTCAGAACTAAAAGATGTCTATTAAGATAGCCAGCTTGAATGCGAAGGGCCTGAGGGATCGGGGTAAGGCGGCTCGCCTGCTTCGTGACCTCTTGTCCTTCGGCGTGGATGTGGCCGCGATCCAAGAGACTCACTTTGTTTGCGAAGTCGACTCTTGTGTGCTGTCTAACGACTTTGTCGTCTATTCAGCATATGGGAGCCGGCAAGCCAGAGGTGTTTCTTTGCTGGTCAAGCGTACCCTGGACGCGAAGGTTGACCTTGTCCATGTCGGTGCCGAGGGCCGGCTGATCGTGGCCGATATTGCAGTGAAAAGCAAATTGTTCCGGCTGATTGTGGTTTATGCGCCCAATAAGCAAGGTGAGCGTGTCTCTTTCTTTCGGCTGTTGGAGCCCTTTATGGTGCATTCAACACGGCTAATCTTAGTTGGGGACTGGAATGCCATCCTAACCCCCAAATGGGATAGAGGGAGGGGCGCTAGCGGGAGGAATGATGATCGTAGCCTGGTTGATCTGATCGACGAATTTGGTCTCGTCGATAGATACCGGGTCGATCATCCGGATGGGAGTATGTGGACGTGGGCGCTTAATTGGCCTTCTACCCGGGTATCTGCGTACCTGGATAGGATGTTAGTGAGAGTGGCCGACATAGACTTCTTAGAATGTCCAACGTTCCACTGGCTAGGCTACACGGACCACAAACTCGTTTGTGCCCGTGTGGTGTTAGACTTTAGGCCTAGGTTGGCTGGTTATTGGAAGTTCAATCAGTCCTTACTGGACAGGCGGGACTTTCGTGACCAGCTGACAAAACTAGTTCAGCGGGCGTTAATTGGGCGAGTCATTGGGAATAAGTGGTGGGTTAACCTTAAGGACTCCATTAGGTCTTTTGCCACCAAATATAGCCAGCGGCTCAAACTAGATAAGGCTGCGGAGGCAAAGACACTTAGTGCTAATTTCGCCCGGGCGGAGGCTGGTGGGGATCCCCTAGAGATAGCCTTAGCCAGGGAGGCCCTGAGGCGCACGACTAGCGAGCGCTATATGGGCCAGGTAATTAGAGCTAAGTTAAGCAAGATGTCTTCCGAAGCTGTGAACATGGGCGCAGAACTGCGCAAGGAAGAAATTCGTCGGGCCGGCGATCGGTACATTCGAGAGGTGCGCGACCCGGAGGGGCATCTCCTTCGGTCCACTGACGACATGTGCGAGGCGTTCCGGCAGCATTTCGAACACCGGTTTACCAAGGAGCCTGGTCTCCGTGACGAGGAGTTTCGCAGCTATTTGGCTGACTTTCCCCGGCTTTTGCCGGCTGAAGCGGCTAGCTGCGAAGGGGAGATTACGGAGGACGAAGTCTACGCGGCTTTGAAGAAGACCGGCAGTGGCAAGTCGCCAGGTTTGGATGGTTTGCCCTATGAATTGTACTTGAGGATGTCGCACCTTTTTGTCCCGCTCTTGACTGTCGTGTTCAACCACTGGTTTCGGCAGGGGTCCATCCCCGGTCGGATCACCAGGGGCGTGATCACGCTGTTGGGAAAAGGCAAGAAGGTTGGGCGGGGATTAGATGATTACAGGCCCATAACTCTGCTAAACACAGAGTTAAAGATTTTGGCCAAGATCCTGACGAATCGCTTGCAGCTAGTTGCCGAGTCTCTGTTGGAACCGGATCAGACTTGTTCTGTGAAGGGACGAACAATTCAGAGCAACCTGCACTTGATCCGCACGATCGTAGAGGGTGTAGAAGACGACGAAGAGGCCGCGCTGATCAATTTGGATCAGTCCAAGGCATTTGATAGGATTGACCATGGCTACCTGGCTGCTGTCCTGCAGGCCGCCGGATTCAAACCCGACTTCAGCCGCTGGATTAGCCTTCTGTATCGCTCCCCCAAGGCTGTGGTACAGGTGAACGGGAAGCTGTCGGGCGCTTTCGCGCTGTCTAGGTCGGTCCGACAGGGTTGTCCACTGTCGCCTCTCCTTTACGTCCTGGCGTTGGAGCCTCTCCTTCGCCGGCTAAGGGACGAGACGTGCAGTCCGGTCCTGCGTGGAATTGCTGTCCCTGGTGGAGCTCGAGCCAGGGTTTCCGCGTACGCCGATGACGTAACGACCTTTGTGTCCTCCCGCAGGGACATAAGGGCGGTACAGAAGGCGCTTGAACGGTACGAACAGGTAACAGGGGCCAGAATTAACCGCGACAAGTCGTCCGGCTTGCGGTTAGGTGCCTGGAAGGGTGTTTCCCTCCCGGGGCCCTTCGACTGGACGGACGGGCCGGTCAAGCTCCTCGGAGTTTGGTTCGGTCCGGACTTACAGTTGGAGAAAAACTGGTCAGAAATACAGGCAAAGGTCGGCGCGTCGGTCGAGATTTGGCGTCGACGGAGTCTCTCCGTGAAGGGTCTGGCGGAGGTGTGTAATACATACCTCTTTCCCAGAATCCTTTACCGGCTGTCTGTACTTCCCCTTTGTGACGATCATGAGAAGGCGCTCGAGCGTTTGCTATTCTCCTGTCTGTGGAGAGGACGCAAACACATGGTCGACAAAGGAGTCTGCTGCCTCCGTCCGTGTCAAGGGGGTCTGGGGATGCCACACTTGAGGAGCCACGTGCTCGCTTCGAGGTTGGCATTCCTCAGGCGCGCGTTGGAGGAAGATCGGTTGCTTGCGGGGGTAGTGAGGGACATGTTCCCTAGCCTCACTATCACTCCCCCGCTCCTAAGGACTAGCAATAGGCCTTGGGGGCGGCCGAAATTCCTGCTCGAATGTCTGACGGCCCTTCGGGCCATTCCATGGTCCAGTGACCTTTCACGGCCTAGGAGAATCTTCTATCGGGGATTAGTGGAGGGCGCCGTGAAGGATGAACTGTGGAGTAAGCTCGGCATGTCGAGAGAGGAGTATCGCTCTCATTGGTCTTGGGCGCCAGGTGCGGATTGGCTCAACAACTCTGAGTTTTCTCTGACCTGGCGATTGGCTCGGAATGGTTTGTCTCTCAACGACAAGCGTTTCGCAATGGGCCTGGCGGATTTGCCAGATTGTGAACGTTGCGTCCTTGGAATTAAGGAGACGTCTGCGCACGCCTTCTTCCATTGTTCGCGCGTTCGCCCGTTGTGGGCGCGTGTCGGCGAGTTGACTGCTCGTATCGCGCCGCGGGAGCTTGTGCTCATTGATCGCGCATACGCTGTGGACAATGTGTCGCCCCCGTACTCTGGAGTGAAGCGGATGGTGTTTCTGTCGCTACTGGCCACGGCTAGAATGGTGATTTGGATGACGCGTCTGGAGGAAGTCTTGCGGGGAGGTCGTCTTTCGGATCAGGATCTAATCCGATATTTTGAGCACCAGCTCAAAATTAAGATTAGAACTGAACGGAAACGGCTGCACCCGACAGAGTTCAGCGAAAGGTGGGTATATGCAGCGAGCCTGGTTCGCGTGACCGGGGCTAGCCTTGATTTTCTCTTTTAGATCTGCTAGTTGCATCGGGGTGGATTCCTTTGGAACCCCGCCCGTGGTTAAGGTAGAAGTCTCTTTTGTGCCTAGTTAATGTGAGTGAATGTGTTTGTCCTGGCCTGTTCCCGGCTTCATTACTTTTGTTATGATCCAGTTCGAGATTCCCATTGTCCAAGTATTATTTTGTCCCGTTTTCACTCTCGGCTGGGTCAGCCTTATACATTCTCCAGTCCAATTTATTTTTGCCCCCTGCTTATCCATTCCCCTTAGAAAGAGAGCTGCTTGATTTTGTCCTTTTTTAAGGCAGAATACAGTGGCCTCTTTAATTATGTGGGTGTGTTTGGGTCTTACTAACATTGTGTATATATATTCATTTGAAATTGTTTTTTGTTTTTGGGGTTTTTTGTTTCTTCATTCCCCCTCCCCATCATGTCATTTCATGAATAAAGTTTTAAATTTATTTTTGTACACTATTGTAAATATTGTAAAAACACAAATTTTTATGTACATTTGGGGCGTTTTGTAGGTCCCTGGTATGATTTTGCGGTATTTTGGTGCTTGATAGGTATGAGTGTTGATGGACAAATTTTTATGGTGTATGAGAAAATTGTAACGTATGTATGGGTCGTGAATCTGATTAGCTAGGTATAAGATAGTTACGGAAAACCAACCCAAGTTTTTGTTCCCCCTCCCATTTGTTGGCCTTGTGCCAGAATTCATGTATTTATGCTGAATAAATAATGACCAACCCTTCCCTACTCAGACTTTTTTGTGTTTGCGTGGTCGGTTTGGTTAGGATCAAAGTGTAGTATCTGTTCCACTGTGATACTTACTATTACTTTGGTCAAGTGTGGCATTGTGGTCTCCACCCAAGTTTATAGCTTGGGCTGCGTAAAGTAGCGACCTGCGCAGGACGCGAAACACCGGAGGCAGGTGTCTCGCGCTTAGCCTCTTAGGAGGCAATGGCCTCCGATAGGCCAGATGTGATCGTTCCTCCCACCACGGCCTCGGTGGGGGGGAAGGAGGGGGATTGGCGGTTGCCTGCCTCACCCCTCTCCTTGGAAAAAGGACCAGGAGTAGCAACCCTACCAGCAGCTCCTGCATCTCCGGTGCCCTCAACGTCGAAGGAAGATGGGCAGCGGTGTCTAGCAGCAACGGTTACCCCTGGCAAGGCTTGGACCTGGGAGACCATCCGGAAAGTGCGAAGGGATTCTGCGTATTACGAGTCCCTTAAGGATAAATACGCCAAATTTGTGACAGGAACGGAGATTCTCTCGGTTCCCGAGACGCTCAGTGTCATTGAGCCCAGGATCCTATCCCTGCTGACCAGGGATCCGAAAAGCCGCAAACTGATCGGGGTCAGCAGGGACGTGGTGGAGGAGGCCATTGTGGCCCTGAAAATTAACGGTAGGATGGTGGCTAGGCGCAGCCACACCGTATGGGATGTTTTGCTGGACTCTGCGGAGGAAGCGAGAAAGCTGGCTGGTTCCATTTGGGAAACAAAGACGTTGCGCCTGGACACGGAATATATGGGCATGCGTAGATCAAAGATCACTCTTCACGGCGTGCCCATGGAGATTTCATTGGACCACGTTGGGGTGTTCTTCACACAATTTGGCAAGGTCGAGGAGGTGAAGGCACTCACTTCGAAGCAGGGCTTTCTGACTGGTGATGTCACCCTGCAGGTGACGGTCGAGCAAAAGAAGATCGGCAATATCCCCAACATTATCACCTGCAGGGGAAGGTCAATTTATGTGATCGTCGAGGGAAGAAAGCCCTTCTGCTGGGTTTGTGGCGATTCCAATCACGTCGCCAAGGCGTGCCCGAAAAAGGATCCGGCCACAGGGACCCAGCCGGCAAAGCAGCAGCAGGAGAAACCGGTTGTAAAGCAACCAGAAGTGTCGAAGGAGGCAGTTCCGGATAAGGTGAATGAGTGGCAGACTGTCGGAAAGAAAAAGAAGGCGAAGGTGCCAGC
The DNA here is from genome assembly GCA_037127315.1 of Ascarosepion bandense. Classification (NCBI taxonomy): domain Eukaryota; kingdom Metazoa; phylum Mollusca; class Cephalopoda; order Sepiida; family Sepiidae; genus Ascarosepion; species Ascarosepion bandense. The sequence goes on from JBBBDQ010000190.1 coordinate 12,297,569, forward strand.
GGAGAAATCACCTTCTCCGACCAAAATGCCCTCACCACCTCAGGAGCCTTCGGAGTCAAGGGAGACTTCATCACCCAAGGCCGCTACCAAGCAGGGGAAGGCAAAAAAACCTCCCCAAAATGAGGGCCCGAAGGATAAGGAAGAACCGATGGAAACACAAAGATCGGGGTCGTTAAAACGCAGCCGGGAGGACGAAGAGGAGCAGCAAGAGATCTCCAAAAATCGGCGAAAGAGCAGAGAAAGGAGTTCAACATCACACAGGTGCTCCTCGCTTCCTGTCTCGCCGGAGAGGCAGACGTACGCACAAAAGGCAAGGAGCCTCCCCTCGTCCCCGCTGAAGGCTTCCCAGTCCCCTACCTTTAAATTGACCCCCCTAAGACCAGTTGCTTTAACCCCCACTCCCTCCCCCTCTCCCATGTCCACTCCCACTCGGGCAAAAAAGAAAAAAGCCCTGCCCAGAGGGGAAGCGCTATTGAAGGTGGAAGAGGACGTCTCTGCAGATTGGTCGTCGCAAAGACGGAAATTACTCAAGCCACTGCTGAAGATGACCTCTGTGGATGGTCTATCGACGGAGGACCCCAATAACTTTTCCCAGGCCCCAGGAGTAATTACCCTCGTACGGAACACCGGGGGTAACCTGCGGGTCTGGGACCACATCGCAGAAGCGAAAAAGTGTTATCCTAAATTAAGGATGTGTATCGAGAGTTCAGCTGAACTAAGGAAAATGTCCAAAAATTGTTCGGGGAGGTTCCCTGTTTTGCTCCACCCCAGTTTATATAGGGTGGTAAAACTAATGTACCCCACGGACGTCGGCGGCATTGTCCTAGACGGACGGATTACGTCCGACGTAGGAACGGGGTCCCTAGGACAGTCCGTCGGGGTCCTAACTGCCAAAGATTTCCGTCCCGTATGCAATTAGAGAGCCTTTGTTGCCTGTTTTTTCTTTTTTCTTTTTCAGGTTTAAAAGATGTCTATTAAGATAGCCAGCTTGAATGCGAAGGGCCTGAGGGATCGGGGTAAGGCGGCTCGCCTGCTTCGTGACCTCTTGTCCTTCGGCGTGGATGTGGCCGCGATCCAAGAGACTCACTTTGTTTGCGAAGTCGACTCTTGTGTGCTGTCTAACGACTTTGTCGTCTATTCAGCATATGGGAGCCGGCAAGCCAGAGGTGTTTCTTTGCTGGTCAAGCGTACCCTGGACGCGAAGGTTGACCTTGTCCATGTCGGTGCCGAGGGCCGGCTGATCGTGGCCGATATTGCAGTGAAAAGCAAATTGTTCCGGCTGATTGTGGTTTATGCGCCCAATAAGCAAGGTGAGCGTGTCTCTTTCTTTCGGCTGTTGGAGCCCTTTATGGTGCATTCAACACGGCTAATCTTAGTTGGGGACTGGAATGCCATCCTAACCCCCAAATGGGATAGAGGGAGGGGCGCTAGCGGGAGGAATGATGATCGTAGCCTGGTTGATCTGATCGACGAATTTGGTCTCGTCGATAGATACCGGGTCGATCATCCGGATGGGAGTATGTGGACGTGGGCGCTTAATTGGCCTTCTACCCGGGTATCTGCGTACCTGGATAGGATGTTAGTGAGAGTGGCCGACATAGACTTCTTAGAATGTCCAACGTTCCACTGGCTAGGCTACACGGACCACAAACTCGTTTGTGCCCGTGTGGTGTTAGACTTTAGGCCTAGGTTGGCTGGTTATTGGAAGTTCAATCAGTCCTTACTGGACAGGCGGGACTTTCGTGACCAGCTGACAAAACTAGTTCAGCGGGCGTTAATTGGGCGAGTCATTGGGAATAAGTGGTGGGTTAACCTTAAGGACTCCATTAGGTCTTTTGCCACCAAATATAGCCAGCGGCTCAAACTAGATAAGGCTGCGGAGGCAAAGACACTTAGTGCTAATTTCGCCCGGGCGGAGGCTGGTGGGGATCCCCTAGAGATAGCCTTAGCCAGGGAGGCCCTGAGGCGCACGACTAGCGAGCGCTATATGGGCCAGGTAATTAGAGCTAAGTTAAGCAAGATGTCTTCCGAAGCTGTGAACATGGGCGCAGAACTGCGCAAGGAAGAAATTCGTCGGGCCGGCGATCGGTACATTCGAGAGGTGCGCGACCCGGAGGGGCATCTCCTTCGGTCCACTGACGACATGTGCGAGGCGTTCCGGCAGCATTTCGAACACCGGTTTACCAAGGAGCCTGGTCTCCGTGACGAGGAGTTTCGCAGCTATTTGGCTGACTTTCCCCGGCTTTTGCCGGCTGAAGCGGCTAGCTGCGAAGGGGAGATTACGGAGGACGAAGTCTACGCGGCTTTGAAGAAGACCGGCAGTGGCAAGTCGCCAGGTTTGGATGGTTTGCCCTATGAATTGTACTTGAGGATGTCGCACCTTTTTGTCCCGCTCTTGACTGTCGTGTTCAACCACTGGTTTCGGCAGGGGTCCATCCCCGGTCGGATCACCAGGGGCGTGATCACGCTGTTGGGAAAAGGCAAGAAGGTTGGGCGGGGATTAGATGATTACAGGCCCATAACTCTGCTAAACACAGAGTTAAAGATTTTGGCCAAGATCCTGACGAATCGCTTGCAGCTAGTTGCCGAGTCTCTGTTGGAACCGGATCAGACTTGTTCTGTGAAGGGACGAACAATTCAGAGCAACCTGCACTTGATCCGCACGATCGTAGAGGGTGTAGAAGACGACGAAGAGGCCGCGCTGATCAATTTGGATCAGTCCAAGGCATTTGATAGGATTGACCATGGCTACCTGGCTGCTGTCCTGCAGGCCGCCGGATTCAAACCCGACTTCAGCCGCTGGATTAGCCTTCTGTATCGCTCCCCCAAGGCTGTGGTACAGGTGAACGGGAAGCTGTCGAGCGCTTTCGCGCTGTCTAGGTCGGTCCGACAGGGTTGTCCACTGTCGCCTCTCCTTTACGTCCTGGCGTTGGAGCCTCTCCTTCGCCGGCTAAGGGACGAGACGTGCAGTCCGGTCCTGCGTGGAATTGCTGTCCCTGGTGGAGCTCGAGCCAGGGTTTCCGCGTACGCCGATGACGTAACGACCTTTGTGTCCTCCCGCAGGGACATAAGGGCGGTACAGAAGGCGCTTGAACGGTACGAACAGGTAACAGGGGCCAGAATTAACCGCGACAAGTCGTCCGGCTTGCGGTTAGGTGCCTGGAAGGGTGTTTCCCTCCCGGGGCCCTTCGACTGGACGGACGGGCCGGTCAAGCTCCTCGGAGTTTGGTTCGGTCCGGACTTACAGTTGGAGAAAAACTGGTCAGAAGTACAGGCAAAGGTCGGCGCGTCGGTCGAGATTTGGCGTCGACGGAGTCTCTCCGTGAAGGGTCTGGCGGAGGTGTGTAATACATACCTCTTTCCCAGAATCCTTTACCGGCTGTCTGTACTTCCCCTTTGTGACGATCATGAGAAGGCGCTCGAGCGTTTGCTATTCTCCTGTCTTTGGAGAGGACGCAAACACATGGTCGACAAAGGAGTCTGTTGCCTCCGTCCGTGTCAAGGGGGTCTGGGGATGCCACACTTGAGGAGCCACGTGCTCGCTTCGAGGTTGGCATTCCTCAGGCGCGCGCTGGAGGAAGATCGGTTGCTTGCGGGGGTAGTGAGGGACATGTTCCCTAGCCTCACTATCACTCCCCCGCTCCTAAGGACTAGCAATAGGCCTTGGGGGCGGCCGAAATTCCTGCTCGAATGTCTGACGGCCCTTCGGGCCATTCCATGGTCCAGTGACCTTTCACGGCCTAGGAGAATCTTCTATCGGGGATTAGTGGAGGGCGCCGTGAAGGATGAACTGTGGAGTAAGCTCGGCATGTCGAGAGAGGAGTATCGCTCTCATTGGTCTTGGGCGCCAGGTGCGGATTGGCTCAACAACTCTGAGTTTTCTCTGACCTGGCGATTGGCTCGGAATGGTTTGTCTCTCAATGACAAGCGTTTCGCAATGGGCCTGGCGGATTTGCCAGATTGTGAACGTTGCGTCCTTGGAATTAAGGAGACGTCTGCGCACGCCTTCTTCCATTGTTCGCGCGTTCGCCCGTTGTGGGCGCGTGTCGGCGAGTTGACTGCTCGTATCGCGCCGCGGGAGCTTGTGCTCATTGATCGCGCATACGCTGTGGACAATGTGTCGCCCCCGTACTCTGGAGTGAAGCGGATGGTGTTTCTGTCGCTACTGGCCACGGCTAGAATGGTGATTTGGATGACGCGTCTGGAGGAAGTCTTGCGGGGAGGTCGTCTTTCGGATCAGGATCTAATCCGATATTTTGAGCACCAGCTCAAAATTAAGATTAGAACTGAACGAAAACGGCTGCACCCGACAGAGTTCAGCGAAAGGTGGGTATATGCGGCGAGCCTGGTTCGCGTGACCGGGGCTAGCCTTGATTTTCTCTTTTAGATCTGCTAGTTGCATCGGGGTGGATTCCTTTGGAACCCCGCCCGTGGTTAAGGTAGAAGTTCTTTTTGTGCCTAATTAATGTGAGTGGATGTGTTTGTCCTGGCCTGTTCCCGGCTCCATTGCTTTTGTTATGATCCAGTCCGAGATTCCCATTGTCCAAGTATTATTTTGTCCCGTTTTCACTCTCGGCTGGGTCAGCCTTATACATTCTCCAGTCCAATTTATTTTTGCCCCTGCTTCTCCATTCCCCTTAGAAAGAGAGCTGCTTGATTTTGTCTTTTTATGGCAGAATACAGTGGCCTCTTTAATTATGTGGGTGTGTTTGGGTCTTACTAACATTGTGTATATATATTCATTTGAAATTGTCTTTTGTTTTGGGGATTTTTTGTTTCTTCATTCCCCCTTCCCATCATGTCATTTCATGAATAAAGTTTTAAATTTATTTTCGTAATATATTGTATATATTGTAAATAAACAAATTTTTATGTACATTTGGGGCGTTTTTAGGTCCCTGGTATGTTACTGCGGTATTTTGGTGTATGATAAGTATGAGTGTTGATGGACAAATTTTTATGGTGAATGAGAAAATTGTAATGTATGTATGGGTCGTGAATCGGATTAGCTAGGTATAAGATAGTTACGGAAGACCAACCCAAGTTTTTGTTCCCCCTCCCATTTGTTGGCCTTGTGCCAGAATTATGTAATTTTACGTAATAAATCAGTACCAACCATTTCCTACCCCAGGTCACTACGGATTGGAGGTCCCTTTCAAGTGCGGCAGCGAGGTTCACTTTGTCGTCCAGACCTGGTTTCTGATCGATGCGGGAGTAGATCGTTGTGTCGTCGGCATACATGCCAACTTGGGATCTAATGGTGTCGGGGAGATCATTAATGTAGATCAGAAAGAGCGTGGGGCCTAGGATAGAACCTTGAGGGACGCCCGCGTTCGTCTGGTAGTTTTGGGAGGCATACCCATTTAATACCACCTTTAATGTGCGGTTAGAGAGGAAGGACTGGATGAGGTCAAACAGATGTCCAGTAATCCCATAGCTCCGCAGTTTGCACAAGAGGCCAGCATGCCAGACCCTGTCGAATGCTTTGGAGATATCCAAGCAACGGTTCGGGCTTCACCATTCTTGTCGAGTGCCTGGTATATGTACTCGGTAATGGTCGTTAGCATATCAGCAGTAGACCTGGTGAAGCGAAACCCATACTGTTTGTCAGAGAGAAGCCCGTTGGTCATAAGGTGCTGAATCACCTCGGCGTTGATAATGGCTTCGAAAACTTTGCCAAAGATTGGAAGGAGACTAATAGGACGGTAATTGGCGGGGTCCAAGAAGCGTTACTCACATGTTGGCCGGAATCGGACATGCTGATTGCTCAGACATTTCACACACTAAATCAACATTAATAGTGTAATGTTTTTAATAGATGTTCTAGTAGATGTTTATAATGATGGTTTTATAATTTTAACAATACGAAAAATTAACACTAGTAAAAAATACACTATTTACATTGTTTGGAATATTCTTTTTATTGTTACTGCCATCTTCGGAAACTGCCAGTTTCGGACGTTTTACGCTCCGGTATTCTTCACCTGCTAGGAATTTCGAACCGAACCTTTTATTTCGATAACTGGGGTATATCATTCTCGTTCCATGCGCAGGGCAAATTTTGGCTGCCTTGTAGTTATTAGTTCCCTACTGCTGTAGCTTGGTAATGAATTCCTATAATTTTAGTGACATTAAATTTGTTAAAGCGTAATTGAGAAGACCGGAATTCAATAAAATAGTACGAAATATCTAAAATATAATTCTTGAAATAATGTAGCAACATTCGAAAGTACACGGGAAGTATAATATAATGCAAAGATAATTATAAACTTTGGCAATAACATAAAACAAAACGTAAACTTGAAAAATTTAATAAATATTTTTATAAACATAACTTGTCAATTTCCCATCTTCTTTAATCCAATACATCACTTAACCTTCTTCGGCATCTACTGTACCCTGTGTCTATATCTCAACAGTGGCAGTCCTGCCTTGCTTGAATTGAAATTATTATCTTATATATATAATTATATTTCTTGTTTTCAATCTCAGTTGGTCGTATGTAATGTGATGCCATGAGCTGTGGTGCGATATTCGCTTACAGCGTCTTGTATGCACGATTTTGTCGTTGCTTGGAACTCTTCCATGTAAATAAAAACATTGTCATTATTATTTGTTCATGAATTGTTAGACTATAATGTAATTGACATTTTCGAAAATGACTTATGTCAGCCGGAATCTCAGATTGGACTATAAAAAAATATGTAACAATATGGTGATATATTTTTTATTTAATGGTAATGTTATTACATAAAATATATAGGCAAAACTTGTCTATATTATTTAATGAAACATGCAGCAATATATATATATATATATATATGGAGACATATGAGAGATTCATACTGAGAACGAAGATATGCAAATGTTTTCTGTATTCCTTCTCAAATGCGCAAAATGGTAGTGGAGTTAACACTGAGAAATTCGGAAAACATGAGTTATTAATTCGACCGACATCACCGTTCACAATATATTCTCAATTAAAGTTTTCATTTTGCATTTAGATTTTTCATTTAGATTATAATTCTGCTTGTCTTTATTATAGGTGGACACAATGTATACATTATAATATACGTAGGTGACACTGTTGTTGACAGACAAAATATAGATAATGGGCTTCCAAGACGAGGCGTTAGAGGATTGTAGGAAATGACTACAAACTATTGACTAAAATGTAAACAGAGCCTTCGTTTGTCAGCAAGAGAAAAATCCAAGATGCAAGTTTCGAATTATAGATGTCAAAATCAAATAAATTCATAAGTTTACATATATATGATTATTTTCCACAGCTGACGGAAAATGTGTCACGGAAATCCGACGACAAATCTGATTGACAAAATCTGTCTTTCAAAAAATAAAGGTATTAAGAAACATGACAATTTTGTTAGAAACAATAGAAAAACGAATGCTGAACGACTGTGTAATGTCAGTACTTTTGCATAGCAGTGAATGATGTAAAATTCTCTAACAGACGAAGGGAACGTTCGAAACAGCAGAGATTTGGTTCTACAGAAAGATACAGAAAATCTGACAATACCATGAACGGATTATGTGGGCAAAAGCGAAAAAAAAAAGAATAAAGTAAAATGTATATTAAACCAGAAGAGATAAATGAAATATCGTTGTTCACATATTTTGATAAATAAACGTGAATGTGATACTCACTGGAGACACTGAAATCAAGAGGGACAGATGTAATCAGCAAGTAAAACACCAACGAATTATATGCAAATGAATGGTACAAGAGAATGCAATACAACAGATGTTCAGAATGGACGCTTCGTACAAAAGAAGAATAACTTAATAAAATATGACTTTGCAAAAAAGCTATCAGAATAATAAATTAAACAAGCTATTAAAATATGAAATTTAAGTATTTATAATTCATGCTTATATATGCTCATATTATATATATATATATATATATAATCAGTTTCTTAATATACGTTTTGTTATAAATTTGAATTCAGTAGAAATATTTATTCCGTCTCCGTTGTTTGCTTTAAAATAACACCTTAGAGATAGCCTGAGGAACAACATTTTCACTCGTGCTTTTGATTGAAATATTTTGTAAAATGTGACTTGAGTATCTGAATTGCTGAAGAAGCAACGGTCGCAATTCCACATGGTGATACATTTTTCCTGGAATATTTAGACACAAACTACTTAGTGTATCAAGACCTTTTATTCAGTCCGCAAAAACATCGATTCCGTTATTTTATTAATGGATTCGCTGTTATATATGCCACAAGGCAAAGACAATCCTGTTCGTGTCACAGTTTCGTCTGATACTCATTGATTCTCAGGTTAATGATGCAAATCTAGTATTTGACTGTTCTCAAGAAAAGTTAAAATAGATTTGAAATCAACATCAATTAGAGAGGTACTGTGGATCAGAATTTTCACATGAAGGGTTGACCATTTCTCATTCACAGACTATCATTGGGCGCATCCGGCATGTAAGCATATGTTTGATCCAAATGCACCTAGGATATGGATATGCTGGACAAACCGATGACATATAGATACATAAATATCCACCCGAGATGGGAGAAGAAGAAAGGCGTTTTACTTTCACATAAGAAAGTTTTATATATATATATATATATATATATATATATATATATATATATATATATATATATATATAAATATATATATATATATATACATTTTCAATGACTATGCATATATATACATATCGTGGGTTGGTGAGGAGGAGTAGGGAAAGTATATGGGAGTTAAAACTGAAATAGAGAGATTGAGGTAAACGGTGGACATTATTTAAAACATTTTTGTAAGCTCAAAATGAAAACTTCAATCTTCAATGAAAGATCAAATGTAATGGTACCAAATCGGTCGAGTTCCATTCTCTGCAGCATGTCTAGACACACTGGTGAGATACAGCAAAACAAGTTTGTATGTGAATGACTAATTATATGAGTGTACAAAAGTTTTTTAAAAAGTAACCACTTTTGCGATTTACACATTAGTCTACTGAGTTCTCTCGGCTGCTGGTGTGCGTACATACCACGTATATATAATACGGTAAATTTTCCTACTCTTTCAACCATGCGGCGATAGCTTAGGGGTATGCACGAAAGTCGGTCGTGTTCTGATCTCGTCTGGATGTTTAATCACACTGATGAGCTGCAAAATTTGCTTGTATGTGTATGACTATTTATTATAAACTATATGTATACATCTGAGTTCCATTTATGAAAACGTGTTACCATAAAATATATTTTATTAAACAGGAATTACCACCTTTATATGAGGTGCAAACGAAAAAGTTAAATCTCCAGTATTAAATTAGATATATTAAAGAAAGCCTGGGTATTAAACTTCGGGAGTGGAAAAAGCAGGCTTTACCTGAAAGTAAACATTCCCATTATAAAATTTTCTATTCAAAGCAAAATCTTCAATGAAAGAACAAATGTAACGGTACCTTGCAGATAAATGAAACATAACGTATGCGTCAATCATGATACCAGATCAGTGTGATTCTTCTTCATGCGCTGTGTCCCCTCAGGTCCTAGGCGATAAAAGACATTCACTTGCCCCTATCATTTCTCGTCTTGTTATCCCTCACAAACGGCGTTTCGCTATCTATTTGCTCATACCCACCAGGTATGTTTCTAGCTGCTTTTCATTGTCTCTATTTCTCTCAATCTGTCCTGTATGCATTAGATTCTCGAATCTCTCTTTGCTAATTATATTCTCCACAACTTCAGTTATCTTTTCCTCATGCTTAGAAAAGTTTCTATTTAAGGCGGCTAATCTCTAAAACCTTGTCATTGCTCACACGTTCGGCTGATGGTAGCCTCAGTGTCCTTCTGAAGAAGCACATTTCTGTTGCTTCAAGTTCCTCTCTTTATCCCTGAAATTGTTCAGCATTCGCTGTCATACAAGGGAATAGACATCACATGACATTTCAATATTATTTTCTTCGTTTTTAATGAAGTTTTTCTGTCACTCTCTCACTCTTTGTGTGCCTCATTGGCTATGCCAATCCTCCATTGCATCTCAGCGTTTCACTTCTTGTCTCTGTTAGAAAACAACCCAGGTTTTAATATTGGTGTACCTGCTTGATTACAGTATCCCTAGATTGTAATTTTTATTTTGACGTTACAAAAAATTTTAAATAATTTCCACCGCTTTGTTTCTGTTTTAACTCCCATATATTTTCCCTACTTCTCCTCAAAAACCCACTATATTTTTATATATGCATAGTCTTTGAAAGCAAACAAAACTGGTTAGCTGAGGAAGCCATCTCTACAGAAACCGTGGTTGCAAATAGGTAAATAATTCTGATATATATATATATATATAGACAGCAGTATAGCCCGGTGTTCCTCGTGTGTAATGAATGCTTTAAAACTAATTAATGGTCCTGGAGCTCAGACTGTTTGGACGTTGGCACGAAAGACGAAAATACAAGAGTTGCTTCAGTTAAAGCGAAACCGTAGACTGAAAGAAAAATTAATAGATGTAAGTCACATTTTGATTTCCTGGTATCGATATGAAATCAGTTTCTTTTGTCGTAAACTGAATTTCCAAGACTAAATAAGTCCTCTGAGTAAATGGTATCATGGCTGAGACTAAGAACAACACTCATACCTACTTAAATCCAAATTCGAAACAAAAACTAAATTAAAAGGGCTGAAACAATACAGATATACAGGCAAATAAACAGACACACACACAAACATCTTGCCTTTTATATATATATATATATATATATATATATATATGTATGTATGTATATATATATATATTATCAATTTTCTGCATTATTGTAAGAACTGCAACCTTGAAACTTTTGAATATCGTTTCTTATGTCGTTGTCTAAGAGTGTATCAAATTTGATTAAATTCGTACCACTCCTTCTCTAACCCGATTTTTTCGATTATCGAATTTCGATATTCATCGGGGGTACCTTGACACAAAACCTAGCTATGAACACTCGCAGATGCTTATAGTGCAACTGTGTACATTTTCAAGAAAATCGGTTCAACTGTTTCTAGTCTATAGGTAACGGACACACGCACAGACACACACACACAGACAAAGTTCCATTTAAAATAAGTTTAGATATATAATAGAAAACTTATCTACATTTAGATATACTCCGTTTAACTAAATAAACTCATTATGTCTAATTTTATATTATTGCGTTCATCTGTATAATTAGCTTCTTAAAGTTAAGTCGAAATTCATAAAGCAAAGTCCTGTAGTTTTTAATTACCCAACTTCTTTGGTTCTCCTATAAAATTTTCCTGGGGCTAAAGTGCAAAGAGAATCTTATAGTAAATATAATTGTTGCAATTTTTTATTTTTGAAAACCTACGTAAACGAGCTCGGTTATAATTATCTTTAAATTTTAAATCTAAATGTATCGGTTGTAGCACGGGATTTTTGCAAACAATCGTCCAAATATGAGTGCTAACAAGAGATTTTAGAAATACAAAAATCGCATTAAATCATGGTAATATGCAAACCAAACACTGCTGCTACATTAGTAATAAATTATATACATGGTGTAGTATATTGGTGTTGTATATATATATATATATATATATATCGGAAAAAGGAGAAAAATTACAAACACAGAATATATGCAAAAATGTTGAGTTTATCTTCGTAAATCAAACACTTAATATTGCTAGTGTGCTTTATTCTGGTCGTATATTTTAATACATTATAGAATTTTTTTTTGTTTTTTTGCCAAGATCAGAAATTACAAAAATTTTGTCAAAGTTTTTCGGCCTTTTTAGCTGCTCAAGATTATGCAACATAAAAATAGCAGTATAATTAATACTGAGTTTAGTTAATTAAAAGTTCAAGTTAATATCTTCAATTTTGTAGATGAGACGTTTTGAAATTTCATGTTTATTTCCTTTATGACTATTTTTAGAAATTTATTTTGTATTGCTTAAAGTTGAAACAGAATAAAAATGATTTTATTTTGGCGATTCTTTGTTAAAATCATTTGATTACTTGTTAAAGTTATTTGTTATTATTTATGATTAAATGTTAGTATTCTAATACTGTTAATTGTATATAATGGCGATCATATCGATGTGCAGTGTCATCAATTGTTTCGTCTGGCGGGGAAATATTGTTCGAACCTCAGAGTGAATATCAATCGTACTTCTTTAGGTGTAGTTTCTATCCGTTGTTTTCTAACAGGCGCTCAACTATCATCTGTGGTACAAATAAATCTGTGTGTAGAATAGTGTAAACAGCCCGGTAAACTGATTAGACAGACATTCAAATCCAATGAGGGATGTCGACGCGTCCAAAGTCTTGATAATTTCGAGTCTGACAGCAGTATGACTCTTCCAGACGGTGTGCGCGGTTGAGATCTGCTAATCGTGCACGAATTTGGTTTCAGTGAGAATGTGCTGCCCAGTTCATCAGAGCATGGACCTGATCAGAACTTTACCGAAATTTCTGTCTACGACGATTACAGGTAGAACTGGACATCCTAGACCAAAAGCACAGAATTTGCCGCGTGAAACGATATTCAACTATAAAACCCCTCCTGCACAAAGTATTTTGAAACTTGTCCGTACCAACAAAATAATTACATGACAAAGTATTTTTCAAAACCGAGGTAAAAAAGAGGATGATAATTTTCAGTTTTACTTTCAAAGCAAATGCTTTATAAAATACCTAAGTAGAAAAACACGAATTGAAATTAGACGTTCACAATGTCTATTTGCAATTAAACATGCCGAAAAGTAATAATTACATTTTTAAAAGACTCAGTCTGAAACTTCTGACGAGTGCTTTATTGATTTGCAAATATGTAATCTTGATTGTTAAAATCTCGCCCAAATACAGCAAGATGCTATTTTCAGAGCAATTAATTGTGCACTTGATATTTTATTTCATTTCTTGCAGCAATAATTTGGTTCAATTTTTTATTTATAATCTTACCTATTTTCCTCTGATATGTCTAAAAAAAATCAATATATACATGGTAAGATTTAAACAAACTTTTTCAGAATTATGCTATTTTTATATGCGTTAAATATATTTTAAATATCTGGAATAATTACAAGTATATATATATATATATATATATATATATATATATATATTACAAGTGTATATATGTATATATATATATATATATATATTACATTTGTATATATATATATATATATATACAAGCGTATATATATAGTAAATGTATATACATATTCAAGGATATATATATATATTACAAATGTATATATATATTACAAGAATATATATATAGACTACATATATATATGTATTACAAGTATATATATATATATATAATTGTATATAAACATTACAAGTATCTGTATATATATTACATGTACCTATATATCCATAGATATTACAAGTATATATATATATATATATATATATATATATATATATATGTATATATATATATATACATATTAGTCATCCACATACAAAGGCCGTTTCGCTGTATAACAGCTCATAAGTACGGCTAGACATATCCACTTGCTTCTGGCCTGGATCGAAACTCGACCGATTTGGTATCACTCGGAGTCACTACTTTCTAAGCCGTCGGCGCATGGGGTCAGAGAAGGGAAATTTTAACGTCTTGTATTTAAGCAGTGTATACCGACGCCAGTCACCGTGAGAACTCAATTCATTTCTGAAGAGTCACGCATATATATATATATATATTACAAGTATATACATATATATTACATATATATATATATATATATATATATATATATATATATATATATATATTACAAGTATATATATATACATATTACAATCATCACACCTCCCCATAGCTAGGGTGACTTCACTCGAATCTACTGACCACCAATACATATGTCTCCGCCTGTCTCTCCTCAGTTCAGTTAGTTACCTATTCTTTCTTTACCGTTCTCCCTCCTTTCCTGACTGCTCCCTACTAGATAGCATAGCGGACGACATAGATAAGGCTATTTCCTATCACCCATTCGCCCACATATATGTATTTGGAGACCTCAATGCCCATTACTCTGCGTGGCTTGAAAACGCCGTTACTGATCCAGCGGGCATTCACGCCATGAACTTTGCTATTTCCCAATCCCTTACGCAAGTGGTGGACTTCCCCACTCGCTTCCCAATGACTCCCTTTGGACATATAGTCCTTAAGAGGTGTGCTCCTGAACTTTCCCCTGTCCTCTCTAAACTATTTAACTACTGCCTTTCTGCTTCCTGCTTTCCTGCATGCTGGAAGTTCTCGTCAGTCGTTCCTGTATTTAACAATTGTGGTGAACCCTCGGACCCATCCAACTATCGCCCTATCAGTCTTCTACGGATATTCGGGAATGTATTCGAGGCTATAATCAATGCTGAAATAGTTCATCATCTCACCGCCCACAAACTGTTCTCCGACAGGCAATATGGATTCCGCTTTGCCAGGTCCACTGCCGACCTCCTAACAACCGTAACGGAGTACATGCTACAGGCCTTTGATGAGTCTGACTAGGCTCGCTCGGTTGCTCTGGACATCTCCAAGGCTTTCGACAGGGTTTGGCACTCTGTCCTCCGATGCAAACTACGCGGTTATGGTATTACCGGTCGCCTGCTTGACCTAATCCAATCTTTCTTAAATAACCGCAAAATGAACGTCGTTCTGAATGGGCGTGACTCTTCGTCCTACAGCACGAATGCTGGTGTCCCACAAGGGTTTTATCCTGGGCCCGACGCTCTTCCTTATTTTCATCAACGACCTCCCAGATGCGATCAAGTCCCAAGTAGGCATCTACGCAGATGATACTACAATATACTCCCGCACCAGTAAGAAACCTGTCGTGGCGGACAGACATAATCTCTCTGCTGACCTTGAACGGGATCTACACTCTGTGGTGAACTGGGGCAAGAAGTGGCTTGTCAACTTCAATTCATCTAAGACCAAGCTGTTGTCTGTCAACCATTACAGGCAACCTCTCCTGCCTCCCATAAGCATGGACCAAACGATTCTCCCGGAGAGTAATACACTACGCCTCCTCGGACTTACCCTGTCCTCAGACCTCAAATGGAACCACTATATTGAATCCATAGCAAAATCTACTGCTAAGAAGGTTGGGTCACTATGTCGATCCAGTATGTTTCTTTCCACCTGAATCCATCCTGTATATATACAAGTCAACCATCCCTCCGTGCATGGAGTACTGCTGCCATTTATGGTCAGGTGCCCCTGCCATTCTCCTCAGTGTTCTTGACAGGCTCCAAAGGAGAGTCTGTAATGTGATAGGTACTGATCTGGCTGCTCGACTGCAGCCAATTCCCCATCGTCGAAATGTGGCCTCCCTTTGTCTGTTCTATAAATATTTTCATGGCTTCTGCTCAGACGAACTTAAGTCACTGATGCCTCCTCAACAGGTATTTACTCGTGCAACCAGACTGGCAACTGGGTCCCACCCAATTCACAGTCAGGTTAGCCAAATGCAGAGGACAATTCTACTCCTTCAGCTTCTTCTCTTGCACTTCCCATCTGTGGAACTCGTTCCGTATTCTTGCTTTCCTGACGGTTACAACCTCCAGAAATTTAAATGCAAAGTCAATACTCATCTACTAACCACTGGACTCTCGCTCTCTCTCCAACCCCGTATAACCTTCCCTTTCTCTCCACCTATGTATCTGTCATCGCACCTGCTTTCTCAGCTTTCTATTGTTCCTTTCTAACTAGTTTGTACTTCTCTCTCTTTTCTAATTAATCTTTTTACATTTATGTAGCCCCCTGCACATTAGTGGCGTTTCCGCCTTTCTCGGGGTGAAATGATTAAAATATATATATATATATATATATATATATATATATATATATATATATATATTATATATATATATATATACATATTATTTACATTGTTCAGACTATTGTCCTCATCTTTATTGCAATTATTACGACGTTTCGTCCGTTCTTACTTCTTGAGTTGCTAAGAAATTTCGAACCGAAACCTTTATTATGAACACTAGCGTATATCATTCTAATTCTATATTTGATGTGACTTCTGAAAGAAATGTAGTTATTTAACTTATATTATTTGTTCACCACTGCTGTAACGTGATACTGCACACACAACAGCAATGTGTTCTTGGAGCCATCAGCATATGATTGTTATAAACCTAATGTCGCAATAATATTTTTATTAGAACTCCTATCGCACGGTAATGATTATCTGCAATACTTCGTATTTCTGGTTCCTATATTGTATTTCTTTTCTATACTTAGTCGGCTTAAGAGATTTTTATGTCCTAGTATATGAGCTGATTCCTTTAGTTTACCTAGTGTCCAGTGGTGTTCTCTATTATTATTTCAACTTCTTCGATAGGCGGTGGTAATCCCTGTTCTCTCTTCTTGTATGGTTAGCAACACCTGATGTTTTTTATTTCCACTCGTGTTACGAACTTACGACTTCCTCGAACCTTTACCTTGAGGGGACGACTCGTTTCTCTTTTATATTTTTTGTGTTAAATATAATTAAATTTTGCTCTTTAATATCTTCTTCTCAGACAGAAATATTCTTGAAGCTTAGATGCCCTAAATGAATATAACAAAATATTATCTTCGTTTTATTTCATTTTATAAATTTAAGGTTTGGCGCAATGGTTCTTAAACTTTAGCCAAAGCATGTGTAGATGCGTTCACAACTAATCGTATAGTACGCAAGTGGTTCTAGAAATTCGGTACTGATGATGAGAGCCTTCAAGATAAAGAAAGCAGTCAAGACAACGATCAGTTGCAAACTGTTCTTGGGCAAGGCCCACGTCAATTTTTTTTTAATCATCTCACCCCAAGCAAGGCATTCCACTGCCACTATTGCGCATGGGGCTACATAGTGGAAAGTAAAGAGAAGGAGTGGTTAGATATAGGGAATGTCAGGAGGAAGGTGACAGATGAGTTAGGATAGCGAGGATGAGGGTTGGGCAAATTGGAAGAGTGTTTGATAGAATGGAAGCAGGTTAGTGTGTTAGGAGGTGTCTATTGACCTTACATTTAAACTCCTGGAGATTGTAGCCGTCGGGGAAGCAATAGTGTGGAAGAGAATTCCACAGTCGGGAAGTGCAAGGAAAGTAACTGTTTGAGTAGAAGTTACGGCTGCATTTTATCGGTTTCACTGTAAAAGGGTGGGACCTAGTTGCTAATCTAGTATCTCGTTCAAATTCGTATTTAGGGGGCACCAGTGGTCTAAGTTCATCGGAGCAGAAGCCGTGAAAGTATTTATAGATGTCAGCAAAATGTCTTGGAGGCTTGATGTACTATAAATGTCTCAACCTATTGGCATAGTATTAAAGATGTGAAAAGTCAGTATCCCACAAGAATCTTTCCGTTGATAATACAAGCGCTAGATTTAGTTCACATGTGTTCAATGACTCACTCTCTTTGAAATGTACGTCAGCTTTTTTGAAAAGCAAAATGGCCACCATCTTTCAAATATGGTCCTCGCTTAAAATAAAAGTAAGAGTTTTCAGCGCTAAACATGTAGAAATAGGATGATGTTATTGATTCAAATATTAAATAGATTGTATTTTGACTGCAGAAGTTAATTTTGGAATTAATATTCGAAAATGATTGCAAGTTTTCAAGATGATGGTAATTGCATGATTTAAAATCAGTACTTTTGCACATGTGTAGAAAAATTTGCACTCGTTCAGAAGATCCAAGTTGCATAAATTCTGGAAGTTACATTTATTTCTCCATACATTAGACAAGAATGTGATTCTGTTATCATTTATGGGTCCTTTCTTGCTTATTAATTACCGCCAAAGCCATCAAAGGCAGTTAAGGAATATGCTATCCTAGATGTGGTTCTGAAGTATCAGACATACTCATCGAATTTCGTGATGACAGTTATAGGTTTGCGTGCTTATTAGACTTCCAGACTGAAAGCTGAAACAAACAGAAGAGGGGCAAATGGAATTCTTGACGGGTGATTGAGAAAACCCAGCTGCCACCTAACTGGAAAAGCTTCCAGAGTAACAACAACAAGACAGAACTGTTGGGATCCTTGCTGATAAGATAGTGACAATTTTGTCATGACAATGCCACTGCTGTGACCAAATGCGATCAGGCCCTTTCCAGCAGATCCATCAGTTTTAACGGCTTAAGTCCTTGCAACTTCCAGAAAGCTGATTTCAGAATACTCACTCATCCTCTTCCTCTTAATGCAACCAAACAAACAGCTGTTTGTGATGATTAAAGCATATGACACAGGTATCCTCGTTGTTGTAATCAGGTCTTTTGCTACATTCCAAGACGCAGACGTGAAAATGTTTTGAGTGAAATTTTGCCATACGCAGTAGATTAAGTAGTTGACAGGTTATGACATTATGACGAATCTTGGCCCAAACAAATCATTGGCATGCTGTTCTTTCATGCCTTCACTGGCTGTGATAATCCGTCAGCTTCTCGTAAAATTGCAAAGATAATGCATTGCGGTCTTGGGAGGTTTATTTGAAGTGTCTACTGTCTTCTGGAAGCTAAATCAGTACACACCAGTGGTGGAAAATTCCTAGAATAGTTTGTCACATCCATCTGTATCAAGAACAGCACGATGGAAAACATTTAATGATGCTATATTGGTGTCTTTTTGCTCGGAAGCAAAGGTATTATTGTTCCATTCCACCGACAAGCGCAATTCTTTTACAACCTGCCGAAGGTCTGCCTATCAAGCAGCATGTATACCAGGAAACAGTGTGCAAAATGTAAACTAAAAGCTCTTCTAATTTGAGGTAGTAGAAAGATGGTTAATCTTGCAAGGTTTTGGACGACATTTCCACTCAATGACGTTAGAATATATGGCTGAAAGAGAGACGCCGTGAGCGATACCAAAGCTATCGCTTAAGTCTCGAGTGCACACAGTTGTGTAGACGTAAATATGATAACTAAATGATTGACTAATCCACCACTGAAATCACAGAATAAAACATATCTGCCGTATGAACTATATCATTCATTTTTCTTTTTGCAAAATGTAGCAGAAACATTTCCTATCATATCATCTTAATTTTCAGTAATTACAATTTTTTATTGCTGAAATGTATTTCTCTTTATTTTTGAAATTATCTTTCTTATCCAGGTTTTAATTACTAAATCATTCAAGCTATCACTTTTTTTTTCGAAGTCATTTACCGTGTTCAATCCTTTTTTGTGAAGTCATTTAACGTTTGCTGTGTATTCCCCTTATCTGGATGGAACAGCGGAAAAAAGCTACGGAGAGCTCTATGACGATGTTTAACAGATTAGTTGAAAACATTTCTGATACAGGCCAATATCGATCCTGAGACTTGAGAAACCCTTGCTGGAAATCGGCATACTTGACTTAGGATCATTCGAGAGGGAAACAAAAATAGCATCTGCAACGTGTTGACAGGAAGCCTCACACGACGAGCCCTGTCAGCCTCTTGCAATCCCGCACTACTAAGTTTATTTAACCCATAACTGAAGGGAAGGGACGGATTAATACCTTTCCCAAGGATAACAGTGCTTAAGTGAATGCTGGGTATTCAACTGGAATTCGAAATCGGCTCACCGATTTCTCTTTCCGAGCCGATATCTACTGCACTACAACGCACATCCGTCACTAAGCGCTTACAGCACCTGGTATTCCCAAGCGGTCACCTATCTAAGTACTGCCCAAGCTCAACGTTACTTAACTTCGGTGATCGAGCGAGAACAGGTATATTCAACTTGATATGGCCGTAATCCCCTGAGGAGAGTGCAGAGGGTTCGGAAAGTGTTGCATCAGTCTAATGATGATTACGAAGAAACTTCCAGATAAACAACTATTGATGCCAAGGCCATCAATCCACAGGGTCTCAGACTAAACAGAGAGGCCTAAAAAAGTTCCTTCGAGAGGGCATGCTGCCCTGGGTCAAAAAAGTCTGCACTATGAGCTGGAAATCACAGTCAGTGGTGTCAAACAATTTCTGCGACTACTAAACTTTTACATCTGGATCACTAATTTTAAGGGCTGCAACCCCTTGATTATTATGTGTGGGGCATATTTGAGCGAGAGACAAAGAAAACTCCTTGTAACTCAAAAAATATCCCGAGAGGCAAGGTTTATGGGAGCATTTATCAACTTCAACGAGAAGACCGCTCAGAAGATATGCAGGCGATTCACAAATCCTCTAGAGACTATGGTCAAAGCTGATGATAATTTTATTGAATAAATCAATTCTTCCGTATTTCAAGATATTTTTACTGCAATGTTTGCCATTATACCTGTTGAAATGAGATGAGAGTGTTATTTCTGTGTAATTTAGACGAAAATTTATCCCTCTCACCCTGTGTATTACGTCAGTTTATTCTCTGTTTAAACTACAAATAAGCATCCATATTATAATTACACTTAAAAAAGCGTATGGGTAAGGATTAGTTATAAATTAAATCAGTGTAGTAGGAAATCGAATAAAGCTTGAGTTTCTTTTTGTCCAAAACAGCAAATTAATTCAAAACATAAGAAATATTATCTTAGAACTCGTGATCTTTAATATCTTTGACATAGGAAGGCTTCCATATGGATGTTATACATATCACCCATTACATTCTTGAATGAACTAATTGTACAACTGTATACATTAGATTCCTCTGATCAATAGTTAAAATGGCAAATCGACCGTGTAGCGATGACCAAAATTCTTTGAAATTGTAAGTTTAGAATCACAAACAAAGAACGATTCAATTTGCAGTAAAAAAACATCAATCGATGACTTTCAGCAGCAGCAAATGTTAAAATGGATATCACAAATAACACAAAGATAAAATAACATATAAGATATTGATGTTGCACACAGCTGCAGACAAAAGGTTTTGAAGACAGCGTCCCTTAGTACATGTAAACGCAATAAATGTGAATATGAGAACATACTTTTTGGAAAAAAATGTAAAAAATGTTTTAGACTTTCCAACAAAAAAAAAGAAAAAGAAAGAAATTTCAACTTCTTGGTTAATGGATTTTGAATGTTCTCCTACTTTGAAACAGCTAAAATTACAATTGCCATCGTTTCTCCACGTTAGAAAACAAGTATAATCTGATATTTAATTCAATAACAAGGATGCTTAAAAAAAGGGGGGGTCGCCTAATTGTATAACTCACAGGAAATCCTTGTCCCCATTGTAGATGCTTAATAATTACAAGAGTCAGCTTTGAAAAGAGAAATCACCGAGAACTTTTGAAACATGTGTGTTGGAGCTGCTTTATCTTCTGTTCACATTCCAAAATAAAAAGAAAGTAAAAATATTTGCGCGTTTTACTTGTAATGATTTACATTTCACCTTGCTTTTCTGATACTATTCAGTAACTGTTTACATAGTAAATAACAAAAATATTTTGCATTCCCCGAATTCAGGATTTTTTCGCTATATGGATTCTGATTACGTATCATTTTCAGTGTTATCCACATAAAAGAAAACACTTTATTTTCTAAAAAGTATACTGCATTTTTGTGGACTATAATTTGGGGTATGGCCATCCATAAGCACTTCAATCTCAATATTTTCACGTTAAGGACAAATCATTATCGTTCCTCCTGATTCTCACAACCTCTTTTTTCTACCACGTTCTCTTCATATATATCAAAGATTTGATTCTGCAATAACATTTGAATTTTAATTGCACTTGTGTGGATCTCCGGCTTATAGTAACTGAGGCCAAATATTAAAAAGTATAATTTATTTGTTTAGGAAGAATCCAGATTTATTTTCTTAGGAAGAATCCAGAAAACTGTTTGTGCTGTACAGTGACACAGAGAGAGACAAACACACACCCAAAACACACACACACACACACACATATATATATATATATATATATATATATATATATATATATAAGGTGCGATGGATGATGTCCTGTCTAATTAATACAATATTTAAGATAATACTGACATCATATATTAAGAAATATATTTAACAAATCTGCCCAAAAATTCTTGAAATACTAAAGTTTGAATTTGTTTAGTATCATCGCCATTGGTTTTAATCCACGTCTTTAAGAGGAATTTAGAAACTCCTGAATCTCTTATGGATGATTTAGATTAAATTGGTTGATGCTGCCATGGTCCTTGCCTTCAGTTAATTTTCACTGCTACACGTAGTTTTCCAGTCTTTTCTTCATCTGTACCCACACCTAATGATAAAGTAGTTTGCAGCCTAAAGAGTTGTGTGGCTAGATGTTATAGGTTATGTAGTCGCAGAAATTGTCTGAGGGCCATGATTTACTACAACTGCCTGTATAGCATGATGCTGAATTCTCTTGTCAGACATTAGTTCTTCCATTAGCCGCCCTCTTGACCACGTGTAACGCTACCTCCTAAGGTCATTTGATGTAGGTCGCTCTGTTGAGGGTCAAACTGAGGCTCTCAGCAAAAAAAGAATTCTGGAGTTCGTTTCTCACCAGTATAATCGGAGTGATTTTTCGCATCTGATATACGCTTGTAACTACCATTAGACTCCTCTAACTTTTGGGAATCATCTGCACTACCCTCAGATTGACACCTTAACACACTTAAATGATCGTATTAGAACTTTCGTTGTCAATCAGTACTGTAACTTTTTTCCAAATTTCTGACAGATGTAATGGCGTCATGGTGGCCTTTTTTCTCAAAGTCGCTGCCCAACTCACTATACTCCACTGTGCAATCAACAAGATCTAAAGTAAACAACACAATACGCATGTGCGAAAGAAAAATATAAAATCGCTTCTAATATTATATATATATATATATATATAAGAACATTTGAAAGTCCATAGTTTTATTTTTAGAAGAGAATCCTATAACATCGACTTGAAATCAGTTCACTAAAAAGGAGTGTATACCGTTCCATCTGCCGGAGGCCCGCCAATTAACAAAGAACCTCATCTTTGCAATCACTAGTCAGCTATTTTAATCATGGAGACATGTGTGCAGGTATTAAGGACACCACGATATGGGCGTAGAAATTCTGTGCAAATTCACTCTGGCCTTGAACTCAAAGCAACCGTAGCTGTTGAAAGAAGCATTTTCATTGCAAGAATTACGCCAATTGCCAATAACAAAATTACTCTATTAATTACTGGTTTGTCTTCCGTTGAAAATAATCTTCATTTTCCTTCTGATTTCATGGTAGCAATTAATAGTTTTTAAAATATTTCTTTTGCAGCCTTGATACTGAAACTTAGTTCAGAGAAACCGAGAATATTAATGATATGAAAGAATCAGTGCTGATTTTGTTTGTTTGTTGTTTTTTTTTTTTCATTTATTTATTATCCTTCCTTCTGTACGCGACTACACCCACAAGAATAGCAACAACGGTAACATTACTGTGCAAAGCAAGAATTCTATTGAAGAATATACGAGAGCAAATGCGCCGCATTCTAATATCAATTCACGTTTGCTTGCTACAAATAATAACAATGAAAAGCGCTCTGAAAAAGGGGAGATAATAATAAATGAAAATTATATGGATGAAAATAGCTTCCATCAAATTTAATGTAATTATTAAATATGGCTGGCAAAAATTATAAAATGAACAGTATGATAATAATCAAGAATTATAAAAGTGATAAACATAGTAAAAATAAAAATATTAGATTCATAACGCAACAGCCACTGACAATCTGACAAGAAATAATTACAATTTAAGCTAGAACTATTATAACTACAATCAATGCTGCTTCTAACAAATACAGAAAAATATGAAATATATTTATATTAACATCTGAGGAAACTAATTACAATTAACATTTAAAAACGTATACCTCTTTAAATATGCATTTTTTAGTTAGGTGAATTTAAATAAATAATTGAAAATTACAATCAGAGATGTAACAACCAAAATTGCCAGGATTCGTCGCAATTTGAACAATATAAATTACGCAGCTGATACAATGCTGATAGTGAATGGAAACTACAAAATCTCTTACGGAAGGTAAGTAAAGAAAGTGATGAGAAAGGACTAAACATAAAATACAAGAAAAATGAATGCATTGTCATGACTAAAAAACAAGCCAAAAATATTTTTAAGTCAAAAATACGAAAATCAAACGGACACAGCAATTTAGATACATGGATATTTTTATAACATAAGAGGGAAAATGCGACACTGAGATCCGAAAGCGTACTGACATGGCCAATACTGCATTCCAAAAACTGAGTGAAATATTGAGTGAAATTTCATTAGAAAGAATGAAGAGAGTACTGGATCGATAGTTGATGTCTGTCGTTCATTATGTCTGTACCATCTCATTAAAATGAAGGAAATACTTAAAACAACCGAAGTGTGGTTCTACCGAAAGATGCTAAGGATACTCTGGATCGAACATGGCAAATGTGAGGTTTTGGCGAGGATGGAAACAAAACAGACACTGATACTTAATATCAGGAAAAGTCAGTAGACGTCTCTGTGACATTTAATGGGGAAGGACGGTTTGGGTATCTGATACTCACTGAACAAATAGAATGAAATGGGGAAATTGGAAACCAACGCATGATATACATGATGGGTTTGGGCATAAAAATTACAGAGAAATGTTTAGAAAAAAGTGTCAAATGCTACAAGGGATAGGGGGATATTGAAGGCCATGACCGCCTATACCCTTAAAGAAAATTGCACATAGAAGAATATATGCGATCTGAGATGAAGAGCACATTATCGTGCCTAATATTGTATAGATATGAAATAGGTTCTTATATTCTTATACAAGTCGTCTATAAAAAAAATCAAATTTTATGCTAATATTTGGTACACTTCTATATTGCCTTTTGAAAGTATATTCGCTAGATATAGTTTAAAAGTTACTCGTTTTGTGTTACTGATGTAGAACTTATAATTAAGTTATGTTACTCTGTTTGAATGGGAAATAACTTTATAAATTGATGTGAAAAATGAAACTACGTACTTTGAATATTACTAACATACACTCAAGACTTCCTTTATATTAGAGAGATTTTGAGGAGAGTAGACTCATTTAATTATATTAAATTAAATTGAATTTTTTTGGTTTTATCTAATGACTTAGGCCAGTGAAGTATTGATAGGTAAATGGAAATTAGTATTTTTTTTTCAGAATTTTGTTCTCGTTAAATTTCAATGCTTTGTACCGAAATCCTTGTATAGCAATTAGAAAAAACGAGCTTTTCAATTCAAAGATGGACAAAAGTGAAACCGAGTGAAAAAAAAAAAATTCAGAAGCAGCCGAAAAAAAAAGGTGATAACTTGGCCAAAATGCATTGATGTTTCTATTTTTCAGTACCATCAAGTTTATTTTTCAGGTAAATGAGGTTAAATATTGATTACTGACCCCGAAAAAACAACAACAACAAAACACTTCCATTAGTTGTCTTAAGACAGTCAAGTGCCATACATGATACACACTTGGATGATCATGTCTCTTTCGAGACATGACTGACTGGACAGGAGATTATCCCACATTACTTTCTGTG
This sequence comes from Ascarosepion bandense, assembly GCA_037127315.1. Lineage (NCBI taxonomy): Eukaryota > Metazoa > Mollusca > Cephalopoda > Sepiida > Sepiidae > Ascarosepion > Ascarosepion bandense. The sequence goes on from JBBBDQ010000190.1 coordinate 12,323,018, forward strand.
GTAGACTGGTTGCCATCCAAGGTGATACAACCCAATCTGTCATGTTATTTAATCCATAATTAGAGGTTAGAGACCGATTAATACCTTTTTCAAGGGTATTTGCATGTAGGTGAATGCAGGGAATTTAACTGGAATTCGAACTCGGCTCCCCGATTTCTTCTTCCGAGTCGATATCCACTGGACTACGACGCAATCGTATTAGTTGTTCTAATATTCACAAATAAAAACTGATTAGTACGTCGAAAACATAAGAAACGTGTTCACTATAAATTCAAAAATACTTGCATGAAGTAATCAAAATATATAAATTATTTCCTGGTACGAAGAGTCAAGTCGTTCTCGACACCACCTGACTTTAATTACTTATGATATCAGCCTTGCGTAATTATTCCTGAGCAAAATTTCTTCAAATGAAGAATCTCTCCAGAGCCTATAAATATCTCATTTCTAGACTAACGTTAGACAGGTAGGATTTTAGACCAGGTTTAGGAGAGTAAGTTTGATTGAATTGCTGTTCATGGAATTCGTAATTTGAAATGGGTCGCTTGTGAAATTATCTCTATTCTTATTATTGTAATTAATGTTAACTGAATAGACCTGTAAATATTTCACGATTTTCTTATTTTAATTTTCTGATTAATATAATCTCTTTAGTTAAAGATTAAACAAACTCAAAGCGAGTTCTGTAACAATAAAATATCCGTAGGAATTCCCAAATCACGTGGTTAAAAATTTGAGCATTAAATATTAACAAAATATTGTAATAACAATCATATGCTTGAATGCAAAGAAAATTTAAGAATTGGTGCAGATGAAAATGTCTGAAATTAACTTTTTTCATTTCATAGAAACAATTATTAAATACTTTTGTCGAACTTTCTTCCTATAATTTTTTCTCACTAAAATTTTCTTCCTTCCATTTATTATTTTTTAATTTATTTTTCTTTATTCATTTTATTTTCTCAATGTAACCAAGTAGTGTCTTTTGTTTTCTTTCCACGCAATCAAAACGAAATAATGCTTAACAGTCATGTGAACTAAGAAGCTACCTAAGGTAGTTCCAAGCACAATGAGTATATAATATCTTTAAGCAAGAACACGTCGTCTATTATTTATTTCCTTTTGTTTACATTGTTTACTTGTATTACAAGACATACACTTTGAAACTGCTATAAACATATCCTCAGATCAAAACATTTAACATAATTTCGATGGGTAAAATAAATTCAGCGGCATCAAAATAACGATGACAATAAATGGGTGTTCCATTATAACTTATACATTTCTACTATCGCATTGTACTATAATATGTTCAGTAATATTTTTGACCACCTGACGTTACATAAGATAATAAACAATTAGTTTCCGCCGAGCTTTGAACTAGTATCATATTCCTTAATGATTTACACTACCGGCCATAATTATTAGACCACCTCAGTGTTTAAAAAATGTATTTCATACTATTTTTTGAATTTATTACCAAGTGAGTAATTGTAAATGAAAATAGAATGGATCTTTTGTAGATACTGAAAAATAACATATGCATCAAATGAATTTATAAATATTTAATAAATACCTATATTGCAGTTTAATCAATGAAAGTATGAAGAAAACTGTGAAAAGTGTGATTAGGACGAGTTCATATTTCCTTCCTCGCTTTGTAAAATTTTGCAAAATAATAATAACAATGAACCATTCTATTTTCATTTAGTATTACCCACTTGTCAATAAGTAGTAAAAATAGTATGAAATACATCATTTCTTTAAAAAAAACTAGGGGTGTCCTAATAATAATGACTGGTAGTTTTTTTTTTTTAATCATTTCACCCCGAGCAAGGCAAAAACGCCACTGCCGTGCAGGGGGCTACATAAATGTAAAAAGATTAATTAGAAAAGAGTGAGGGGTACAAGCTAGCTAGAAGGGAACAATAGAAAGCTGAGAAAGCAGGTGGGATGACAGATACATAGGTGGAGAGAAAGGGAAGGGGAGAGAGCTAGAGGCCAGTGGTTAGTAGATGAGTATTAACTTTGCATTTAAATTTCTGGAGGTTGTAGCCGTCAGGAAAGCAAGAATACGGGAGTGAGTTCCACAGGCGGGAAGTGCGAGAGAGGAAGCTGCAGGAGTAGAATTGTCGTCTACATTTGGCTAACCTGACTGTGAATGGGTGGGACCCAGTTGCCCGTCTGGTTGCTCGGGTAAACACCTGTTGCGGAGGCATCATTGACTTAAGCTCATCCGAGCAGAAGCCATGAAAGTATTTATGGAAGAGACAGAGGGAGGCCACATTTCGACGATGGGAAAGTGGCTGCAGTCGAGTCGCTAGATCAGTACCTATCACATTACAGACTCTCCTTTGGAACTTGTCAAGAACACTGAGGAGAACGGCAGGGGCACCTGACCATAAATGGCAGCAGTACTCCATGCACGGACGGATGGTTGACTTGTATATCATAATGTCAGATACAAAAAGAATTGCGGGTTAAAAATTAATGGATCAGAGTCAGAATCTTCGAGTCAATGCAAAATATTTTTCCTTAGCTTCATTGTATGTGCTTTGCCAGGATTACATACGATATTAGAATTAAGAGTTACCCATCTTGTAGTTACCCAAGCTTACAGAAACCATTCCGTCGTACTATTTACCCATAGCTGCAAGTGGGGAAAAAGATTTGAATTCATACTTTTTCCATTGGTATTAGCATGTTAGTGAATCTTATAAACTCGATTGGATTTGAACTCTGATCTCTGATTCGGTACTCCTAGCTATAATCAATGACTCGACCCTGACGTTCAAATTTCTCTTAAAACTATAAACGCCTATATGGCCTAATCGATTAAATTTTCCACTAAATTTTCATCATAAAATGAACCGATTTCTTATGAGGAAATATTTGGCTTTTATTTAGTGTGAAGCCAGTGCATATTTCATTTGAATTTTATAAAATATTTCTCTTAAATCAATTCAATAGAAAAACACTTTTCACAAAACCCAAAGCTATTATCGCACTTTCCGGTATTGATGTCAAAAATTTTTAACGTTTCTTTTTTAAGTAGTGTCGAAAGTCAACTTCTCGATTCATAATTTTTACTTCCAGTTACATGTGAAATTTATTTTACATGTTGCTGCTGTTTAAACCAAAACTATTTTTGTTATTTGGTATAACATTTGGTTTGTGCTTCTGTTACATTACTCTACAAAGTTAGAAAACGAATAATCTGGACCAGAACCCATAGATATCATTCGCTCAAAGCCACCTTTAAACATTAGAGAAAGCTTTTTAATACCTTCATTTTTTTAAATATTTTTGAACAAGTTCTATGTCACTAGATCGCTCAACATAAGCTGAAAGCCCCACTATTTTATAATCTAACAGTAATTAGGTTAAATATATTTATAATTCAAATTGATAAATTTAATGAGTACTATTCATTTAAAAATTAATATATATGTATTAACTAATATTTTCTGTATTCAAATCCAGGAATGATACGGCTCTCTGCACTTCACATATGTCTCATTTAACAACATTACTTCTATTGGAATAATACTCTCTCGTAAAAAGATTCTTGAGATAAACGAAAATAAATATGGAATATATTTTCAGAAAATTACTGCTTTGTAATTTAATGACAGAAAAATTAATTGTAAACGTTCTTTTGCTATTATTTATGGCGCAGAGATATTCCGACTCATCGATCACAGGTTTCTAGTAAAAAACAATTATGATGAAAAAATTGTAGAAATAGTTAAGTTAAATAATACTGAATTTCATTGTCAGAATTTTTTCACTAATTCGACAGTAAGCTAACCATCAAATCTAAAATAATATACGAACTTGAGAGGTTTTCTAGCCTGGCTCTGTGAAGTTGCCTATACTGCGTCACTGTTGATTATGTTTCTCATATATAATGACAGTGAGTTGTACAGGCATACAAATGCTGATAATTGTCGAATACTGAATACAAAGAATACAGTCTATATTGGAAAAAAATTCAAAATGCCATTCCCTGGAAAATGTATAACTGTTCTTACCAAATTACATTGACAATCGCTTGTGTTTTTATTCTGAATTAATGTGAGACATGAAATTAATAAACATATATATATATATATATATATATATATATATATATATATATATGTTACAATGGATGAATTATCGTTTAAGTTACTAAATAGTAAAGTAACATGTTCATTTCATTTTAACAGAAATATTTAGCGAAGTTTCCCAAAATAATCTTGAAAAATTTCAGTGTAAATTTAATCAATAGAATCACCATTGGTTTCAACGGAAACTTCCTGACAAATTCGGAATCTTCTGAAAGCCTTTTGAACAATTTCTTGAAATTATACAATGCTGCCATAATACTTGCGCTTAGTTCATCTTTGAAATCTGGTGGTCTCTAACGCATATGCAAGTCACACATATTAATCATGGGGGTGGAATTCTGTGTAGTTTGGTGGCCTGATATATGAAGTGATGTAGTTGCAGAAATCATCTGATAGCCATAGCTGGTTTCAGCTGCGTTTGTGGCAAGCTGTTGAGTCCTGTTGTTAGACTTGCGTGTTCTTGGTAGGTTGTTTAGTGTTACCAGTGACCCTCTTTACAGAGATCACTGCTACCTTCATAATACCCATATTGCAGATTTTTTTGTTGTGTCTGAGTCCTTCTGAGAAGATTAATAAAGGCAACGAATCGCCTTCATTCGTGAAGACTCCAGACCCCTTTGGATGCTTCAGGACTAAAGCTAAAAAATATTTAATTCCAAATTGATCTTCCCTCATACACTGAAAAATAATTTTTGCTTGATATGTATAAATTTGAATTTAGGTTGCCCTTTTATAGAAAACTTTTGTTAGACAACTCCTATTGATATCATCAATGCACTTTTAAAATTATTTTTTCTGGCGGTGATGATCCTGAATCAAAGATCAACATTAAAAGACACTTTTTAGTATTCGTGTCTATTTAAATAACATTGTTTTATGGAATCATTTAATGAGATATCGAATTTCTTATATTCTGAACTTTTGCAAGCCGCTTTGTTGTTCTTCTATAAGCTTGAGTAATTATATCTACAATTGTTTCCTTTGTGTTTGACATTCTAAAAATATTTTTAAGTAATCCGTTTAAAATTCACTATGCAGTGAGAACACTGATATCTTTTACCTGACAGAGTTATTTCACTTTGAAATGGCATCTGGCATCTTTGATTTGGTTTATCTGTCTGTATATTTGATCCATTTTCAAATACACTTCTTAATTCCAGTTTATTCCGCCTCACCAGATTTAAACAGTTTAGATAAAGCCAAAGAAATCACGCATATTCTATTCGTTAAACTTTATTTTATAGGTTTTCTAATCTATTTTGCTATATTTAATCCTGGGTCAGTCCCGGAAAAGTACTCGGGGAATACATTAACTTTAAAGAAATGTCTGTAAATTTTTATATTTATAACATCACATATTTTACACAATATAAAGAGACTATAACATGAAAATGTATAAAAGACCTCTTAATATGACAAAATGTTATATTTTATATTCATAGAATCTAGCGTCATGAATATTATTTTACATAAAATACGGCCATAACCTGTTACCAACAATCATAAGTATTTTGTTCATTAACATTTATCAGAAAGACGTTTTTCTATGAATTATTGATTAAACAAAGTCGTTTGAAAAATTAAAAGATTTGAGAGTGACGTTCGAAAACCTCGACATTTTTAAAAAGACGTGAGGATAAGCAAGAACTTACATTACAGCAAACTGCACGGGTACGGACAGGAATTGAACTCAGCAGGCATACAAAAATAGAAATGGCGTAAAATACAGATGTGTTTTCTCATCATATTAGTTCAATTTATGTAACAAAACAATTCTGAGAGAAATAAAACCGTGGCCAAGATTCGATATTGTAATGTAAGATGCGCAGATGGAACGGCGCTGATAGCAGACACGGAAATGAAAATGAACGACCACTTACAAAAGATTGCTAAAGAAAGCGAGAATAAATGACTGGGCATAAACTTTAAAAAATGTTTGGTTGTCAGCAAAAAGAAGACCCAAAAATGCCAATTAAAGGTCGGAGAATCTAAAAGAAAGGATGCATTTCAAAAATTAACCAGAGTAATGAGATAGTAAAATCTCAAGAGAACCAAAGAAATGATTGGTGGATTGCTATGTGCTATCTGTCCTTCTATATAGAAGTCAATACTGGACGATCGGAAAAAGGATAAATGTAAAACTTGAGAGACAGAGCAGAAATGTAGTTTTGCAGTAAGATGATGAGGATAACATGGACTGAGCACGGGAGCAAAGATGAGCTGTTCGACAGGATGAAAACTCATACTGAACATCAAGAAAATGACAGATGAAATCCCTGGGACACGTAATGTTCAAAGAGGGCCTGGAGAATTAATACTCACAAGACGGATAGAAAGAAAGAGAGACAGAGGAAAGCAGCGTGAGACATATGTTTTAAACTTGAGCAAATGGATGGCGGGACCGGGTTTGGGGGAGGTAACAAGAGTAAAAATACTGAGAGTAACAAGAGATATAGCTAAGGGCAAGTCCATGATTACCTACTTCCCGAAGCAACACGGCACATGATAATATCTGTAAAATTATGATAATCTAAAACTGAACTGTTTCAGTTTATATAAAGTTACGTTATAAAAGTCATTGTCTTGATTGGAAAGTGGAAATGAGCCTTTAGCATAATATGTATTACAATTACTGAACAACAGTACACGAAGACAACTTTTTTCATGACATTGACAGTCAGAAATGCCGATGAATAAAATGTGATAGCTGTGATCCTCTCTGTATTGTTCCAAAGAAAAAAATGTTCGTTTGATTTGAGTATAAGATATATTAAGTCGTGTAATTTGCAGGCTTAGAGCATTTTTAACTCTTGTTCCTTTTCTATATATATTCTCTGAACTTTATGTACTGTGTATTGAGGACATTTACCCACCAAAGTATTAAGATACATATAAGAAAAAAAAGGATTATGTCAGAATAAATAATTTCCGAATTAAATTCATTAAGGTGCCGCTTAAAATGCGAACAAAGTATTTGAGACAAAAACAAAGCAAGGACAATTATTTAGATATCACGGAATTGTATAACATAGAACAGTATATGCGACACCGAAATAAAAGACGCAATAGAATAGCTAATATATGCTTTTTTAAGCAAATCAAAGTCTTCAGAATCAGGGAGACTTATTTAGAAATAAAATAAAAATAGAGTACTGGATTATTTGTCTACGGCTCTATTGTGTTGTATACACCAGTTCCCATCCAATCACCGATGTTAAGTAACATCGAACCTCGTCAGTACTTAAATGGTTGACCATTTGGGAATACCAGCTGTTGTAAACGTAAGGACAAAGAATGGGCCACCAGTCCTGTAGGTTTGGGGGTTGGGCGCAGGGCTAACAACCCTGCCCCGTAAAAAAAACAGTTTGTTACAGCAGCAAAGAGTTGCTGCCATATGCACCATCTGGGTGTGATGGATAAATAATGATGATGACTTAATCCTTTATATTGTTGACATTATTAGTACTTTTGTTGCGTCTGTTATTATACTTATGTTTCGGCCGTTGTACGATGAGCCTTTATTTCGTTGATTGGAATTTCAAACTGACCCGAACCGTTTGTTTTGAACAGTGGGACATATAGTTCTCGTTCCATGATTCATGCTATTTCCGTATGCCTTAGTTATCTCCAATCTAGAAGTTTTTGTTAACTACTGCTGTATTGAACTCACAACTCTGGATCACGTCACTGAATTCGACCAACACTTATCCACTGGGCCATGTGTCTTTGAGTAATACAGATGAGGACAACAGTCCGAATAATGTAAATAATATTGTAATAACTTATCTCAGAAACATACAGAATATTAAACTTATGTAATATCTTTTCTCTGATGTGGTAGCAAATTCTGCACAATCGTAGCACAAATGTAGAATAGAAGTCACGAAAAATGTGGTTCACCAGATTAATGCATAGAAAACGATGAAGTTTTATTGAAGCTTAAAATAAAAAAAAGATATTTGTAATTAGCATTCGAAAGATTTAGAATTTTTCGGGTGAATAAGTGAGCTTGGATAATCTGACGTTCACGAGAAGTAGCTTGTGGAAATATCTGCAAGAACATGGATTCGGAGAGACAGCTAAAAGACAAAATTTAATATAAGCTACAAAACAGAATTTATGGCGAGCCATGATTGAAAATGACTTTTAAAATCACGGTACATAAAGGAATAACAAATCAGATTATATTAAAAAATATTTTCGGAAATACTTATTTTCTCTGGAAATAGACTGATAATTTATTGCAGTAAAAACAAAGAGAGGAATAACATTTCTGACCCGATTACAGGTTGGTGACACCGTGTGTTAACAATCAAATGAGCGTTTCACATGATTTTATCTTTCATTAACAAATCCTTAACTTGAAATTAGGCCTGTGCTCCAAAGTAAGCTTAGTTTACTAAGCTAGGTAATGTTTCAGAAGTTGTGTCCATATGTATTTTTATCATAAACTGATGGATTCATATAACATCAGGTGTATCGAATTATAACTGGCAATGTTTACGAAGCAGCTCCATTAATATAATGCGTTGCATACTGTGATATTTATACATAAATAGAGAAATAAAGAAATTACAGATAGACGTCTAATATTTTTTATAGGATCGAATACTTATGTGCCAGGTTATTACTATTCGTAAATGTTACTATAACTATAGATTATATTCAAATCAATATCTCCGCTGAGATAAACGTGCTCACCAAATTGCTCACACATACATCTGACAAAAGCAAATAAATGCATCAATATACGCATAGAACTACCATATCAAAATAGAAATTATTTTTACATGTGGCCATAACTTCCTTCTTTCCTCCATTAAAGACCACATAATGTATAAACATATGAGTATGCCTCTATATGCATATGTTTGTAGGATCATATATAGTCACAGCCGTTTAACTCACGAGATAATGGTAGCACACTGGTTTAAATACAGTCCTTTGGTGATGACTAGAATTATTTCTCCGGGGCTCACGCCTGGTCGATTACACACACACACACACACACACACACACACACACACACACACACACACACACACACACACACACACACACATATATATATATATATATATATATATATTAGATAAAGGGAGTGAACAAAAGTCAACATATAATTAAACGGGTATAAATCTAGAATTTATTTCAGCAATGTAAAGAAAAAATCTTTACAATTGCCTCGTTTAGACCACAAATTATATATTTATATATATATTCGAATTTACTCCAAACAAAGCAGTGAAATGCCTTGCTTGGGGTGAAACGATTATAAAAAACACAACAAAAACAAAAACAAAGCACTACTGGTTTTAACGTATTCGAAAACAAACCTTATGAAGGTGTGATAATAGCAGAAAAGTATTCCGGATTTCTTCTTCTTCTTCTATGTGCCCTGTCCCTTCAGGACGTAGGCGATCATGGATCTCCACGTCTCCCTATCCCTTGTGGCTCTGAGTATGTTTGTTCCTGTTGCTCCTGGCAACCCCCGTTCCGTCATCCACCTGATCAGACCCTGCAAATATGTTATCCGCTGCCTTCCTCTGTCTCTCCTTCCTTCTATCTGTCCAGTCAGTATCAGGTTCTCCAGGCTCTCCTTCCTCATTGCATGTCCCAGGAACTTCAGTTGTCTCTTCCTGATGCTCAGCATCAATTTCCTTTTTGTTGCCATTCTTTCTAACACTTCGTCGTTGCTTGTATGCTCATCCCACGATATCCGTAGCATCCTTCTCTAGAACCACATTTCGTCCGCTTCCAGTTTTGTCCTCATTTTCGATGATATTGTCCAGCATTCACAGCCTTCACAGCCTTACATTGTACTTATATATTTGAAGATAAATGTTTAACGAGAGCATGTAGCCGGAAGAGAACTTCACAAGCTGGATACGCTATTAAAGGAATTGTTAGCATTGAACATACGGGTACATCAAGCCAATTCGACTATGTCTATATGTATAAATTCATGGTACCGAAGCAAAGAGATCATCCAAACATTTGCCAGTAAAATATGCATAGAAAAACGCAGAGAGAAACAATGTAAGGCAAAACGCAAGAGCATGACCAATTCCATCACTGATTTGACATTTTATTTTTAAAATCTATGAATAAATACAAAAACACTGGGTAATATGTGGAAGGAAGAGTCTAAAAATGTGTGAGAGGTAGTTTTATGAATATGTGAAAGTTTCTGGAAACTAAACTGTCCAGCACGTTACACTGAACAAACATACTCAGCGTTTAACTAAATAATATATATATATATGTGTGTGTGTGTGCGTGTGTGTGTGCGTGCATGTGAGTTTGTGAATACATGCATATGTATGGATGCGTAAATCTGTGCGTTTTACGCTATTGTTTTAAATGTAAATGTAAACATACTAGTTACGCCCCTTGCACCATGAGTTTAACTTAATGGCTCCTAATTTAAATTATGTTTATAATATAAATCTGTTTTTTCTTCTACCACGTTTTGTAGTATCCTATTCCATTTTTGGTCTCTGCGCTTACCATATCCAATTATGCATTTAATCAACAAAAATATGATCAAATCCGATTTAATACTCAAACGAAATTTCCGCAAAAAACACTAATAAATAATTTAAATCGAGAAAAGACTAGTATGATATATATTAATATCCAGACGATTGCTGAAATGCATAAAACGACTAGTCGCGCCTAAAAAGTGAAGGAATATATATATATATATATATATATATATTCATCCGCAGACAGATCTGTTTCGCTGTATGGTTAGACTCCGATTGCTTTTAACCCAGGATTGAAACCCGACTGAACCGGCATCAGTCAGTGACTCCACCTCTTTGCCTTGAGCGCTCGGCAGAAGAAGGCAGACCCTTTAGCGTGGATATTGTCATTATATCCGCCCAATAGCCATGGTGCTCCAATCCATTACTGAATGAACGATGGGAAAATTTTGTAATTTGCTTAATGCATTGTGTATAATGGTGTATGGTTTGGTCTTGTTGACTATCACAATGCATTTAGTAAAATAAAGGAAGATAAAGAGATTGTTGGGTATTTCCTATTTATTATTTATTTATATTTCCAGATCAAAAACTTATCTTCTGAATGGTAGGAGAGCTTGATTTCGTGTTCATCCGTGAACCGTGCATTTCAACCAATGGTCACTCTTCGCGGCTACAGCTGTCGATAATTGTAGTGAGTGTGTGTGCGTGTGCGTATATATTAGTGCGTTAGAGTATGTATGACTTATGCCAGAGTGGTAGTGGGAGTCGTTTTATGACTATGTGTTATACCTACCTGCTTTAATTGGGGCGTGTTTATTTCTACATATTTTTTGCCATTCACTATTCGTTCTCGTGTGTTCTCGTGTGTGCGTCATGTATGTGTGTTTATGTGTGTATACTTATTGTATTTTATATTTTATTTTTTATTTTTATTTTTATTTTTTCTGTTGCGTTCATTTAATATACCTTTTCTCGGTATCATGTATCCGTGTGGATTTATGTGTGTGTGTGTGTGTGTATTTGTGTGTGTTAGTGAGTGTGCGCGCGCATATAGATATGTGCCTGTGTGTATGTGTTCTGGTGTTTAGTGCGTTGGAATTTGTGAGAAATATATATGTTTGTTTGTGCATGTTTTTCAATGTATAGTCTTTTGGAGTGTATATATATATATATATATATATATATAGTGTCAAAAATACATTTTTAAACTTAAAATTTTTTAGTAGTTTTTCCTATACATATTAAGACAGTATACGTGGGTCATCATTATGCTATATATATATATATATATATATATATATATATATATATATTGGAAAACATACACATACATACACACATTTATTGATACACGCGCACACACACGGACACATGATACCGAGAAAAGGTATGTAGGCATATAATGAATGCAGTGAAAAAAAAAATAAAAATAAAAAAATAAAATGCAAGATGCATACGCACACTCAAACAAACACATAACCTTTCCGCACACGCATACACGAGAACACACGAGAACGAACACAGGATGGCAAAAAAATGTAGCAAAAACACGAATCATTTTACGTGAACGGAAATGTCCTACAAAGCTCTATCCCAGGTCCTACCCTTTTCCTTATCGTCATTAATGATCACCTAATTTAATCAGTTTACAGGTAAGAATCTACGCAGATGTCACTACTATTTACTCAATAACAAATCTGCCAAGGCTGAAAAAAAAAACCTCACTACAACTCTTTGAAATGACCTCCAATCTGTGATTGATTATGGTTAAAACATGGCTTGTAAAATTTAATGCTTCCAAAACGAAGCTGCTCACTTTTAACCACCAAAGAACAGTCTCGCAAAAAAATAGAATGCGCCTTTTTGGTCTCGCTCTTTCAACCGACCTCAACTAGAATGACTACAATGAATCAGTAGCTAAATCGACGTCTAAGAATGTTGGGTCACTGTGCTAGGCAAGGAGATTTTCTTGTCAGAATCCATCTTGCACATTTATAAATCTACCATTTGTACGTGCATTTTATACTGTTGTTATATCTGATCGGATGCTCATGCTACTCATCTCGGGGTTCTCAAAATCCAAAGAATTATCTGCAATCCAACTGATCTCGAGCTTCCCTTCAGTCAATGCCCTCTTTTCTCAAATAGTTTTACAGCTTCTGCGCCGACGAGCTTCATTTGCTGTTGCCACGTCCGCATATATTTGGTCGTGCTACTAGATTGGCAACTAGGTCCCACACGTTTACCCTCAAAGTATGCAAATGCAATCATCACTTCTACTTTATTTGTTTCTTTTCTCTCAATTACTTCTGTATACTTGCTTATGGCATTTCTAAAAGTTTAAATCAAAATCAATTGCTTTCTTCGCTCTACTTGACCCATATATTTATCTTATCTTTTCTTTCATCCCCCGTACGTTTTCTTTCGTTTTTCTTCCTCTATTCTTACACCAAGTGAAGCAGAGTCAGTACTGCCTTGATTGTTGTGAAACGATTATGAAAAGGAAGTATGTACGTGTTTGTTTACCCGATTATGAGTGTATATTATTGTATTTGCATGGGTGCGTCCATTATTGTCTGAACGACTCCTTAGTTTTTCCACGCATTTGTATATGTATGTTGCTTCGAATGGCAGTAATATTACATTTTCATATTTATTTTGAATCTATCTTTCGTATTTACGTCTATATCTATATACACAAAATCTACATTGATGTATATTACAATGTTTTATACATGAGACTAAGCTAACCTAAAAAAATACTATTATATATTTTTTCGTAATATTCATATAGATTTTCATCCACGATAATTTCTATCAGTATTTGGAAATCAAAATGTCTCCCTTTTATATTAGCTTGTAAAAGATAAGGTAACGCCGTTTTATTGTGTTCGTTGGTAGACGGGAAATGATAATATAAGAACTAATTGTTTCCGCTTTATTTCGGGTAACAGTACATGAGTCTGTGAAATGACAGTGTAAAGTGAAATTTGCTTAAGAATTGGTTTCGTCATAAAAGAGAGAAGTAGGGAATAAGATAGAAAGTGCCAACCAAAAAATAAATGATGGAGGTTATTACGTGAGAAACGGACTGGGCAAATAGAAATAAATAGTGTGTGTGTGTGTGTGTGTGTGTGTATGTGTGTGTGTGTGTGTGTGCGCGTGTGTGTGTGCATCTTCGTGTGTACCAGTTGCAAAAATTGTCAGATAAAGTCGATTATTTTTACATAAACCGTTCATCGATTTCCAGGTGAACAGAAGGAATAAAAAAAGAACAACTGATCATATCCCATGTGCGAAAATCAATATTCTTCTACAAAATACTTCTAGGAAAATATTTTTTACGCTATAGTCTTGCGTCGTGTTTATAGTCATCTATATGTGGAAGTCTTAATTCTCACAATGTGTTCGATCATCAATGCTGAATTAATATTTTCCCTTCTGCTAAGCGTAAACAATTTTAGTTGCATAGAGTTTAGGATAACTGTCGTATACCTACATATATACAGGAATGCGATGTTCCTATCCTCTTAAATACGTGGGCACTACTAGAGTAAGGAGGAGAGAGACCATGCTTGACTAAGATTTTGTCCTACAAAACGCTCTAATTCCGAACACAGAGGTGCGAAAAAGGGGCTCCGAAGGATATAGTCTCGTTTGAGGTAAAAGGCAAAAGTCTGACTCAGCCTTTAAGCTGGTTCTACGTGATATTTTTTGGCTGAGCTTAAGGGCTCAGAACCCCCACTGAAATTGGCGTTGTGTCACATCCACCTTAGTTGGAAGGTGGTAAATACAAAGGGTGATCATACTTTATTTGCTTCAAAGCAAATATGGACTCAGACGAGTCACCTCCGAAGGATAGAATGTTATTTGGGGTGAATATACAAGAACCCAAACCATCTACGGGATATTGTTGGCTAACCTTAAGGAATCGGAATCCCCATTTTGACTTTGCATCTTATCCGCCTTAGGCATCCGCCCTAGTTACTGATAGCTATTATAATGGCTAGCAGTGTATCTAATTCAAGCAGCGTGTGAATATTTTTCTTGTTGATTATTATTGTTCCTAACCTCCGTTTGCGGGATTTCTCACGCAGTAAACTGTTAGGGTTACAACTCTAACCTATAATATTGTCTATGTTAACTTATAATACATATTGCTTAAGCTAAAATATGATGTTTAATAGTTCTCGAGTATATTAGATATATATTGGGAATCTGACTCTCGTGCTCGTGTGCGATGTAAAATTCACCTTAATACAAAAGTTGGTCGAGTAGAAATAAATAAATGATATATATTTAATAAAATTAAAAACAGAAAATAAACATTGACAATTGTAGGTAAATCATAACGTAAAATATGTTTTGATGTCTCTTGCAGAAAATGTCCAATATTTAAAGATTTCGACTTCCTTGTAATTCGTAGTTAACATAGTACAAACCATTGTTATAATATTTTCGCATGATTCTGCACGGTGTTTTATTCTGTTAGGTATAACATTTTGTTTTTCCTCCTATGTAACCCCTGCACTACAGTGGCAGTAAAATGCCTTGCTTGGAGCGACACGTTTAAAAAAAAAAAGAAAAAAGATGCCTGAAGATAATACTATCAAATTAGGTGGCACATTCAAATAAAGCTGTTTACATTACATAATTGACAACAGTGAAAATCTTAGCTGTTCGAAATTAAGCAAAAGACAATCTTTAAATGATGATACTCGAAATAAAAAGTACTATCGCTTGATACCTAAAGGAGAAAAGCACACAGCTACGTAGATATATATCGCAAGGTGGTGATTTTCACAATTTATTCTTAGAGAATTTGCTTTGAGACGATTTTAAAACGTTTAAGGATAAACTTCTGATAAGCATAAATTTTGATAACGAAACACTTCTAATAAATATACATATCTGATAAATCTTAAATTCTGATAAGTGTAAACATACAATTCTGATGAGGATAAAATTTTCATGAACATACATTTCTGATAAGGACAAACTACTGACAAACATATTCTGATAAGGATAATTAAATATTGATAATGTATGTGCATAGATGTAGATATTTCTTAGACAGTCTGCATTCGTCAGTACCATATATCTAAATAATATATCGCCTCTATAATATCTAATCATATCTTGAGTTCCTGTAAACTCAAAACTTTTCCCTGTGAACTTGAATTTTCTTTTAGAATAATATTTACAATATGTTCTTGTTATATTTTTGTTGTTGAATATCGAGTTTAAATTTTATAATGTGCAATAATGTTAGATGCCTTTTGTTACATAATAAAACTAGTTACGCATATTTGACAATCTTTTAACGTAACTTTGTATTACAAACAACTATTTAATTGACCGTTTTTATATTTTTTTTAAAATTACATGTTGGATGAGAATAATCTTTTGAGCGGATACAGTCAGTCGATTTCATTTAAAATTTAAATTATTCCAAATCAAAATTATTTTAAAACAAACTTTATGAATATTCTGAAATACCTCTGCACGAAACAGACATTGAAGTTTAAAAATCCAAATCACGGATCAAATTTACATATTCCGTGTCTGATCAGTTATAATTATGATGTCAATCTCATTTTTTCTATAAATTTATATGCTCTTTTATTTCAATTTTTTTTTATTTTTCGTATATTGCGGATATGGAAATGTTGCTAGTGAAAATTCAAGCATCCAACATAACAGGTTCTACACGAGATCTTTGAACAAGTATACAAGCTAACTTTTCACCTATAAAAAGACATTCAAATCTTGCAATGTCCTCGCTTTCTAAAATGAACGCATGGATACTGCAATATTTTACGTGTTTAAATTTCAGTAACACATCTAAAAACGGTCAATTTGAGTGGAGTTATATCTATGAAATTTTTGTTTTTGTTATAATTCCGCCAAATATTAAGGGATGAGTCCTGAGATATGAGAGCGGACGCATTATTTGATTAGTTGAAGTCTGAAATATTGTGCAAACAGAGGAAATTAAAATTTCTAAAGTTAGACAGAAATAAATCATATTTACGAAGACTTCTCCAAACGATAGAATCGGAGTGCTTGCTCTTCTCACTCAAACATCATGCCAAAGAACAATTATATATTTAGAGCTGCAGAATTTGTACTAAGATGAATTATGCTTGTCCATTTTATAAAAATTATAGAATTATTTAACCAAGAGTGTAATTGAACATATATTTAGGTCCGACATTGATTGAATATATGCAGCTTTCAAGCTTTACCACAAATTCTGTTCTCAATCAGTTTACAGAGTTAGATATGTCAGCTTAGATACATTTTGAAATAAAATTTGAATTTTGTTTCAGTAGAAAAAACGTTACATCAAAGTATGTAAGTTTCGAAAAAGAAAACTAACCATATAAGTACATAAATGTGTGAGTGACTAACGTTAATGAATCTTATTTTTATAACTTTTTTCCGTTTAATATTTTTGCATGAGGTTTTCAACATTTAAATTCTGATGATATCTTATCATTTTTGTGAATCAAACATTGCTTATAACTTATCATTGACAAAGTTAATTAAAAATAATCATATTTTATTGTTTTTATTAACAGCATATATTCTTTTTTTAATATGTTTGAATGCAGTTTTTAATATCAAATTTATATTACATTAAAAATACATAGAAAATCATGGATTATATGGAAAAATGCGTGAAGGAAATGTAATACTCTTCAGATTATATTAAAACTTGTAACGAAGAGGACAAGTTATTATAGTGGGAACCTACCTACAAATGGACTCTTCCACACCTTTATAATACGTCTCTCGACTGAGTAGTACCCAAAGAGTGAGTGAATGAGTGAGGCAGGACGCCTGCGAGAGAAAGTACTCTCCAGTCCACGTTTGACATTGTATTACATTTTATGAGAATATACTATTCAAACTTATATCCGAGTCCGTGTTTTCTTTCTATGGCCTTTCGGTCATAACTGTTATTGAACTTAGATAAGTAAAGGAAGTGGTATTCTAGTGAAGTAAAAAGTTAGAAATTTCTTACTTAAAATATTGCTGCTAAAATAATTAAATTTAAACATTTAGCAACAATATTTTCAGAAAATAATCTTATCCTTTACATTTCCAGGTTTAATAACTCGTCCTATTCCTTGCCAGGTTTAAAATAATCTTGCGAATATTAATTTTCATTTGCGCATTTTCCCATGTAATAAAAATTTGCTTTCAATAAATGGCTCTACATAAGTTGATATCGGTTTCTTATGATCGCCAATATTTTGTTTTCGACTGATTAATCTGTAATATAGATCAAATTAAGACACCCAAGAATATATTTGTCACGAAAAAACAGACTATTGAGAATAAATCCTGTGGAATAATAATTTATTTTAAATAAATACGCATTGTATACATTTTCTATTCTATTAATTTTTACTTGGTTTTCATGGCGTAAGTGTATCCTTGACAGGACCACATGGTTGTCATTTGAGTAAAAACGTTTTATTAACGATAGTGAACATTATACGATATTGAACAGTTTAAATAATCTGTGCGTGTGTGTACTCGTCTATGAATGTAAATATATTTTTCTTCTGTTTGCTATATTTTTCTAGTCATATTATATCTTCAATAATTTAAATGCAATGCCAATCGTTATTTCCTGTCTTCTTAATTCCGGTTCATTTATTATTCGCTCTCCTTAAAGTGATCTCTTATTCGTTCTCACTCATTAATACGCTGCATTTTAGTGGATAGTTGTCTTTGTTGAAACAAAAGTATTTAGACCAAACTCTATACCGGAAGGCATAAGCATTTTCTACCACTGAAGGTTTAAAAGACCTAACATGTGAGCAAGGATGAGGTTTTCGAGAGAATGAAAAGGAAAAGAAAAATTATAGTTAACATCAGGAAGAGACAGCTGAAGTTACTGAGAAAGATAATGAGGAAGGAGGACTTGGAGTGTCTGATACCCACATAGAGTGAAGATGGCACAGGGGAAAACAATGCGTGTATACTTGAGGGGATTGAGTAAATGGACGGTAAAGCAACATTTATGAGATATAACAAAACGGTATTTATTAACAGTTAAAAAAGACTGGAAGATGTGGAGAACCATGAGCACCTAAATAGTGAAGGGATACGGTACATAAAAAAAGATTTAGTCGTTTGGTGCTGAATGATGAAATTAATGTTGTACTACCCTTAAGGAAAAATGTTTATTATATAAATTCAAGCTACAATATTAGCACCAGCACACAATTTTCAACATTTTATACATACATACATACATACACACACATACATACATTTTTACTGTAAGTGCATAGGTGACTTTAGAAATATGTCATTTGTTTGTTTAAAATCATACTAACATTTTCACTCGAAAACTCATAGACACATATAAGCACAGATGCATGCTCATTCATATACACACATATGCACTATATATGTATATATATATATATGTATATATATATATATATATACAGACCCATATTAATATTTAAAAGTATATGATCATTTAGACATTGCTAAGGAAGCAGATATATATATATATATATATATATATATATATATATATATATATATATACAGACCCATACTAATATTTAAAAGTATATGATCATTTAGACATTGCTAAGGAAGCAGTAATATATATATATATATATATATATATATATATATATATATTACAGACCCATACTAATATTTAAAAGTATATGACCATTTAGACATTGCTAAGGAAGCAGATATATATATATATATATACAGACCCATACTAATATTTAAAAGTATATGATCATTTAGACATTGCTAAGGAAGCAGATATATATATATATATATATATATATATATATATATACAGACCCATACTAATATTTAAAAGTATATGATCATTTAGACATTGCTAAGGAAGCAGATATATATATATATATATATATATATATATATATATGTATATATATATATATGTATATATATATATACAGACCCATATTAATATTTAAAAGTATATGATCATTTAGACATTGCTAAGGAAGCAGATATATATATATATATATATATATATGTATATATATATATATACAGACCCATACTAATATTTAAAAGTATATGATCATTTAGACATTGCTAAGGAAGCAGATATGACCTACATGCAAGCATCCCAATTTGAAATAGCTATCACATTGCTAGTATAAAGCGCTTTTCATCATATTTCATTTGGCCATTCTTACAAAGATTCCGTCTATATTATTAATCTGGCCATTAGAATAAGCTTCTATTATCCAGCTGCCAAACCGTGACATCAAAGTGAAACGTTGAGCAAGGTTCAATTAAAGTCTGTGAAGTGAATGGTGATGGCGGAGAGGGTGAAGGACGGATGTAGTTTTAGGTGAAGAGGAAACCTCGCAGACGTTGTTCTTGGATAGGGAAAACTCATGTAGTGTCAATTTATGCTGCCAAACTAATATATGTCATAGTCATACCAGAACTCATTATTGTCGGCCACAATGTTAATAAAATCAGATATGCAGATGACACAATATCGATAGCAGACATAGAAACGATACTACATAAACCTTTACTAAAGGCACGAAAAAACAAAACAACAAAAAACAAAGAAATTAATATACATCAAATGTATCATTGACAACATATGGCCCAGTTGATATAGAAGTTGGTTAGTTCCTGTGACTTGATCAAAAGAGTTGTGAGTTCAATACCATGCTACAGCAGTGTTGAACAAGTAACTTACAGTGTTATTTAGAAATAAAACGGAACTAGAAAAAGATACACTACTACTCATGGAATGAAGATCATATAACCCATTTTATAATAGTTTAAAAGAGATTTTACTTGATATTAATTAATTATAAAGGAAAAGAGTAAGTATATTTTAATAATATTAATGGTCTTAATAATAATTTAATGAGATTGGTAATCAAATCTTAATTTGATCATTTAAAATAGATTTTACTTGATTCTAATTTCATTAATTTCTCCTGAAACATGCTAATAAATGCAATATATTTTTGTAAATATTATGTTTAAATGTACGGAGGGTGATTTATTATTTAAAATAAAAAAGAAATGAACTGATAATGAGAATTGATTGTAGTAACGATGAGAAATCAGATGCATAACCTTCGAAAAAAAATTGTTGCTCGTTTAGTAGAATATCAATCAGTTAAGTACCATGCGTGATACATATTTTGGGCGATCATGTCTCGAAAGAAACATAACTGACTGGGCAAGAGATTATCTGCAATAGGTTGTCATTGCCTTATTTGATAGACTGGTTTCCAGCCAAGGCTATAGAACTCAATCTGTCCTATTAATTAACATATAACTGGACGGAAGAGACGGACTTTCCAATGGTATTTGTGCGTAACGGAATGCGAGGAATCCAACTGGAATTCGAGCTCGATTCCCCAATTTGCCGTTCTGAGTCGATATCCAGTGCACCACAACGCACATCTTAGTTGAATATAACTAATTTAAAACAAGTATAACAATTATAGTGATTGATATCTGAAACTAAGTTACCTGTACGTTTACAAATAGGTTTCGAGCCTAACTTCATAATATTTTATGTCGGTGTTTATTCAGAAAATAGGCACTAATGGTTCTCCACGACATTGTAACATTTCTAGTTCTAAGCAGTATTGACCCCTTAATCTCATTTCCAGATTCTGTTCTACCACTGTGTTGAATCAGCGAGTCTAATTGGCTTGTATCAGGCCAAAGGCAAATAAGTTCCTTACCTCATTGACACATAGTAGCAGCATTGTGTCCATTAAAAACGGCATGAATCTCCACTCCTCACGTTCGAATAGTTCAAAATGGTTCTTGTACAGTTTAGGCGAATTCGTCAATAGCAAGTTGGAAAATTGACGTAACAGAATCAACCGACTGAGTCTTTCTGTCGTCTTTGTGTTGTAATACATAACATTCTTAAATGTAGTGAAGCTAATGGGGGCAATACTGGCCTTGATATAATTAATGTTTATAAAAGATGACGAAATATAATGATACTGTTTCTTATTAATAATTGGGATAATGGTACCTGATATACGGTTTGATTATGAAGTCAGGGTATTTTTTAATGAATATTTGTTCGTGACAATTGTCAGTGAACATTCAGAAAATATTTCTTCAATTTGACATCCAGGAATTATTACAAAAAGTAAAGATTTCATTCTTAATGATTACACTTTTAAAGTGTATATATATATATATATATATATATATATATATATATATATATGAATAGGGAATTGTACCCACAGAAATAACTAACAGCTCTAAAAGATCGTCTGATTCTCAAACAATTTACCCTATGCCAAAGTTTTAAAACTTGATTTAGTTGACCAATTAACTGACTGGGGTACCTTAGACGAAAATATATGAATAGGGAATTGTACCCACAGAAATAACTAATAGCTCTAAAGAGTGTGGACGTCATTTTAATTTAACCCGAGGAACCTTTCGGCCAACACTTGTCAAGGGTCACGTTGGCAAAATTTCATAAATAGGTAAGGAAGAGGACACAACAAAATGGAATATTTGCAATACTGGGAGATGATGGAATTCGCTTAAAAATAAATTTATTAAGGAATATTAAAATTTGGACGATTATCATTCTAAAATGAATGAAATTTTGAATGACCGTTCAAAGTTCACCGTTATCGGTCCAGCCGATAAATTTGATAGCACTGTTAAGACAGAGGCTAAAATTCAACGTTGGCTTCTTACTTTATATAAACAAGGTATTATTTCCAAAGACATCTACAATAGGATTAGGCCTGCGGGCTCTCAGCGACCCCGAATGTATGGCCTTCCTAAAGTCCATAAGGAAGGAGTTCCCCTCAGACCCATACTTTCTATGGTGGGGTCTATTCAGCATGAGCTGGCCAAGTGGTTGGCCGAGATTATCCAACCGCTGTCTGTTTATACACTAACGTCCCGTTATTAGAGAGTATAAACATTTGTGCTGACATGTTGTATCGAGGTGGTTTTGGCCCTGTGATTATTCCCGAGGAAATTTTTTTGGAGTGTATGCGGTTGGCTACTGAAGGAGTCGAGTTCAGTTTCAATGGGATTATGTATGCACAGACGGACGGTGTCGCTATGGGGAGTCCTTTGGGTCCTTTCCTGTCTAATATCTTCGTGGGATATTACGAACGTGTGCTATTCGAGAAGGTCAATGAACCTTTAGTTTATCGACGTTATGTTGATGATACCTTCTCAATATTTAACAGCACATCTGAAGCTGAACAGTTTTTAGTTCAGCTAAATTCCCTACATCCTTCTCTTCAGTTCACTATGGAGATGGAGAATGACGGAGGTCTTCCATTTTTAGATGTCTTAGTTCAGCGTAGGGATAATGTTTTCGTAACATCTGTGTTTCGTAAACCGACCTTTACAGGTCTATATACGAATTGGAACTCTTTCGTCCCTAAGTCCCGTAAAATTGGCCTAATAGAAACTTTGGTTCACCGTGCCCTGAATATTTGTTCTCCTGAATGCTTGGCCAGCGTATTAACATGCCTGCATGATATTTTTGAGGGGAACGGGTACCCTATTAATTTTGTGAGACGGGTCATTGCCCGTAAAATTAAACGGTTTAAAGAACCAAAAGTTGAAGGGCCAAGTCGCTGTCCTTTATATCTAAAATTACCTTGGCTTGGTAGACAATGTCTTGCTGTTACTGACAAAGTTTCGGCTAATATTTTGTCGGGTTATTTTTCAGTCAAATTGCGTGTTGTTTATAAAACAGGGCCTGTGTTTCCATCTTTTGTTAAGGATCGGTTGTCCTATTTTCGTAAAAATTCTGTTGTGTATAAATTTAAATGCTGTTGCGATGCAGCATACATAGGACGAACCAATCTGAGATTGGAGACACGGGTTGCTCAGCATGTCCCCGCGAATTTATGTTTGGGCAATTCCAATAGCAATACAAGGACGACTCAGGCCGTGCTTGATTCAGCAATCGGCCAACACCTGTTGGACAATCCGGATTGTGCCTCCTCCTATGAGGACAGTTGGTTTTCTGTCGTGCACAGTGCTCGTTCGTCATATCATCTACGTATTTTGGAGGCCATTTGCCTTAAAATCCAACAGCCGAGCCTGTGCAGGCAGAAAGAGCAGTTCTTACGCTCTTTGCAACTACTGGCGAGTTTGTGAGTGTAACCTTTTTTGTTTTTATTTTCACTCTTGTGGAATTTATATGTTTACACCACTCTCACTTTTAATATTCCTTAATAAATTTATTTTTAAGCGAATTCCATCATCTCCCAGTATTGCAAATATTCCATTTTGTTGTGTCCTCTTCCTTACCTATTTATGAAATTTTGCCAACGTGACCCTTGACAAGTGTTGGCCGAAAGGTTCCTCGGGTTAAATTAAAATGACGTCCACACTCTTTATATATATATATATATATATATATATATATATGTGTGTGTGTGTGTGTGTGTGTGTGTGTGTGTGTGTGTAATAAATTATCACTTTTTCTAACATAAGGCATTTCAATAATTGCGTGCGGTGTGGTTTCAAATGTTTAAACAACTTTCTTCTTCATAGCATTAATCTAAAGAAGTGCATTTGCAGAGAATTTTAATGTTCTACTTTATTCAAAAGAAATAGGCTAGCTGAAACAGAGAGTATACCTGTTGAGACTTACGACGACAATGCTCTGTCGGAAGCAACGTGTAGATATTTTTTCTGGTGCTTCAAAACTAAAAATTTTTATGTTTAAAAAAAAAAGTTTGGCGCACCGTAAAAATTTGAAGGCAAAGAATTACATGACTCATGTCAGGCTCAAGCTGAACTTTCAAAATCATTGGATAGCGTACGTTTTGACACCGAGAGATGTTGAACAATTTTTTATTTCATGTGAGCATCTGCTTCAACATTTGTTCTCTGTAGGCAGGAACATAAGAACATCCTCCCAAAAAGAAGGTAGGGAGGGGGTGTTTGGATGTCGCACCTTTCTAAACACTCAATGCACTCGTCCAAGGTGTACTTTGATCCTGCCTACATAGAACAAGTGTGACTGTAGTGTGCTAGAGATTTGTTGCTGTCGTTATAACTGTATTGCTTGTCAGAGTAGTTGAACTGCCGCTCATTGGTCAGCAAGAATAGTGACTTAATACCCGGACATTTCTTTGTGTATATTTGACTCCTACTAATGATTATTCCTGAATCTACTAACAGTGTACAGGTTGTATATCTTTTGTTCAATATACTTGCATTTTTCTTCTCATATCTGTTTTGTATTAATATATTAACAATTTAGCGAAGAAGGATTCGTTCAAGTACACGCGGAGAGGAAAAATTCAAGTCAGTCGTCACACAGTTTTGGCAACAAGGATTTGAAGAAGCACACATGGAGAGAAGAAATTCAAGTCAGTCATCACAAGAATTTGGCGACGAAGGATTTGTACAAGTTCACACGGAGAATAAATACATTCTCACCAAACAACAATTTGGCGACGAGGATTCTAACAAGTTTACAAGGTGAGGAAAACACCTTCTAATGACAATCGCCAAACAAAAATTTGGCATGAACTGATTTCGAAGAAGTGCACTCGGAGGAAAAAAGTCGTAAAATACAGTTTAGTGACAAAAAGAAAGAAGTCACGTATAACAACAAGGAAAAAAATAGCCTCGAAAACCTCGAAAATCACATGATAGGAGTCGACAACATCAAATTGGCGAAACAGATGTCAAGCAAAAAGAATCGCTAGCTCCTCCCAAAAAGAAGCTAGGGAGGGTGTTTTGGGGTTCGCACATTTTTACACACTCAATGGACTCTTCCAAGTTATACAAATAATCCTGCCTACGGAGAACGAGAGTTGCTGAGACTCTTCAACTATAACACTGTCAGCTCTCTGCTTCCGAGCAGAGAGCAATAACCCAGTCGTGGTTCCGCCGAAGGGTAGAACCACGACTGGGCAAAAATAGACAGACATATTTTTGGCCCGGCTATATGGCCGGGAATACCCACATTAAAATGACCATGTGTCACATCCGGCCTTGCGTGGGAAGGCTAGTAAATACAGTTGTTGTTAGAGTTGCTGAGACTCTTCAACTATAACACTGTCAGCTCTCTGCTTCCGAGCAGAGAGCAATAACCCAGTCGTGGTTCCGCCGAAGGGTAGAACCACGACTGGGCAAAAATAGACAGACATATTTTTGGCCCGGCTATATGGCCGGGAATACCCACATTAAAATGACCATGTGTCACATCCGGCCTTGCGTGGGAAGGCTAGTAAATACAGTTGTTGTTAGAGTTGCTGAGACTCTTCAACTATAACACTGTCAGCTCTCTGCTTCCGAGCAGAGAGCAATAACCCAGTCGTGGTTCCGCCGAAGGGTAGAACCACGACTGGGCAAAAATAGACAGACATATTTTTGGCCCGGCTATATGGCCGGGAATACCCACATTAAAATGACCATGTGTCACATCCGGCCTTGCGTGGGAAGGCTAGTAAATACAGTTGTTGTTAGAGTTGCTGAGACTCTTCAACTATAACACTGTCAGCTCTCTGCTTCCGAGCAGAGAGCAATAACCCAGTCGTGGTTCCGCCGAAGGGTAGAACCATGACTGGGCAAAAATAGACAGACATATTTTTGGCCCGGCTATATGGCCGGGAATACCCACATTAAAATGACCATGTGTCACATCCGGCCTTGCGTGGGAAGGCTAGTAAATACAGTTGTTGTTAGAGTTGCTGAGACTCTTCAACTATAACACTGTCAGCTCTCTGCTTCCGAGCAGAGAGCAATAACCCAGTCGTGGTTCCGCCGAAGGGTAGAACCACGACTGGGCAAAAGTAGACAGACATATTTTTGGCCCGGTTATATGGCCGGGAATACCCACATTAAAATGACCATGTGTCACATCCGGCCTTGCGTGGGAAGGCTAGTAAATACAGTTGTTGTTAGAGTTGCTGAGACTCTTCAACTATAACACTGTCGGCACTCTGCCTTCGGGTGGAGGGCGCTCTCTGCTTCCGGGTGGAGAGCAATGACCCAGTCCTGGTTCCGCCGAAGGGTAGAAGCACGACTGGGCAAAAAAAGACAGGCATTTTTTGGCCGGGCTATATCGCCCGGAAATCCCAGTCAATCTGACCATGTGTCACATGTTGCCCTTACTGGGAGAGACAAATAAAGATAGTTGTTGTTAGAGTTGCTGAGACTCTTCAGCTATAACACTGTCGGCACTCTGCCTTCGGCTAGAGGGCGCTCTCTGCTTCCGAGCAGAGAGCAATAACCCAGTCGTGGTTCCGCCGAAGGGTAGAAGCACGACTGGGCAAAAATAGACAGATATTTTTTGACCTGGCCATATAGCCCGGAAATCCCAGTCAAAACTGACCATGTGTCACATGTTGCCCTTACTGGGAGGGACAACCAAATATAGTTGTTGTTAGAACTATAGTGCTTGTTCGAGCCGTTGAACCACCGTTAGTTGGTCAGCAAGAATATAGACTATTTACCCGGTCTTACATCTTGTATATATTTGCCTCCTACTAAGAAGTATTCTCGAATCTACTAACTGTATATATATATATATATATATATATATACACACTGGGGAACATTCATTTTGATGCATTTACAAAATAACCTTCTATAGTCAATTTGCGTCTGTTTAAATATGAAGTCTGTTTAGTTTGCAAGATACAGATTTTATGCAATTTGACATTTTATTTTTTTTAATTTTTCGTTAGGAAATTAAAGGAATATTTTATCAGTTTGTATTTTATCCAGGTAGGGATTTGCGTTTGTAGCTTTTTGATTTCTACATTTCATCTGGGCAATATCATTTAATGCTCCAGGAATAGACAGCCCTCATACTCATGTCCCAGCGCCCTTGGTACCGTTCTTTCATGACTTTTAGGTCTTGGTGGAATCTCTCTCCTTGTTCGGCACTCACAGCTCCTAGGTTGTCAGGATCTAATCAAGGTGGCTGTTTAGAAAATGAACCTTGAGGCACATGTTGCACCCGAAATCACGAAAAGCGAGGAGCATGTTTTCACATGTTCACTGTAGTTCTCCGCCTTATTGTTTAAACATGCTGTCTTTTCTAAAGCGGTCATCTAAAAAACAAACTGATCATCACGAATTAAGGTTCGAATCTGTGGGCCATCCGACACACCTTCTGTCATCTTCACAAATGTTAACCCTGGTAAATCTCTGATGATGTGTTGGAAACACTCACCTTCGGTTTCCCGTGCCTTGACAAATTGCTTCCTCAAATCTAATTGTGAAGAGTAGGAAAGATGATAGTGTCTCTGCTTACAATTGGGTCATGTAAGATATTTGGTATGCCTGCTTCAAGGAGGTCACGATTTGGCCAGTCTTTCTGGACCCAATATCTGTCTCGTCCTCGGTTGTTCCACATACAGAGGAAACATGTAAACTTGGTTAAACCTTTCTGTTTTCCAAGAAGAGAGGTGACCATCTTTAAGCGTACACAAATGATCCAATTGTGCTTATTCTTATATCATAGTAGTATTCTCGCCATTTCACTGAGTGACCGACAGGTACTGCTCCATAAACATTGCCATTACGTAAAAGAACACACTTTTGACTGCGTTTTGAACTGTCTAAAATGAGTCTCTTTTCAGAAGGATTATTGTAAGGTACACCTAGTTGTGAGCAAAATGTCTGTCTTCTGAAAAGAAGGTCACAAAAATGGTTCACGCTTTCTGAAATATGATACTTTAACAGAGTGAACAACAAGCCTTGTAATCTTGATTCCAAAAGCTCTGATGCTTTCTTTGAAAGTCCTAAATCCCGCACTAAATCATTCAGTTCAGCCTGGGGAAGAGGCTTGGGGACGAGGTAACGTTCAACGTCTGAAGAACATTTCTACGACTGTGAACACTTTTCGGAAAATTCACTGTCACAACTGTCTCGTTCGCTTGTATCATGTCAAATATCTTTATCGTCCAATGAAGGCAAGCCTTTTAAAACTGGAACAGGACCTTCTTCACAGTGCAGAACAGGCCGAATAGCTGAGGAAAATTTTTGGATACGTAATCTTATGTCGGTTTTTCCTCCCAAAACCTGTTTACCATGCAGAAATAACATTCAGTTACATGGTGGGTTTGCGCCAAATCATTGCAACTCCAAAAGGATGACCTGGAAGCATTTACTAACAATTGTGGCACACAACTTGAGGAGCCCATTGCTTGTCTTGATCACCAAGATGAACTTCAAAATAGGCCTTGTAGGCACGCTTGACGAACGAGGATATGTTACGTCTCTGACGATTGAGTGTGTAGCATCCAAATATGTAGCAAAAGGCATCAGACTTGTTTCTGCAATGATATCTATTTTTTGAAGCCATGTTTAATCTGAAACAAAATACGAATGATCAAAATATTAGAAGCTGTCTATATATATGAGCATAATGTTTATACATGGTTTACGCAAGTTCACATTTGTACAATTTAAAGAACCTCAAATTGCATACAAACTAAAGCTTGTAGAGAAGAACTAATTTCAGATTTTAAATCAGAGCCTAAAACACCTTCAGAATAAGTTAAAATATCCAATGCAACTCAAAGTTAGTGAAAAGGTGTTTCCCAGTGTATACATTCTGTACAGTTAGTCATGTCTCTTTCGAGACATGATCGCTCAAAGCGTGTATCACTCATGGCACTTCACTCACTGATGACGCGTGATAGGTTGTTTGCTTAATTGATTATATATATATATATATATATATATATATATATATATATATATAATATCTGCTTTATAGTTGTTTTTTTTTTAGTTTGGTTTGTCTTCCCTTATTTTGCTTTGTACACTCTTATTGGTTTGATATTTATCTAACCGTGTTTTGGTGCATGACCGGTTGATGGTTCGTTGTTTGTTTTTGTTTATATTTATGTTTGAGGGATTTGCTTTTCCTTTTGGTTGTTGTATTTTTTGTCTTTTTGTTGTGATTAAGACTTTGTATATTTTTATATCTATATACTGTTATACGTATATGTTGTTTGTTATTTTCTGTTTTGTATATTTACATTTGTTTTTTTTATGTTATATTGCATATTCAGATTGTTCGTATATTGTTGTTGTTTCTTGAAACAAAGTAGATATTTTTTAGCATGTCTATAATTTCCCAATATCATTTTCTAAATATTTTACTTTGATTTTTGAAGCTGATTATTGCCAACGTCTCGTTACATCATAATTTAAAACTCTTGCTCTTACTGCGGTGTAGTGCTTCGTTTTTACTATTTTCTATTTAATTTTTGTTATAATGTTATTTTCTTTTTTATGTCCCATATATATTTTGATAGAGTTTTATTCTTTTATATTGTTCTGCACTGAGTGATGTTTGCGTTTATTTAATTTCTTTACGTCCCTTTCTGTTCTTTAAATCGTTTTGTTTGTAGTGGTTATATTTAAGTTGGGTTTAGTAATTTGTTTATTTTTCTTGTTTCAACTTTGATTATAATGTTTATTACGTTGTTTTCAAATGCGATGAGCTCACTTTGTTGTGGTGGCTATTTTGCTGACTCGAATCCGAATTTTATGTTGTTGCTTTTTTTCTAGGTTGATGAAGTATAATAATTTACATCCTATGCGTTTTATGAAGTGTTCTGTTCATTCGGTGTATCTGAGTTTGTAGTTGTACATGTTTGCTGTAGGTATACGTACACATACTGTCTATCAACTGAAATATTGAAATAAATATTAAATCAATCATCCTGATAATAATAATAGAAATATTAACATAGCTACATTAAAAAAACATGAATAGTAATAAAGATGCTATTAATTGCTTTCAGCGAATCAAGTCTGTAATTCTCAGGCGAGGTACATCGTTGTTCAAAAGTTTTAACCTACTGGCTCAGAATCACAAGGAATTGCATAGATTACTAAAACGAGAGTTAGAACGGAAATGTATATTACATGTAACTCATAATCTCATTCCCCTCAATAAAAAAATATATTTAATAAAGTAATACGCAAAATAAAAACTGAGTAAATCACAAACGTAAATATAAAATATACAAACAGCTGGTTATTTGTTTTATGTATTTGTTAAAACTCTTATTGTATGTAATTGCTTCAGAATAAATAAAAAAATGTTATATTCACTCTTTGGTATGAAAACATTCTTGACATTTTTCAGACATTGATAAGACACTTATTCCCAGGTCAGTTAAAAGTTTGAAAACAACAGAGTACATGCCAATAATTATTTGTTTATTAGGAGAATAATGATATATATTAAGTTTATTAGGAGAATAATGATATATATTAAATTTATTAGGAAAATAATGATATATATTAAGTTTATTAGGAGAATAATGATATATATTAAATTTATTAGGAAAATAATGATATATATTAAGTTTATTAGGAAAATAATGATATATATTAAGTTTATTAGGAAAATAATGATATATATTAAGTTTATTAGGAAAATAATGATATATATTAAGTTTATTAGGAGGAAAATAATGATATATATTAAAGTTTATTAGGAAAATAATGATATATTAAATTTATTAGGAAAATTAATGATATATTTATTAAAAGAGAATAATGATATATATTAAGTTTATTAGGAGAATAATGATATATATTAAGTTTATTAGGAGAATAATGATATATATTAAATTTATTAGGAAAATAATGATATATATTAAGTTTATTAGGAGAATAATAATTAATCTGACAAGAGCAACAATTTTGTTTAAATATTCATACAACACTGATACCGTATTTGAAATGTAGAGCAAATCAACATTGTGTATATAATTCCAGTGTTCCCAAATTTACTATGACTTGCTATCATTGTTTCTGAAGATCTCGCGTTGAAGACAAGTGTAATTAAATCCTGAATGTGCTCACAAACATCGTTTGAACTATAGTGTATAAAACATGAATCCATTTAGAGGAATGTTGACTCATCTGCATCAATGCAAGAAGAAGTCCCAGAAAAATATTATACTTATGTACAATTATATATGAATATTTAATATATGAAAAATACCTATTCTCGTAATCGTATCGGATTTTTAATATTAAATTTGACAGGTTCCAAGCGTCGATCGAAGGTTTTCTGCAATCTGTAGTCAACTTCTTGGGTAATGTCTATACGTGTTTACTCATCTCAGTTATCTTATGTTCTGGATATTCTCAAGTTTTTTCGGATCGTTATTACCTTAGTTGGCTGATAGTCATGCAGATTTGGATTGAAGGTTACGAGAGTAACCCTCAACCCGAGGGTTATTTTAGTCTCATATCAAAACAGACCATATTTTGATCATTACACAGCAGGAAATTTTGTGAAAATGTACCACAGAATGGATCACCAATGTGAATTTTCCTCCCTTGGTTTTTTATAGATTTTAGTTTCTGCCGATCACAAGGTGGTAAAATGGACGTATATGTATTCATATATATCATTATTCTCCTAATAAACTTAATATATATCACTATTCTCCTAATAAACTTAATATATATCATTATTCTCCTAATAAACTTAATATATATCACTATTCTCCTAATAAACTTCATATATATCATTATTCTCCTAATAAATTTAATATATATCATTATTCTCCTAATAAATTTAATATATATCATTATTCTCCTAATAAACTTCATATATATCATTATTCTCCTAATAAACTTCATATATATCATTATTCTCCTAATAAACTTCATATATATCATTATTCTCCTAATAAATTTAATATATATCATTATTCTCCTAATAAACTTCATATATATCATTATTCTCCTAATAAACTTCATATATATCATTATTCTCCTAATAAACTTAATATATATCACTATTTTCCTAATAAACTTAATATATATTGATGTATACATTTTGTCGTCAACCTTGTCCTCCTCGTTTTTAGGAATATTAAAAATACGTAGGTGCTAGAAGGCACAAATCTTTTAATCTTGCTATTTGAAAGCAACTTTCAGAGGTCACTGCCGGTTCTGGCTTAGCAATCTTTTGTACGATGGAGTTCAATAAAAATTTTAATAATTTAGTAACACGGCCGACCTGGCTTAACATTGTGGAAACATTCAAAATACACACGGTAATGAACTATATTTTCAATTCAGCAAAGCTGTTATAGTGCTATTTGGTTCATGAAATGTTTCCGATAGCATCTGTGCCACATTTTTCATCAAACACTGACTGGTACTCAGAGATGTGATCAACAGCGTACCTTCTCTTCTATTCTTTTCAGCAGAAACACCTGGATAATTTTTTAATTTCCAGGTGGAAATCCAGAATTTCATATGTATCACTTCCTAATTAAGTATTTATTTTTGTTATAAAATAGACCCAATTTGTGCATTTGCTTTCTGTATAGCATCGATGAGTATAATATACACAATAAAACTAACTTATGTATATATAAGCGTATAAATATACACACATATTTCTTTGTTCTGTTTCCTTGATCTGATAAATCCTAAAAAGGCGAAACGCGTTTTTAAACCTAACATAAATTCACACACATACAGAAGGAAACTAACATAAATGGTTAAAGGAAACTGCTGACCAATATGTGTTACTCGGAATAAAGGAGTGTAGACATTATTTAAATTGTAGCTCTAATTCGAGACACCAGTGACAGTATTTCCTGCACTTCGCACAAATATTTTCTCTCTCTCTCTCTCTTTCTTTCTCTCTCTCTCTCTCTCTCTCTCTCTCTCTCTCTCTCGTGATTACTGTTATTCACCAACGAGCCTGGGGCAGACGTTGGTCCTTCATCCATTTCCAAACATACACACACAAATCATAAATGACCGACGCAGCACCCTTGTCAATTTCGCGCTTTTGCCAAATAAACTCTCAACGTTAAGAGTCAATATTTGGAATAAGCACTCATGCCATATTAGCGTGTCTGTCACCAACATTTTTACTAAATTCTAACTCCTTAACTGCTTTCAAAATTGTTAGGTTTATTAGCACAATTATTAACGTTGCTCGTAATTAACCTCTGTTATTGTAAATACTTTCAAAGTCAAACAGCACATTTGATAAAAGAAAGACACCAGGGAATATCTTATTTTACTTCACATGACAACGACAGTATTAGTCTGCAGAATAATGTGGCAACAATCTGAAGACTACAAAAGGCGGGGCTTACAGAAATATTGTATTTGTATAACAACAATAATAACAGTAATAATGATACTAATTGTAATTGCCAGTACAGCCAATAAGTAATATTTGTTAATGTAGTCTGTAATGAAGATTGTGTGTTACATTTTATAATTCATATATTTAAAAATTACGTACAGATTTTAGTTATCTTGACCTGTAAATAATATTGATACTGATGTTGAGACATTTCAGAGTTATCTTCAGTAATTACGTTTAGGAACTGCTGATCCAATATAAAAATACCAGACACAATTCTCTCTCTTTTCCTTCGCTCTCGGCCAGAATAGATGATTAAGGTTCAGTAGCTGTTATAGCTGTAACGTTTTTTGTGGAAAAACTATAAGACGTTTACAACTCAATTATGCCATTATTCTCTGTTCGAGTTACATCTACTTTCCATTCTAGCTGTTGTTAGTCTTGTAACTTCTGTTATTTGATAAAATAATTTGTGATTCTGTAGCACCACACAAAATATTTAAAGAACGGTGGCTTTAACCAAGATACAGTTCACAAGCTCAAAGGAATATTTTTCCATTAATCATAGAAAGATGTTCTGTGCATATATATGAAAATAAATTAAAATGTATAATAATAATTTAGTAGATATTATTATTATTATTATTATCATTATTATTATTATTATTATTATTAATAATAATAATAATAATAAAAGGAAAATGTTTTACCTGCATTTATCGTATGATGGATCATATCTAATGATCGAGGTCAAGCGAAGGATGAAATCTTTCGTTTTTTAAGCGTAAACAGATAGGCTATAAACAAAAAGAAATTGTAAATAAACAATGCTCTTTGCAGGATATGTGCTTGCTGGAAATCTTGTTTTAATTCCAGGAGAATAGTTGCACTTAGGTCTCTGGTTAGATGTATTTTCTCTCATAATAATATTTATTTTTTTAAATTTTGCTGAATATGCGTTGATATCTAGGTCCCAAACGAAAACTTAAGTTCAAAAATGTCATCATGACCTTTTCATTAAATGTTTTATAAGTTTTTGTAATCATTTTCTAAGCCTACTGAGCTTAGAAGATAAAGACAAATCCCATGCATTACCTCTATATATGAGATTTTTAATTCTATTACTTTAAAGCATGGCTTTCCAGGGATATTTTCTCAGAAATTTTCCCACTCAGCTTTAACCACAATTGAAATTATTTCCACTTGAAGATCATTATATTGTGATTTTTGTTTAAAGATTTTTAAAAGATGCATAAGAGCTTGCAGGAACTGTCACGTCAATAGGAAAGTACGTTATTTTTTTTGTGGTTTTTGATACTTATGACTGTATGATTATATTTGATTATATTGCCTGTGAGTATTATTATTAATTTTTTTGTATGGTAACACTATCAAACAATTCTGGAGAATGACTCAAAGTAGATGCTAGTGTGAGGTTTTGGCTACATTTCATGATTTATTCTTCTAACTTTTTTATAATATCACTAGCATTACATGGACAAAAACGTAGAGTGTGTATGTGTAGGTGTATTTTGTACCTATCAAGCATTTCTCTTAAACTTGGATTTTTATGGATTGTTTCAATGTACTCTGTTGCTTTTCATAATTACAAGATCAGCTAATATGACTGGTAATATTTTTGATTTCCATTTCCATATTTTTCTATTTTGATTTCCAAATGTTTTCATTTCAAAAGTTTTTCAAATTCCTTGGACACTATGTTTACCCCTTCTGCGTATCAATTGGTAGGCAAGTTTTTAGTTATATTTTTTGAAAATTACATCCGAAATGATTCCTTCAGTTTTCTAATGTGTAGATCGTGTAATCACACAGATGGGTGATATCTTCTATTTCTGAACATCACCGGGGCTGGATGACGTTCATGCCAGTGCTGGTTAACATCTTTTACAAAGTCTTTTTGCATTGACCAGTGCAAATATTGTGCCACACTATAGTGACGTTTTATATTCATTTGGGGCAAGTACAGAACTTCATGAGATTAGATGATCTATGGTTTCCTGACATTTGTCACAGAACATGCATTTTGGATCCACATTATTATGTATGATATTTGCCTGAAATTGTGAAAGGAATAGATTCTGGTTATACGTTGCAAAAATGAAACCTTTCCTTTCAGCCTTTAATCCAGATGCTTGTCAGAATCGATGAGTGTTAAATTTATCAACATCGACTTTTTTAGCACGTTATGGATTTTGGCTAAACAGATATTTTCTTACCAACGTTGTTTCATTTGTTTAAGAAATTTATGCTTGACAGTTTGTTTCATTTACTTTTTTACCGCTACAGTTGGTTCAAGATATCTCTTTTGGTTCTTAACAGAATCTACTAAATATAAGTATCGTTTTGTTTATATATAATATTTATTGATTATTGATTTTTTTCGGTTTGTTTAAAGTTTAACTAATTGTATCATCTCGTTTTCTGTTATTTCCATGTATTTAAGTAAGGCAATAGATGATGCCTTGTGTGGAAGACTATTTGAATAATTCCTCTTCCAACATCTATACGGGATATGTATAAATTGTCTGTGTCAATCGTTGGATGATGAATGTTATGCTGAGAAAAAGCTTTCTTATCTTTGAATTCATTAGTCTATTTAGAGTCTGTTTCAAGATATTGAATATATAATTAAACATTTAAAAATAGCAAGGCTATTAATAGTCATTATGTTTTGAGAATTCACTTCAGTTCTTAATATCAGAATTCCCCTTCTACTGTACACTTATTGCAGTATTCCTGTTATTTTGGTATGTTGAATCACTTCACTCTCACTTACACTGACGTATTAATAAGCTTCTTCTTGGTTAAATCTTTGATTGTTATTCCAGGGCCTAAGCTAAATGACGATGAGTGTTGTAGCTTTCCTGGTTAAAGTTTAGCCTTTAAATCATTTATCAAAACCGAATTTCATTCCTATGATTCGTTGAAACAATATGAACAAGAAACAGACAGTATTGTCGTCATATAATAGGTATGTAGTTTTTAAAATAATTGCGTCACCATTGTTGAGTAGAAGTCGGGTAATTGCTTTGGTTATCCATGCTCGAATTTTAGTAGAATCTTTGACCATTTCTTAAACTTCTCTGGCTAGATTTTGTGTGCTTTGTTTAGACAATAAACAAAAAAACTTAGAACTTTTATATAATCATGAAATCTTCAAGTTGTTTGACTTTTCAGTGCACATTCAACGTTCTCTTTTGTGATTCTCATTCATGTTTGTTCTGGTACATGTTCCTACGTTCTATCTTTTCCGGAACCCTATCTGCTTCTTTAGTATGTTTTTTAGGGCCAGCCCATTTTCATCCTAGAACGATATAACTTATCCATTGTTTGTGTAGCGAGTATCACTTCAAATAGTGGTTACCTATTTCTTTGAAATGTTTCTTCGCATGGATTTGAAAGATCTTGCGTATGTAGAATGTTGATTTTTTTCATAATGTCTGATTCTTGTTTGTATTGTTTGCATTATTTGGTATTTATCTAATAGAACTTGATATTCATTTCTAATTTTCTATTTTCTTTCGCGCTTTTGCCTTTTCTAGTCATTAAATTTGTTCTTCTTTTAGGTTCATCATGTACTGATCATTTATTCTTAAGCTGCTTTATTTATTTCACTATTTTACTTTTTCAAAGTAGATCATGTATGTGTATCTGCTTTATTTTACCTCGTTTTATATTTTTATTTCCTTGTTTCTATGTGTATTGTTTTGTTCACATTTATGAGTCTACATCATTTATTCATATATATATAAATATGTATATATATATTTTTCTAAACATATACTGTTAAATATAAGAGAAAATAAAAGGCTATTATGTTTAATCATGTGCCGTTCTAAATATCGTATTTTGGTTTTTATTTCAGGTGAAAATAAAGAAAGATTTCTCCAAAATTTAGATAATTTTTTAAGTTTGTTCGAAGCTTTCAGCTCACATGAGCCATCTTCTGAAAGGTTACAAAGACGTTAATATAAAAACATCCACCATCAAATACGATTTTATCTTTTGTTGACATAAAACTTTGCTAAGCAACGATAACAGTTACCTAAATTAGCAAACGCAGTTTGTAAATTTATAATGCGGTTCTATGACGTCACACCGCTTGAGAGCTCGAAATGAGAACCGAACCACATATTTAAATGCACCGTAATTTGTTATGAACAGATTTAAACGTGATTTTATTAAATTTGTGTTGTTTGGATTTAATGTAGATGGGCTTCGATATCTGAAGGTGATTTTTACCATGTGTATGAGTGAGGATTGTTGTATTGTTGACTAAAATCTGTCTGATATTACCTACACGGCTATGTATTACTAAATGTTGTTTAATTGAACTCTGATCAGAAAAGTGGCAGGTAAGTCTACGGGAGAGTGTGGCTGTAGCAAAACCAATATATGTAGTAGGTTTATTATTAGTACCAGAGATACAGTCTCTGAACGGGCATGTAATTATATATATATATATATATTTCATTCATTTATTTATACACACACACACACACACACACACACACACACATACGCATTTCATTCATTTGTTCCTACATTAGTATAGTCAGTATATATCCATTACAATTGTAGAAAATAATTGGTGTTATCTACAACTAATAGAGTAGTATTTTTATAAATAATAACGTTTTTTCTTCGAGGAAACAAATATTGACATCTTTAGATTATCTATCGAGATCCTTAAAAGAGAAAAGAGAAATTAAGAACAAAGATTCCTATTTTTTTAAATAATAGTAAAAATAAAAATCATATTTCCGTTTTTAAAGAAAAGACCAAAAAAACCATTAAATTTCAGGAGTATCGAAAAATACGTACTTCCCGTTGCAATTCCAACGACATATCAATTTC
The DNA here is from genome assembly GCA_037127315.1 of Ascarosepion bandense. Lineage (NCBI taxonomy): Eukaryota > Metazoa > Mollusca > Cephalopoda > Sepiida > Sepiidae > Ascarosepion > Ascarosepion bandense. Next base: position 12,361,636 of record JBBBDQ010000190.1, read on the forward strand.
GCTTTGTATCTTATAAATCAAATATTAATGCAATTATGGGTATGTGCGTGTCTGTGTAAATATATATATTTTTATTAATCCTACATTTTTTAAAATAGAAAACTCTATTTTCAGTGGATACACATATTAGGAAAAGCGTTCTATAAATAGACTGTTTAAGAAATAAATGGAGCTCCTAATAAATAGTATTAAAACAAATAGCATTTAAGATTCTCTGTCTGTCTGTCTCTCTCTCTCTATCTCTCTCTCTATCTCTCTCTCTCTATATATATATATATATATGTGTGTGTGTGTGTGTGTGTGTGTGTGCAGTTTCCTCAACTGGTTTTTGTTAGTATGGCCTTATAGCTGTAAAGCTCGTTCCAATATTTCGTGATCGTTGAATTTTGTAGGTAACAAGAAATCCTCGTCCAAGAAAACAGAAGTTAAATGATTATATATATATATATATATATATATATGAGTGTGCGTGTATATGTGAAATCAGAAATGTTCTCAAGCGTTAAAAGGAAATCCAATTCTTGAGTCCTAGTCGTGTGTCATGATGATGCCAAAGTAATCTTTTCTTCTCATTGTCGACTCTGAAGAACAAGCGGCTAAATCAACCAAAAGAATATTGGGCGCTATTTATTGACAGACTCAACGAGATATCAGAGAGGAAAGAAGTAAGACTTCAATTCGGGCGTCTTAGTGTCGCTTCAGTCTTTGTTTAATACTTAAAACGAGGTTCCACCTCTGGTTCGACAAAAAGATTTAACAAATTACATTTTTTGTATATCTTGCCTGATTTGTTATCCCACCTGGCTTACAAAAATATTTACATCTGCGGTTGTGAAACGTGAGTTTTCCTCTTATAATCATTTATCTCAGCTCGACTTAGATATTATCGCATATGCTTGTTGTCGTGCAATGGATATCGACTCGGAACGACAAATCGGGGAGCCGAGTTCGAATTCTACTTGAATTTCTTGCATTCACTTAAGCACAAATAACGATGGGAAAGGTATTAATCCGCCTCTTCCCTACAATTATGAGTGAAATAATAGGACAGGTTGGATTCTATAGCTTTGGCTGGCAACAAGTCAATCGCAGAAAATAATGGCAACCTACTGCGGATAATCTTCTCTTTCGAGACATGATCGTCCAAAGCGTGTATTAACTGACTGACGGACAATACGGTTTGATAACTCGAAAATGATAACTGCATTCGAAACTGACCACAGCGAAAATGTAATTGGGTTAATACATAGGAAATACTGGAATTGTGATATTAACGGCTCTTTCTTTATTTTTTTCAGTCTTCTGGTATAAAAACATATATAATATTAGTGATAATCTTCACAACCATCAGATAGAAATTGTTTAGTAAAATATACCATTTTAATATTTTAAATTTTAACATAGCTATGAATTTGTATTTTAAATATCCAAAAAAAGTCATGCAATCTAATATCCTCAAGTTTCTTTTTAGAAGAATGTGCTTTTAGTTGTTGCTTCTCTTAAGCATGTAAAGCATTATATTAAATATTCATTTTTATATGTAGTGAAAAATAGTGAACAATGTAATATATCCTTGAATAAATCCTTGAATAATGAAGATATAACAATAAAGATTTCAGAAAATTTGAAGTAGGCAAAATGTTGATCAGTTAAGTGACGAACTTATGTACATCAATGCTATTAACGTTCTACCTCTATATCGTGCACTTTATGATAAAAATCTCGCTTTCCAAAAATAAATTTCTACCAGTAAAACACCGACAGCCCTAAGACTTATATATATATATATATATATATATATATATATATATATATATAAATTATATATATAAAATATATAAAAATTAAGGCAGACAAGTTATTTCATGATAAATCGGAAGCATAGGCCTATCCTTCCGATTTACCATGAAATAACGTGTCTGACTTAATTTTCCTTATATTTGCTCCATATGTATTTATATACACATATATTTAGAGCTCTCTTAGACAGTTATCCTACCACTGTATGTACAGGATACTTCTTTGGATTCTTCTATGCTCACATTGCATGCTGATATATATATATATATATATATATATATATATATATATATATATATATATATATATATATCGCCTCATTTGTAATTAAAAATGGTTTAAATGAATCATGATTACTGCTTAATATCAAAATAGGTTTATTATATTCAAGTGCGATAATTGTAATCATTATCGATGTGGACCTTCCATTCGCTAAACTTGTGTTCATTTCTTCTAAATCTATATTATTTTAAAATAGTAATGTAGATTAGTAGTAAGTTTAAGAAAAGGACTGCAATCAAGCCTAAAAGGCAAAGCGAAACCACTTCACGGCCTTTCTTAAGAAGTCATGTTATTGCTCAGAAGAGTACTGTGAGTAAACCCATGATCACTCTTAAGCTTTGTTATACATACTTACACGCAAATACATCCATGAATGATATGAATACATATCTACTACTCCCAGCTATTTGCTCACTTGAAGGACGCACTTTGTACTATAGCCTTGACAACCAGTCTACTGCATAAAGATCAAATATTCTGCCTAGTCAGTCATGAATTGAAGGAGATATCATCGCTTAAGCGCCTTTCATGCAAAGCACTTCACTGACTGATGGACCTTACGCCTTCAATAAATACATTTTTTCACTAGATAGACTCAAGAATTTTATTTTCTATATGTTCTTCATTCATTTTTCTTCTTTATTTATTTCATCAGTTATTGTAGAAATACATATGCAAGAATAATTAGGGAATGTACACCAGTTAAAATTTCATGATTGAAAACAATATTCACATTGCCAATTACAAATATATCACTTTAAAATACATCTGGAAAATTTAAATGTCATACTTAGCATTTTAATGAATCAAATCTTCAGTATATAAACTGTTAGCAAATACTAGGTTGAGGATAGGAGGGAAACGAAAAGGAAACTGATATTTAGTATCAGGAAAAGACAGCTGCATTTACTGGGACATGTAATGTGGAAGGTGGGCTTGAAGTATCGATACTCTCATGACATATAGAGGAAAATAAACAAAGAAAATAACGCATGATATACAGGATGGTCTTAAGTAAATAGATAGCAGAGCAGGATTTGGGAAAATAACAATCGAAAGGGTGTTAAGAATTAACATGGATAGAAATTTTGTAGGCAATAATCGCCTACGCCCAGAAGAGGCATGGTACATAGAATAACCGTTTGCATTTCAAAGTTGTTATTGTTTTGCAGCATGAACATATATTTTTCTTTTACTGAACTTGTACTTTTTCTGAATGTTCAGTCAATGTAAATTTACTGCTAAAGAAAAATATATTTTATTTCTCCTGGATGTTCTGCTGAATGTACCTGCATTATGAGAGTGCGCACCAAAACACTCAAATGAAGTTTTGCCAGAAAATATCGCTATCCACGAAACAATCATTTTAAGTTGGTTATGTATATATAATATATATGTGCCAGAAAAAACATCGGAGACAGTGTTTATAAACACATACGCCGAAAAGAGAATGTGCTATATTTAATCGACATCTAGTTTTATAACACTAATTTTTCGATGGCATATCCAGGGGCACCAACAAGCTTCAGCAACAAGGATTTAAAAATCCGATACACGGAACAAGAGGAACTAAAAAAAAAGGTTTTGTAAAGCTGTTACTTTGATAATCTGTTCGTTGTTGCCAGTTGTCATGCTACATTTATTAAATTACTTATCATGTAAACATTTATGTAATTGTATATTAGGATAAAACATACACAACAAAATAGAAGTGTGGAATTTACATCGGAGATAAATATAAATTAAAGAAACAAGATTAGATATAGCTTTTTCTTGACACTGGAACATTAAACAACAATTAAAGTTACACCACTGCTAACCATGGGTATATCGAATCCGATTTTGAAAATATCAATAAAATATTAAATATATATTTTTATTTGGAATATTTTGCATGCAGGCACGTAAAATTTGTCTTTTGAGTTAACATTAATAGGAACTGAAAAACATTTTTAGATAAGAAAATCAAGTACTGAAAATTTAATTAAATTATAATTAAATGGATTCGTTTGCGATGGTTGCTATATACACTTGGTTAGTATTCCCGTGTTAAGTATAGATGATCTGAACGCGTGGAAATTAATTAAGACATAATTATGAAGAAGTCAACCGTGTGTTCGAAATCATTCACAACAATTAGCCTCTTTTCGGAAGATTAGGCATTGCTAAAATTCTAATTAGAATAGGTTGTTCACTATCACATGACACAAATGTTCGACATATATAGTCTGTAATTCACTTGTCGTTTATCATTTGGCGAAAATATACGATCAATAGAGTCATTGATCTAATTACTTTTATAACATTCGTCTCATATCATCGGTCAATATAATCACTGGTGTAGTTGTCTTCTATCATTTGCTGTTAATATTCGGTCAATATACTCAATGGTTTAATTGTCATTTATCACTTGCCAAAAATCTTTGGTCAGTATTGATTGATTTGTCATTTATCACACGCCGCAAATTTTAGGTAAAAATAGTAACGGATTTACTTGCCCTGATCCTATGTTTCAAAGCTTCGGTAAATATATAACTGTTTAAATTGTCATTGCCACAAATCTTCGCTCATTATATTTAATGAATTAATTTCTTTTTATCAATTGCCTCAAAATTTCAGTTAATATAGTCATTGATTTAATTGCACCTCCTCACTCGCTGCAAAACATCGGTCAATATAGTCACTGATTTACAACCCATATCTAAATTGCAGAATATCTTGGCTCAAAATAGACATTGATTTACTTCTATTTTATCATTTGCCGCAAATCTGTCAATATAGTCTATTATTTACATGTCTATTATCTGTTGCAACAAATCTTCGGTCAAAATAGACACTGATGTACTTGTCCTATATAATATGCATGCCACAAATCTACAGTCAATATAGTCACCGTGTTATTAGTCATTTATAACTCATAGCAAATATTGGGTCAATATGTTCATTGAAATTTTGCACACCGTCAAATGCTAAAGCCTCGACCAATCTAGTCACTAATATAATTTAACTTTTTTGCTTTCTTCAAATCTACGGTCAATATAGTTTTTATTTCATTGCTCTTTTTAACAGACAAATTCTCAGTAAATATAAATACTACATTATTAGTTTTGAATTTTGAAACACTAACCATGGGTATATCATAGCCGACTTTGAAAATATCAAAAATTATTAAATATAAATCTTTATTTAAAATGTTTTATACGCAGGAACTTCAAAATTTATACTTTGAGTAAACATTAACGGGTACTGAAAAACATTATTTAGGAAAGCAAATCAGGTACTGAAAATTTACTTTTGAGCTGAGTACTAAATACATATGGTGGATGTTTTCTCGGATTAATTATATAACGTAAAACAACAGTCAATAGAGGCACTGATACAATTTTCCATTTTAAAATGAAACAAATTATTGGTAAGTATAGTTATTGATTTATATACCATAAAGTATTCAGTTAATATTGTCATTGATTTATTGATGTTTTTCATATGCCTTAAATATTCGGTTGTTATAGTCAGATTTTCGGGTCATATTTCCCTAGTAGCAAATGTGACGCCAATATAATTATTCATTTACTTACCCCTTCTCACTAGATGGAAATCTTCGGAAAATACAGTCACTGATTTAGTTGTCCTTTATAACATGCCGCGGTTCATCAGTCAATATAGACACTGTTTTAAATGCTCTTTCCTCTTCCCGCGAATCATCGGTCAATATAGACACTGATATAATTGCACCTTTAACACTTACACTTTTAAATTTACGCACATCTTTATTTAATATAGCCATTGATTTACTTGCATTTACTCATTTACTGCAAATCTTTCGTCTAAAAAGTCCCTGATTTTTTCTGTAATTTATCACATTTTTTTTAATCGTATCACCCTGATCAAGACGGTAATGCCACTGATGTGCAGGGGGCTACGTAATAGTGAACAGATTTGAAAAGAGAACGCCGGAAACTACATCCTAAACAGGGAACGAGAGATGAGCCTCTTAACCTGTTCAATAGACGTGGGTGGAGTGTAAAACCGCAAATATTGGTCAATATAGTCAATGCTATTCATGTCCTTTATCAATTGCCGCATAACTTTTCTGGTCAATATGTTCGCTGATCTATAAGCCCTTTTTTCAAATCCTGGTAATCTAAAGTCAATATAGACACAATTACTTGCACCTTATCACTGGAAGCAAAAATTTGGTCAGTATACACAATTAATTGCTTTCTTATTTCTCGCAACTATTCGTTTAACATAGCCATTGATTTAATTGAGATTTATCATTGACTGGAAATCTTCATACAATATAGTCACTGATTTACTTGACCTTTATAACTTGCCGAAAAATTTTCGGACAGTGATAGATTTCTTTACCGTTTACACTAGCCATAAAATTCAGGAAATATACCAGTTGATTTACGTGCCCTTTATTACTTGCTGCAAATATTCTTTATTATAGTCACTGTTTTAATCTTCAAACTTCGTTCAATATATTCGGGGATTTTTCATACGTTATCTCTTCCCACCAATCTTCGATTAGTATAGTCACTGATAAACTTACTCTTTTCCCCTTTCGCACATATATTACAACAATGTAGCCACTCATTTACTTACCATTTTCACTTCTCGCAATTATTCGTTCAGTAGTGACACAAATTTGATTTTCCATTAGAATTCACACAAATATTCGACCAAGTGTCCATTATTATTTATAGCAAATCTTCAATATTGTCATTTATTATGCATGATATTTTCATTTTCTAAAAGTCTTCTGTCAATTTACTGTGTTCATCATCATTTATCCATCACACCCAGATGGTGCATAGTGCGGCAACTTTTTGTTGCTGTTTCTATAACAAACTGTTTTTTTTTACGCCGCAGGATTGTTAAACCACCACCAAAATCCTTGGAGGACCAGTGGACCATTCTTGGTCCTTACGTTTACAGCACCTGGTATTCCCCAATGGTCACCCATTAAGTACTGCCCAGGCTCGATGTTGCTTAATTTCAGTGATCGGACGAGAACCAGTGCATTAAACACGATATAGCCGTAGACAATTCACTGAGTTACCTACCATTTCTCATTAGCCGCATAGCTCTGGTCAATATAGTCACTGATTTACTTACCCGTTTAACTTCCCGCAAAACTAGGGCCAATTGATAATTGATACTTTTTTCACTTCAACCAAAACTTCTTTCAAAATAACTTGATTTACTTGACGTTTTCAACTCCCGTAAATATTCAGTAAATATAACCACCGATTTAATTGCACTTTTTCTATTTGCACGCCCAAATTCAGTCAATATTGACAGTTAATTATTTGCCCTTTTCCACTTCTCCCAAATCTTTGTTCGACATATTCACTGATTTACTCGCCCATTCAGTTACCGAGAAGCTTTGGTAAAAATAATATTTGGTCAATATAGGCATTGATTTACTTGCTGTTTTCACTTTCCGCAAATTTTCAAACAATATAGTCACTGATTTCCTTGCCCTTTATCATATGCCTCAAATATCCGGTCAATATAGTCATTGATTTATTGCACTTTCTCACATACCGCAAATATTCAGTAACTCTAGCCGCAGAATTACGGGTCATTTATCACTTGTAGCAAATATTCGGCTAATGTAGTCATTGATTTACTTGACCCATCGCACTAGACGCAATTCTTTGGCGAATATGATCTGATTTACTGGTCCTTCCCAACATGTCGGAATTCATCGGGCAATGTAATCCCTGATTTACTTACGCTTTTCAAATCCCGCAAATATTCAGTAAATATAGCCACATATTTTATTGCTCTTTTTGTGTTTGAACCCAAAATTTCAGTCAGTATTTTCACTGAATTATTTGCCCTATTAACTTTGCCCCATTAACTTTCGTTCAGTATAGTCACTGATTTATACTCAGTCAATAACAGCCACTGACTTACTTAGTTTGTTCATTCAGCATATGTTCAGTCAATACAGTCACATAATTTCTCACACTTTTCATTTAACGCAAATCTTCGGTCAATATAGCCATTGATTTACCTGCCGTCTTCACTTCTCGCAAAACCTCGTGCGATATAGTCACTGATTCCTTTGTCTTTATTACTTACAGCTAATTTTTAGTCAATATGATCACCGATTTACAAGACAATTTCACACCCGGAAATCTTCGGTCAATATACCCACTGATTCAATTCCCCTTTAACATTTGCCACAAAATTTCAGTCAATATTTCCACTGATTTCCATGCCCTTGCTGCACATATTCACTCAATATATTCACTGATTTACTTGCTTTTTACTTTCTACGTTCAATATATTCACTGATTTTCATGCCCTTTTCAATTCTCTCCAAACTTCGGTCAATAGAGACACTGAATTACTTGCGCTTTTTCCTTTGCGTAAATCTTTGTTCAATATATTACCAGAGTTACTCGTCTTTTATCACATGCTGCAAAATGTTTCAATATTGCTACCGATTTACTTGACATTTTCCCTTGCTGCAAAACTTTGATCAATACATTCAGAGATTAGTGTGCTCTTTTTCAATTGCTGCAAACTTCGGTCAATTTCAGTCACTGATTTACATGAACTTTAACTTTTCCGCGAAGTTTCAGTCAATAAAGCCATGAATTTACTTGCGATTTTTTTTCCTTGTCACAAACCATCGGTCAATATTGTCACTGATTTACTTGCAATTTTCACATCCGCCAAATCTTCGGTCATTACAGCCACTGGTTTAATTTCCCTTAATCATTTGCCGGAAAATATTCTGTCACCATAGTCATTGACTTATTTGCGTTTAACCACATCCCGCAAAACATCGGTCAAAATAGCTTATTTGCTTTTTACTCCTTGCCTCAAAACATTGATCAACATTGTAACTGATTTACTTGCTCTTTTCACTTCCCACGCATCATCTGCCACTATAGCCACTGATTTATTTGCTACTTCATTTCGATCAGATTTTCGGTTAACAGAGTCACTTATTTACATGGCCTTCATTCAGTCATTATATGTAATAAAGGATTTGGTCAATCATGTCTCGAAATTGCCAGCTAACGCTATAGAACCCAATCTGTCCTATTATTTAAGCCATAACTGGAGGGAAGAGACGGATTAATAACTTTCCCAAGGGTACTTGTGCGTAATGAAATGCAAGGAATTCAACTGGAATTCGAACCCGGCTCACCGATTTGTCGTTCTGAACTACATCTCACATGCTACAAATCATCGGTTAATATGTTCAATAATTTTATCATTTGCAGAAAAAAATCGTTATTTGCTGTCTGTTATTTACTTTTATGTTTCACTTGCTTGAAATATTTGGACAATATCGCCAATGGTTTTGTTAACCTTTTAATTTCCCTGAAATCTACCAATATAGCCATTCATTTTTACCCTTTTTATTTGCTGCAAATATTTAGTCAATATAGCCACTTACTTGCTAATTACTAACTGCTGCAAATCTTCAGTCAATATTGTCAAGAATAACATGCTTTTTACTCTTGCCGCAAATATTCTGTCAATATATTTTACGATTTAATTATCGTTTTCCCATTAATCAAATATTCGTTCAAAATTCACTGACTCATTTGACATATATGACGACGAAAACCTTCGCTAAATTGTTACTGACTTATTTGACCTTCATCATATGCAGGAAATCATTGTCAATATAGTCGCATAATTACTTGTCTCTTTTCACTTGCCACAAAACTTCGTTTATTACTGTCATTAAATTGTCTTTTCTTTTCATATTTTGCAAATCTTCTGTCAATATTGTGATTTGGGTGCCATTTATCATTTATCGGAAATCATCGGTCAATATACTCCCTGATTTACCTGCTTTTATCACGTTCTGCAAATCTTTGTAAAATATTGTTTATGATTAACTTGTTCCTTACCACATATCACCGGTCAGTCGTGTCACTGATTTAACTTCCCTTTTCAATTCTATCAAATATTCGGTCAATATAATCATTGATTTAATTATTGTTTACCCTTTGCTGCAAATATTCAATCAATATAGTCAGTAAATTACTTGAGGTTTACAATTGTTGTGAACCTTCGACTACTATAGTGACTGATTTAGTTGCCTTTTTCATTTCACTCAAATATTCGACAAATATAGACTCTGGTTTGCATGATATTTATCCCTTAAGTAAATATTCCTTTAATTTAGTCACTGATTTATTTTACCTTTTTACTTCCAACAAAACGTCGGTCAATCTTGTCACTAATTATTTGTCCTTTTTATTTTACACAAATCTTTGTCCAACATTTTCACTGATAATCGTATACTTTTCACGTCCTGAAAATCTTCAGGTAATATAGTCAATGATTTACCTTTACTTTATAATTTTACACAAATATTTGGTCAATATACTCACTGATTTACATCCTCTTTTTAATTCTCGCAAATACTCGATCGATATTGTCACTGAGTGTCTTGCCATTTTGACCCCCCTTCCGCGCAAATCATTGGTTAACTTGGCCAATGATTTACTTTCATTGTCACTGATTTACTTGTCGTTTATCAGTTACTGCAAATCTTCTGTCAATTTAGCCACTTATTTAATTACCATTTATCACTTGCCGCAAATCTCCGGTCAATTTACTGAATTGTACACTTGCCCTTTTCTTTTCCGTCTAATCTTCTGTCAATATATCCACTGATTGACTTGCACATTTCACTTGTCGCAAATCTTTATTGAATATAGTGACTAATTTACTTGTCTTTCATCACATGCTGCAAATTGCCGGTCAATATACACACTGATTTTGCTCTTTATAACTTATAACGAATCTTCGGTCAATATAGATACTATTTTACTTCTCGTTTATCACGTGCAGCAAATCTGGTCATTTAGGTAACTGATTACATTAACACATTCTAAATTATGCATAGGTTACAGTAAAGTGATAATCATTGAAATAACAAGATTTTTTTACTGGGAGTCACAATCTTAATAGCAATAATAATGCAGTTGTGAAATGTTGATATTAGACACGAAAATGCAACTGCGTGAACTCTTACTGAAGGTAGTAATGTGATCCGATATTAAAAGACAACACTCATTGTAAGATAACAGAAAATATAGTTGTCAGTAGAAGAAACATTCCTCGATGAGAACTACGATATTTACAATATAACAAAAAAGTTCTGTCCGTTTTTAAAGGAAAAAAGAAAACGCTTCACAGTCTGTGTAACTTATATTTAGTCTTCGAATTGCCATCGGCATCCAGGAACTTCTGATAACGTGTCTCCAGCTGTTCACTGTCTTTGCAGTATAACTCGGGGGTTTTTGACGCAAAGAAGTCCGTGATGGCTTTGCGAAAGTCTGCTTTATTTGTGAAGAATGTCCCACAAAAATGATTATCCAGGGAGTGGAAAAGACTGTAATCGAATGGCGCAAGGTCAGGTGAATAAGGTGAATGGTACAAAATCTGCCACCCAAGTTGCTGTATAGTATCCATGACCACTTACGCGACATGCAGCCTGGCGTTGTCATTGAGGAAATGCACACCTTTGCGATCCACCAGTGCTGGATCCTTCTGGCGCAAGACCGGTTGCACACGTTTCAATTGCTGCGAGTATAGGTTTTCAGTGACCGTTTGGCCCGTTGGTAGTAGTTCATAATGACCCACTTGACGACCTGTCCACAAGACACAAAGACACAAATCTTGTGTGTGTGAATAGGCGGTCTTGCAGTGTGAGGAATAAGCATCCTGAAGAGACAACCAATGTCTGGAACGCTTGGGAGTTTTGTACAGAACCCAACTTTCATCACTGATAAGCACTCGATTGAATAAAGATGCGGTACGGTGACGAAGAAACAGCGATACGCAGACTGCCATTCGTTGTATCTTGTGTCACACCAACTGCGTTTGCGGAACCCACTTGCTTAGTTTGTACGTTTTACCTAGGCGGTTCAGGTGAATTTTAAATGTTTCATAGTAAACATTGAACTGTCTTGCAAGTTCACCACACGTTAGACTACTATCTTCTTCAATGGCCGCCTTCAAGAATCTGTCATTCAAGACCTGTGGTCGTCCAATGCGAGGCTCAGCATGGAGAGACAAATCTATCGACTTGAATTTTCGAAACCAACCCCTTGCAGTACATTCATCCACTGCACTATCCCAAAACGCTTGATATAGGCAGAGACTTAAAGCAGCTGCTGATAAGCCCACTTTGAAGTCGTAACGCAAAAAGCCCCGGATTATAACTCATGTCCGTTTTATAACGTCTGATGTTTCTACTTCTGGCTATCTGAATTTGAAAACAATTGCTACACGCATTTTGTATATATTTCAACTTCATTCAATGACTAATCAAAAAATAGACAGAACTTTTTTGGTTGCCTTGTAGATACCAAATCGATGTATCTATTAATGATGAAATAGCTGGAGGTGTTTTAGCTGAAGGCAGAAATTGTTTTATAAAATATGGACGTATCATAGAAAGTTGTAAATTTCAAATCATGTAGTGTCACAATGTAGAGCAGGAGAAAAATATGGGGAGGAAGAGAAACTGGAAGAGAAGAAAGAGAAAAATAATATTAAGAATAAAACCAAGTAGTGTATAGTAGTTTATGGTTTTGTGCATATCTTTTATGCACTAATTTTTTTCCTGTTAGATATTCTTTGGTAATATTTTGTAAATATAACTTCATAACTGGTCTTGGCTAACAACTGAATCAAATACTTACATTCCTACATTAGTCTTACTGATAGTGTTTCATCAAACTGTTGGTACTGTTACAGTTTTGATTCAGAATTATTCTTGTATTCTAACGTCTGAATATTCTCTCAGAAATATGCATAAATTATACTCGATATATACAGGCAATATATTTGTGATCACGTGATCACAAATCATATTCGTTAATGGATAAATCTACTAATGCCAAATCTTTATAAACTATATTTAGGAAAATGGGAATGTCACTTTTTTTATGAACATAACTGAAAGCTATTTCTCAGTAGTTTTACAAACTAGATGTCAAGCTTGCCATACAAATTCGATATGATTACAACCAGGCACAAGAAAAACAAATATTAGCAACGGAATTATTTCTTCAACGACAGCGGTACATTGCCATGTATCTTCACTTATTTCCGTGCACGCTTGTGTGTTCGTTGTTTAAATCAATTTGGAATTCAAAACATAAAAACAAAATTAAAGAGGCGGAACTGAAACGCAAAATAATAAACACGGCAACAAGCTTACATGTCTCCAAATAATATCTGAAGAAAAAAATAATAGAATGCATGCACTCAAAATCGATAGACCACACAGTTCAAAGTTATTAGATTAAATTAAAAAATAAGACGAGAGAAACACAATGGACAACGTCATGTGCTGTATTTGGCTTTAGTTCTAAGATAAAGAATAAATGTAAAAATAAAAAAACTTAAATATGAAAACGTATAAGAATTTTCTGCGATATTATTTTATTTTCTGAAAATCGGGCTTTGTAAAGTTTAACATATTTTGAGATTCAAATAGATATTCTCATTAGCTTTGTCGTTATATACTAGTTAACAAATGTTAGAGCATTTAGTTGACTAATTGGCTTTGACGCTAAAGTAAATTATGATTTGATTTTTTTGCAACTAATATGCAATCTTCAAAAGACGATAAATATCGAACCTGAACCAATCAGATTACATGAAGTGAATTTTATTCTAAGATGCTAGTGTATAATCATAACTATTTTTAGTTAAAATTAATAAACAAACGGAATGAAAAGCTTACTTTTGAAAAGAAAATAGTGTTGTGTAAAACAAACAGATTTAGTTTTAAAATACGGACTTGTTTACTTACATAATTATATCAAGACCTATAAACATATTAATTTACATGTATATATGAAAACATATTATTTCCTTTTGACTTAAATGTGAGATCGATTTTAATTTCTGCTCATATTCAAAGTATTTCAATCATGCCGATTCATATATTTGGTAAATGGCTAAAGCGCAATGAAGTACAATACTCTCCAAGACATAGGCGTAATTCTCTGGAAGATTTTCCCAGTATTGATCCAAAAGAGGTTTTGCATATAGTGAAAAATAATTAATTTCTGAACGAATTTGCCGCCATAAATGAAATTCATATAAGTCTAGCCGTAAAGGATATTCAGGTACATAACTGGCATTTAATGTTAATGTCTTGGTTTTGTAGCAATTATGCTTTTGTGCGAGTTATATTTCTGTAAAACTATACTAATTTTATTATAAGAGATCCATACTTTGTTACATTTGGATTATTGGATTCGCCAATCTCATATTCTCAATGATTCAAATAGGTTTAATTTACGTACCATTAATGATTTCATTCCAATTCTAAAATATATTTTCTAATGTGGAAAGATTTATTTTGAGTCTTTGTTGGAACACTCGGTAGACGATAATATTGTTTAAAAGCATTTTTTTATGACAAATATGAATATCTACATCACCAACAGCGCATCCGTTATCATCATTACTCTCCTCGACAAGGAGAAACAAAAACGATATTTTGTTTATTTAGATTTGACTGGGGTAGAATGTGAAAGGTTTAAATTATCATTGGCCATTTCATTTTTTCTGTGTTACTATATTCAACAACACAATTATATTGTAAAAAGTCATATTCATAAAAACGAAAAAAATTAAAATAATTACAATTTTGAAGTTATATATTAATTTAATACAACCGATAAGCTTAAAAATGTTGTTTCGTAACACGCTTCCGAAAACAGATTTAATTTCTACTTATCCATATTATGATCCTCTCATGAGATGTTACACATATTAAGGTTATGTGTATATATATATATATATATATATATATATATAAACAAGACAAAAGTGATCAAAAGCAAAATTTTAAATACTTAAAAAATCAATTAATGGAATTCAAATTTCAAGTACGTTTTTCATTCTTGATAATATCCCCCATAAATCTTCACGGAAACTATCATGAAATGCGTAAATATTTTATACAAATGATAGCTGAAAATATTAGGAAGTCAAAAAATAATGTTCTTAAAAATTAAGATGTAAATTTTTTGTTATTTTATGAAATAACTACACACACAACACTTTATAGACAGATAGATATTGATTTAAATGCATATTCTTAGTAAATGCAAATTTTGTAAAAATCTGATATATAAATGTTTAGCAAAATAAAGCGTAAAATTATAAAGCATAAAATGCCTTAGGTGCTCGAGTTATTCGAAAATGTTTGTAAATTTTGCCGAGAGATAAAATGGTAATTCAGATTCCCAGAATGTGCTATAAATTATGACAATCAGAAATTCCGTCGTGATGAAAACATATCAAGAAATATCTATTAGAAAATATGGCATCTGGGTAAGATTTATATCTGATTTCAGACAAGAGAAAATCAGGATTATATTTAATGATGAAAGGTGGTTAAAGTTTAATAAAGAATAACAAATAGAAAGAAAATAACAATATTAAGGAAATAAAACAATAAAAGAACAGAAATCAAGAAGTCAGTAAATAATGAATGACATTTAATTTGTTGATGATTAGAGTTGGATTGAATGCAATAAACCAGAAGAGATTTCTATAAGTAAAACTTAACTTTTAGCATAGAACTTACAGTTACATCTAACTAATTCATATATACAATGATGAAACCTTGTCCTCATACTATTGCTGAGCTAATATTCTTAGATTCTAGTTAGCATAAAGAAAAGTTCAACAGAAACATACCATGAAGTTATATATAGAAAAGGCACAAGTATGCTATAATGAAAAATAAACTAATGAAAAATAAACTAATGCTGAAATCCTTGGCCAGGAACCAAAACATTGCAAAACTTATTTGGTGTTTATCAAGAATCCACAAACATATATTAGGTGCCCCAAAATGTCTATCTAAAAAGGTTCGATTAAAACAAAACGCAAATCTCTGTCTGTATATTTTTTCATTTGCGGCTAAGGCGTTACGTATTATACTTGAAAATGTGGTCAAGCACGAAAAAAAAACTGTCATTACTCGGTGTTGACCGTAGTGACATCATCTATAGGCCCATACATTATGTCTGATATTAAACATTCTTAAAATATTTTATAACCATATTTTATCATCTGTATTTATTTTTTTTTATCATTTCACCCCGGGCAAGGCGTAAATGCCACTGATGTGCGGGGGATACATAACTGAAAGAAAATTTATTAGAGGAGGGAGAAGAGGATAACAAACCAATTTGAAAGAAGCAATAGAAAGATAAAAATGCAGGTGTAATGACAGTTGCAAGGGGGGAGAGAAAGGGAAGGATATAAGGGATGGGAAAGGGCTAGAGTCAAGTGGTTAGTAGATGAGCATTGACATTGCATTTAAATTTCTGGAGGTTGTAGCCGTCAGGAAAGCAAGAATATGGGAGCGAGTCCCACATGCGTGAAGTGCGAGAGAAGAAGCTGCAGGAGTAGAATTGTCGTCTGCATTTGGTTAACCTAACTGTGAATGGGTGGGACCCAGTTGCCATTCTGGTTGCACGAGTAAACACCTGTTGAGGAGGCACCAGTGACTTAAGTTCGTATATCAAAACTCAGTCTATGAATTCTACTGAGACTGTGTAATTCAATCAGAGTTGGCATATCATCGGGTCATTCCCAATTCAACATGTTGTCGACCTGACAATTTCTATTGAGGAGTGTGACTGGACACCCAGATCAGTTTAACAGCGTATTTTCTGTGACCAAAGGTCAGATAACAGAGTCGCAATTATGTGGAATTAAAGGGTTTGTTAAACAGGTGCACATTAAACATACTGGAAGTGTTGGATGCGTCGGCTTACGGTTAATTTACCCAACAGGAGAAAGACAATTGTGAAACAACAACTGTGGCCTGACAGAATTCAATGATGTTAACCTGTTGTTTTCATATATATATATATATATATATATAGAAATTTCGTGCCATGAGTTTTCTCTAAAATATTCAATGGACAGATTAAATATAAAATGAATTCCATCTTGTGTAGAGGGATTTTGACACAGTGTCGCGTGTTGTCTTTGCAATAATAAAATTATTCAACAAACATTAATTGATATCATAAGGATAGCATCTGGCGGCCAAATTTGACAACGAAATTCTTCATATATATAATTGATATATTCCGCCTCAAAAGGGATGAAATTAAAAAAAAAATATTTCTTTTGTTTTTTGTTCACTGTCAACGTTTGGGTTTATGATGAAAAGCTGAATGTTAGACGAGAGTTCTATGTAATCATATGTAATCATATACGTTAAACCATTCCGTACATACCACCTTTGTTTGAACAACCATTTTTTAAGTGAGCGAAAATATTGAAACACGTGAATTAGTTGATAACTTTTGCCTTTTAGATTGATTGTTAACATTAAATAGCCCTGAATATCTACTCTTGGTTTAGTCTTCGGTTTCACCTGTAATGTTTGCATTTCTCGTTAAAAAGGATAATCATACTTAAAGATGAGAAAGTTGTATCTAAGAAAAGCGGAGTAAAGAAAAGGAATCGATCGGAATTATGAAAAAAAAGTATGAATATTCTGGTGTATTGAGCAACAGACATGGAAAACATCTTCCAAGTAAAACAGCTGTTGATGACAGAAACATTGTAAGAGTTGTAAAGAAAAAAAATCTAAAACAATCAATGACATCAGCAACAAACTCCATCATGCAGGATGAAAGTTTCATTATCAAATGTTCGAAGAAGACTGAGAGTGGAAGCATAGCGGCCATATTGCAAGATACAAACCAGGAGTCAGCAGTAAGAATCAGTGGGTCATACTGAAATTTGCAAAAAAGTACAGAGACGTGCAAAAAAAGTATGCTTTTACTTATGGGACCAAATTAGTCTTTACCAAAGTAATAGAAAGACCATAGTGTGCGGAAATAAAGTAACTCCTTATGATTCATAGCATACATTGACATTTGAGAAGCAAGTTGGGGGGAATGCCTTTTCTTGTGCTGTCAAATTTGCTTCTGGAACAAACAATCATATTTATTGTTGATGTAGCTAATGGTGGTAGCAGTAGAATAAATTTAAAAGTCCACAGAAATTTTCGTTTGCCAATTTCCAGAGATATGCATCCAAATGATCGGGAAAAATCTCATCACGCAGCAAAACAAATACTTCAACCATCCCTCCAATGCATCAAATGACTTCACCAGAAAAACAATTTCGTTTATTGTAGACTCACAATATCAGGCGCCGACCATAACTTAACTGAGCATGCATTTCATATCCAGAAGAAGAACAAGGATTGAAAGCAGATGCGTTAAATGTTTGGAAATTCATCCCAAATGAAGAATGCGACTGTTTGTGGATTACAACTGGGCGCGGACTTTATATATACCTTTCATGTAAGCAATATCGGTATAAAGACAATATGATTAAAAATAAAATGAAAACTTATTTTATCCGACGCTTTTCGTCACTTTTTTTTATTCGAATTTAAAAAATTCTCAAAAATAATAAAACGCGTCGGCTATGTTTTTATTTAGACTTTGTCTCTCTCTCTTTCTCATATCTAAACTTACTTATAAATGGAAATTTGTCTGTATGTGTGTGTGTCTGTGTGTGTGTCCGTTACCTATAGACTACAAAACGGCTAAACCGATTTTCTTCAAAATTTACACAGTTGTACTGTAAGCGTCTGCGAGTGTTCTTAGTTAGCTTTTGTGTCGAAGTACCCTCGATAAATATCGAAAATCGATAATCGAGAAAATCTGGTTATAGAAGGAGTGGTCCGATTTTTATCAAATTAGATGCACTCATAGACAAAGACATAAGAAACGATATTCAGAAGTTTCAAGGTTGCAGTTCATACAATAGTGCAGAAAATCGATAGTATATATATATATATATATATATATATATATATATATATATATATATATCAGGCAATATGTTTGTGTGTGTGTCTGTTTATCTGCCTCTATGTCTGTATTTTTTCAGCCATTTTATTTTAGTTTTTGCTTCGGGCTTGGCACTAAGTAGGTATAATTGTAGTTATTAGTCTCAGCTATGATACCATTTACTCAGAGGACTTATTTAGCCTTCAAAATTCAGTTTACGACGACAAAACGTATTTGATATCGATATCAGGAAATCAAAATTTGACTTACACCCATTCATTTTTCTTTAAGTTTTAAGTTTCGCTTAACTAGAAACAACTATTGCTTTTTAGTCTTTCGTTTCAACGTCCAAAGGGTCTGAGCTCCAGGACCATGTATTAGTTTTAAAACTTTCATTACACCCGAGCAACCCTAGGTTATATATATATATATATATATATATATATATATATATACCGTAAATTTATTTACAGATTTGCTCAGTAAAATGTAGCAGTGCTGATAATCAATGCAGCTAAAGATGTATGCTGATGATTTTTATATTAGGATCTCCAATTACAAACACTTTTTTTTGGAATGTACCTATCTTAAAATTATATAGTGAGTCAATGTTTTCACAATGAATTTCCTATTAACGATTCTAGCTTGGTAATTTATTTCTTTGTCGTACGATTGGAGTAGATAGACTAAACTATCGCCCGGTTCACACTCCACCCACGTCTACTGAACAGGTGAAGAGGCTCATCCCTTGTTTCCTGTTTAGGATGCGGTTTCCCGTTTTCTCTCTTTTCCAATCTCTTCAATCTTATGTAGCCCCCTGCACATCAGTGGCGTTACCGCCTTGCTCGGGGTGATATGATCAAAAAATAAACGATGAACATAAAATCTTATATAGGAATAACCTCTACAGAATATCTTTTTTTAATTCCATTTAAATTCTATGCATTTAAATATCACCTGATTGATAGCTGTTAGGTGTAAGGACGGTGTAAGGATTATGCAAATATATATCGACATGTTATGCATTTGTATTTATAAAAATTGAAAAGTCGATTTTAATGTTAGGAAATTCATGCAGTTTTTAATAACTCGAGAAGTGTAATAAACTCTTTTGAATCTTTTCTCGTAAAATCACTATTTTCAATTATTTCCTAAATAAAATACTGTTTATGAAAAGTAATTATTGTCGAGAAATTATCTATACATTGTATATTGTGGATGTTCCAATTGATACTCAACAATCGTCGACATCATTTGTGTCAGATTGCGATCAAATCAATCTATAAATCGATTTTGTTATAGAGCACCGATATATGGAACTATTTTGGTAAATGATTTTTGAATTGGTGTTTCTTTTAATCGCTCTTTTGCAAATATTATACGTAATTTAAGCGACACCCTTCCACAAAATGACATATGGCGCATATTGTCTCTTTCTTTGTTTCTAATTAAAATAACTAAATATCAGTAATAATAAAAGATATGTCACTTAGTTTTGCTAGCGTGCAATGAGTTCAAATTTTAGTGGACACATCTTGTGAAAGTCAACAAGCCTACTCACAAATAAACAAAACATTGTTGATAACCAGCAATGTCCTGCAGTCGATATTTTGTGATTTATCAAGCAATTGTTGGTTATTCAAAGCAGAAAAACTGCTTCGGATTTTAAGAATAATCTATTTTTTTATAAGTGAATATTTCATTAAATTTAATTATCAGATTAACAATGATTTTTTAGATACGAATCCTACATTTTAATATTTAAATATAAATGGGGGTGGATTCGTTACTTTCCCAAGTTTATTTTCGCGTAAATAAATGTAAAGAACCCGATTAGAATTCGAACTCTGTTCTCTATTACTGACTTGGGGATGCTATCCATTACTCTATTGGTGTATAATTTCTTCTGAAAAAATAATCATGATTTGACCAAGGTGGGTGTAATAATCTTAACAGTTATATAATATATCTGGTGAAAGAAAGCAGTGTTTCGAACAGATACAGTCACAGCTAAACTCCTTCAAATAAACATAGAAATGTATTTATCTATAATCTTAAGATGAGATTTTATTTATATTGATTACATTTTTCGGGCTGTTGTCTGCATCTTTATTGCCATATTCCCGGTCATTCGGCAGTTGTATGCTCCGGCCTTATTCCGGTGCTAGGAATTTCGAACCAAACACTTTATTTCGATCACTGGGGTATATCATTATTATTCAATGCCACCGTGCTACTTCCAGAAGTCATTCAGTTATCACCCTTTAACTAAACACTCTAAGTTATTTATTCACTACTGCTGTCACCAGGTTTTGAACAAATACATATTTGGGTAAAATTACTTGATCAAACCAGCGCTGTTATCCACTAAGTCATATGTCGTTAAGGACACAGCCTAGTTGATAAAAGTGATGTAACTCTAATGAATTAATATTTTATAAAATGACGGAAAACAGGAGTCTTACTTTAATTATGATAATTTAGTGACGAAGTAAAAACAAAATCCTGAATGCTCGATTTAAAATTTGTTACTACTTTTCAGATATTGTATATATGGAGAAACATTTTTCCTAACTTTTACAGCATTCTTTTAATGGAAATGAATAAAATGTTTGAAAATCTCAAAATGTACCTCCAGCAGTTTATTCCCGTGGAAAATAAAATATTCATGGAGGATGTAATTATTAAGTTTCCGGAAAGATATCGAAAAATATCCGTACATATATGGTTCATGTAAGTCAACGTCGAACATAACAAAAACTGTATTTTACTTACTTAAATGGAATTGGCAAATAATATGAGAGGATATAGATGTTTTTAGACACGCCTAATAGCAAATCTCCCAATGCAATCACAAAGCAAGCTGAAATCATTTCCTTTTGCCTCTAGAGAAGAATATACTTTTGGATATTTTCTATATTACGAAAAATGTCGTAACTTATACAGTATAATAGACATCGTGCTTATTTAAAAGAAAACACACACAATAAATGTGACAAGGAAAATTACAACATCCGAAAATTACACAAATGCCCATATATATTATTATTTAATGCCAAACTCTGAATATTTTGAACACAAGTGTGATTTCAACTAAATATATTACTAACAAACCTAGAGATAAATGGTATTATTGGTCATTTTTCAATAGAATGTGGTAGTAATAATTTTACTAAAATATGTGTTGCTTATCATTTTGTTTCCAAAATATATTGAGGTTATTTTACCTATTTATATGTATTGTTGGAAGTTGTTCTTTATATATATATATATATATATATATAAAGAATTATTGTTGGTATTTTTACTTTTTTCATAGATTTTGAATGCTTTTTGTTTAAAGCTGGGGCCCTAACAGGAGCTACAACCCAAAGATATCGTGAACCTGTGAACAGCTACAAATAAGATATGATTCCATGCTCTACGAAACCTTCAATCCCCGATCACAAGCTTTTCTGCACTATGTATATTAGCATGTTTATAGCTGTGTCGAAGATAGGTAATATTATGCTAATATATATATATATATATATATATATATATATATATATATATATTAGCATAATATTACCTATCTTCGACACAGCTATAAACATGCTAATATATATATATATATATATATATATATATATATATATATATGTTGTTATAATATTTAACCGCCCAATATGTAAAAACGTTTGATAGATAATCGAAATTTGTAAAACGAAACAATACATTCTGTGTTATTATCATAAAAATTGACACATATCTCCATCCATTTCTTGATTTATACTCTAACTTTTAAAATTAAAAAATTGAGTTTACAATCATATACGCTGGAAATTGTCTTCCAAATATAAAATAGGGTTTGCCAAAAGTAAGTTTATTTAAATGACATATATTACACTATGCGCTTTTGCCTATCTTGTATATATTTGATAATTAAAATTCTAATAAATCTCCAACATATTTAAGTCGAATTATGCATATTTGTTTTATTCTTGATAATTAAAAATAAATATATTAAACAATATTTATCTTTTAGATTTTTAAAAATAGATTTTCAAAATTATTTATAAAATAGTAAATAAGAAATATTGCATTATATTTGGTTTGTGAAAGTTAAGATTTTTTGTGTACCATAAGTCATGTCAGCATTCTCTTTTAAAGACGCTCTTCAGCAAGTAATATGCGTTGAAATGCGGTGGATATCGGCTCGGAAGGAGAAATTAGAAAGACAATTTCGAATTCAAGATTTATTTTTTGCATTCACTTACGCGCAAATACCCTTGGGAAAGGTATTAATCCGTCTCTTCCTTCTAGTTATGGGTTAAATAACAGGACAGATTGGGTTCTATAGCCTTGGCTGGCAATCAGTCTACCGCAGAAAGCAATGGCAACCTACTGCGGGATAATCTTCTGCCCAATCAGTCATGTCTCTTTCGAGACATGACCGCCCAAGCGTGTTTCACATATGGTACTTAACTGACTGACCGTTAGGAAAGGTATTGATGCATCTCTACACCTGGCAGAAATGTGTAATAGTAGGACAGTTTGGTTCTGTAGATTAGTTGGCAACTAATTTATCGCAAAAAAATGATGGTAACCTGGACGGAGAATCTTCTTCCCAGTCAGTCATGTCTCTTTCGAGATATTATCGGCCAAGCGTGTATCACTTAACTGACAGACTGATTAAGCGAAAAAGTAGCTGTCCAGAAACATTGTCTGTTTAATCTAGAAATGTTTTTAATTTTTTATATATGTTCTATCTGTATAGCATGTTATTTTAAATAATTGCATATGCATATATAAATGTATTTGATAATTGTAAGTCTTGTTTAGAATATTATTCCTTGTAGCCGCATTTAACTGAATGTTCTAGCTAATTGCTCAGTGTCTATGTCGATGAAAGAGTCTTTAAAGTTTAGTTCTCATGTATAGACATGCAGGTAGGAGTTGTAAGCCCATTTCGTGATAATAAAATAAATAATGTTCATTCCCTCATTAACCTACTATTCTTACACGGATATCTTGGTAAAAAAATGAGAGTAAAATGTATGCAAAGTAGGGACTGTCAGAAGAATATCCGTGATAGGACTAGACAAACACTTCATCTTATACCTTTCCAATAGTTACAGGAAGAAAACGATCTAAACACTGCACGCACGAATATGGAAGTGCTTCCTGTTTTTGTCTTTGCTGTGCGTGAACCCAACTGATATTCAAATAAATTTGCTCGTGTTGCCTTTGACGGTCGTCAGCTAGTATTATTCTCGGTCTTTCCGCTTAAAAAATTATATCACCGGCAATCAAACATTAAACAATGAAATGATGGTTTACTCTTTACTAGTGAATGCCATGTTAATAAATTACATTGAGTTTAAATAATAATCAATGCATACTGAAAACCGTTATGCTAGTTTTGATCTTGGGTCTTTGTCTTTGACCCAGAAAGTAATGAATATACACCAATAATGAAGGGAATTTAAATAATATCATATAAACTCGGTTAGAGAAATAAGACTTCCTACAATTTTATGGAATATCACAAACAAAATTAGATTTCTTCTTAACAATGCAATCCTACAGAGATTTTAATGCATCTTTTAAGATCTTAAAAACATCAAAATACAAGGATCTTGTAGGGAAATCTAAAATATGTGGTACAGCAAAGCTACAATAATTCAAGTTGTAGTTTTTCGGATTGATTTAAAAAGATAACAATTTACTCATTACTAGGATTCCTGGTAGCTCATCCCTAAAAAATATAAACAATTATACTCACAATTACTGCTCATCCATATGAAAGAATTTATCTATGACAAATGTGTTGAGTGTTATTTTTTCCCTTGTTTATTATTTTTAAATGGGTGTCAAATTGGTCCCTCAAATGTTTATATAAGAATGCGTGATAAGTGTTATCTGACCGTTATCCAGCGATTGTTGACATCAAACCAATATTAATCTTTAGAATATTAAACAAAGTTATATAATTACGAAATCTTAAGCAGGAAATGAGCAAGTTAAATATTATTGTTTTAGGCGTATGTTTACCATTCAGACT
This sequence comes from Ascarosepion bandense, assembly GCA_037127315.1. Lineage (NCBI taxonomy): Eukaryota > Metazoa > Mollusca > Cephalopoda > Sepiida > Sepiidae > Ascarosepion > Ascarosepion bandense. Next base: position 12,386,623 of record JBBBDQ010000190.1, read on the forward strand.
ATTGCTAATACATATGGTTGGGTACAGCTGCTATTTATTTAATCTTGTTAGTATTCAAAGAAGATTCAACAAAATTATCGGTCCTCGTTATCAATCATTCTTACATCGCCATAAGGTTAATTCTCTTTGCTACTTTTTGTAATTATTTTCATGGTAATTTATCAGATGAGCTTTCGGCTATTGTACCTATATTCTTGGAATTTAAGCGCAGTAATAAACTGGTAAGAGGGTCACGTTAATTTAGAGGTGAACTGGCAAGATGTAACCGAAATATTATGACCATATTTTTTGTCGAATTTCTTGCTTACAGAAATCTTTTCCGGTTTCATGCTTACTAGGCACATTAATCTAGATATACTTCAATTCAATATCAATTGCTATATTTTTCCCAATGATTAAACATTTTTTAGCCCTTTAGTGTTCCCGTTTCTAACTTTTCATCGCCTCTTGTATCTCAGTGGCATTAATGATTTGCCTGGGAGGAACTCAATTTAAAAAACAAGTATATGGACCAAGTTGGAGAAACAATAGAGGTTTTGTCAGTAAAACAGACAGGATCATATATGCAGGCAGAGAGAAAATTGATAGAGGATTAGAACTGATATAATACCAAAACATTAAGTAATGTGTTCAGGGTTACTGTTAAATATATGAAAGAACACGTGTTAGAATAAAAGTAAAACGTTTCAACAAACCCATCATAATTCTGTATGCACTCTCAGTAAAAGTAGAAAAGAAGAAATGGAAACGTTTTATTCTACGCAATTATGTACTGTCGCTGCTGCTGGAAAACAACAATCGTCTTGACAGACAACGAAAAGCAAAAAGTATGTATAAATAACATAAACTCTATGTTTTTATTTTTCGTCGGTGGCGGTTGCGTGGCGTGGAATGTAGCCAGTTAGAATCACGCACACACGAGGGAGTTGTCAGTAGTAGTTAACTATGGGAGATATGTTCTCCCTTCCCTGTGTTCTGATTTCACTCAGAAAAGTCAATACTTATATAAAGCGAAAGTCCTACTCATATTTGACTTCTGTGTTTTTGCTTAATTGAGTGATCTATAGTTAGACACATCTGTCAATCATTTTCGCTGGCGATTGCCTTTCAAGCTGACTGCCTTTAATATTGATCATAGCCCGGTCAGCAATTGCCCACATTTTCTGCCTTTTGTCGGCCGCTGCTTGTGTACTATGCCATTGATGCCAATCATTTTTTTGTCGGGTAAGTTAATGTATTACAAGCTAATGCTCCGTGCAAATCGTAAGAAATTGTAATTTTCTTGAATGTCCTGAATGCTAATTGTTGTGAATTCCGGATGAAGAACCGCACAAAATAATGGTCAATAAAACAGATATGGAGATAGAAGAGTACGTTCTATTGAACGTAATATATAAACTTGAACGCACGTTAGTAAATCAAGGAAAACTATTAGTGAGAAAATTAATATATACAAGTCTTGTAGTGAAATCGTTGGAAATAGTATATCCGTGTATATTATTCTAGCTGAGTGGAGCTCAGAGCTAGTCTAGTTTCTGTGGAACTTCGATATCTCTGTGAACTCTCCTATAACTGTAACAGGTCTCTATGATTACTCTCCACTGCCAACTGCAACTGCAACTACTGTTCTCTCTATGGCAGACGTATATGTACACTCAGTCGAGTCCATTACCATATACAAAAGGAGGAGATTCCCCAACACTAATGTTGATAATAAGAGAGATTGTGAAATAATTTTCAGATTGAACAAAGAAATAATAAACAGCGCGATAAAAATATGTGTATTGGTTTACGTCAAATGATTATTTAGGATCCATCATCTGGTTTCAAGAATACCAATATGGAGACAACAAAAAGGAGAAAAGACAAACCAAATCAGGAAAGCGAATCATACACATGGGTCGACTGTGTAAGCGACCACCTTGCAGTAATAATTAAATTTCGGCTGAAAGTACAGAAATTGAAGCGGGGGAAGCAGTGTCAAAATTTAAATACATCAATTTGTTGAATGAAAGAGAAATACATGGATATATGATAGCAGATACGATGGATAAAATCAAACTAGAAGTAGCACACATTCGAAGACGATTTGGTAAAATCAGCAACTGAAAGAAAAAATTTATGACGGAATAAATATTTGACATGATGAAAAGTAGACAATATATATATATATATATATATATGTATATATATATATATATATGTGTGTGTGTGTGTATGTGTGTGCGTGTATAATTTTCAGACATAATTTATTCATTTTTCAACAGTCAGAATCAGATAATATATCTAAATCTACAGTCGAAATAAATCCTGATTTATACTCGTCTAAATACTAAATATGTGTCGAGTTTCCCGTAGCTAACTTTACCATCCCGGTTTTGAGCCTTTTCTTGGAAAACAAAATTAGCAGAGATGGGTCCGAGAGTTGAAGAAGATTGTCAGTCAGAATCGGCAAGCTGCAAGCCATCTTAGCAAGCTACTACGAGTGTTAGTATGAATGACATCTTCCGTTCTTAGAGAGTTATCGTAAATTACCAGCCAGCTAATTTGTGCGTCACCTACAATTGAACCTACTTGCTAACGTGTATACAAACTGGATATAAATATATATATATAAATCCGTTGTCGTTTTGAACTGATTATATTCCGTTCGCTGGTTACCGGGGATCGTGTTATATCTGGTGGCAGTGACCACATCGCTGTTAAATTTGGCACTCTGAAAAAGCCAAGTATCAGTTGAGCCTGACTAAAGGACTAACACCCTGTGAGAATCAGAGATTGTGTTTTAACTATATACAGTTCTCTAGAAAACCTAAACTGATCTAGCCAGATAATAACAGCAATCCGACTTCAGAGAACAATCAAACAAAATGTGGGCGAATTGGTTGAGATTCAGGAAGTGATTGCTCGGGTGTGACCAGGAACGTGTTACACATAAATACTTAATAATTTTCCATACCTTAAACGTGGTATGGATTTTGATTTCTCTTTAAATATGTTCAGTTCTTCTTAAATCATAAGTAAAACTCTTCCTTATCCTATAAAATACAAACAATCCAGGAAACCTTTATGATTTCCGTCCCTATTTGGTGATCTACAATAAATAATAAATAAATACTACATTGAAAACTCGTTACTCGATATTATTTTGAGGTAACACAGAAACTATATCCGGCACTGATATAGATAATAAAATTATTAATCATTATAACTTTTTTAAATTCATGATTTAAAAAAAGTCAAATACAATTGCGTCTTTGTCAAAGATTTTGTCTTATTTAGTTATATCACATTTCTAGCAATGTTTTTAAGCTAAATCCAGCTGAGATCATTTTATCTCTCACATCGATGTTTTTCTTTTAGAAGTGTAATATTGCAAATATAAGAAAAAACATTGTATTTCTTAATTGCCCCTGATGTAGCAAAAGTAACAAATGTACTTGTCACTGTTGATTGTTGAAGAAAAATATCACAATTGAAAAACAAAATATCAATGCGTCAAAAAAAAAACAATCTAATATTTGTCCTGAAGTGGTACCCGAGAAAGCGTAGAATCACTGAGAACTTATAGAAATGAAAGGGAAGAGAGATGAGTGAACGTTTCTCTACTAGAACGTAACGCCTTTCTTTCAACTTTCTGTAATAACGGTCAGTTGTCATCTGTTTATAGACAGAACACATACACGCAGGAACGAAAGCAGTTGAAAATAAATATATAAACTAACACTGAATATGTGCATTCCAGCAAACACTCTAATGGAATCATTCTGTCATGAGCACATGCGCAGATATGCAATAATTGCTTCTGAACCAAATAGGAGACAGGAACGTATAGCAAACTCTCGGTGGAAATGTCAGTATCATTCTTGAATTCAGTCAATTAAATAGCAACTTAGAGGAGGCTGTCAAGAGTATTTCAGGTCATTCTGCTCCTTTTGACTAAAGGATACTTTATTATTGAAGACATTGACCACATCTCTTAACGTTAAGCATGTTTGAGTTTATCGATAGTTTATTTACCTGTTTATTTCTCATTATGAGAAGGCAAGATTACATACGTGTGAGAAAACAAATGATACTAGCTTGTTTACAAGACGCGTATATGAATATTATACTGTTTAGAGGTAATGTAGTATGCATGTTGCATTGTTGTGCAGTGGATATCGGCTCGGAACGAGAAATCGGGGAGTCGCGTTCGAATTCCAGTTGAAATCATTGCTTTCATTTACGCGCAAATAACATTGAAAAAAGTGTTAATCCATCCTTTCCTTCTAGTTATAGGTTAAATAACAGGACAAATTAAGTTCTGTAGCCAGGGATGGTAACCAATCTACCGCAGAAAACAATGGTGGTATAACATTCTACCCAGTCAGGTATGTCTCTCTCGAGACATGATCGCCCAAGCGTGTATCACGTATGGCACTAAACTGTCTAACTGATTGATTATGTATGTTATATCAAAAACTGAAACTTCATTAATTAAAACATATAAAGTTACAGAAAACTGAGTGAAGTACTATGGTTTAGTAATATATAATATAAAATGAATTAAGTCTACATTCTTATAACTACACAGAGATATAACCAAATTATAGCTATGACAGAGTTGAAAAGTATCTGTATAGATAGATAGATAGATAGATAGATAGATAGATAGATAGATAGATAGATAGATAGATATCATAGTATCACTACACAAAATTTTCGCATTTCGAAGCTATCTTTTAGGTGATTCTCATTGGGTGACGGAGTTGAAACTTTATTAATTAAAATTTAAGTTTTTTTTTTCATATTTGTCACCCGATGAGAAGTACCTAAAAGGTAGCTTCGAAACGCGAAAATAGATAGATAGATAGATAGATAGATAGATAGATAGATAGATGCGGTATTCATCAACATAAGTTTAGTTATTCAGACATATGTACTAATATACACACTAAGCATGTGCAGAGTTTCCACATGACTTAAATAAATGAATGTATAATTGGGGTACTGCATGTTAAAATGTGTTGATGGTGTGCGTACTGTTTACCTTTTTATTGCAAGCAATGATATGAATTCTGTCAATAGAACAAGACACATTAACACGCATAATAATGACGTAACAAAGCTTTCATCGGGTATAATATGTTATGAAAATGTGTTGCCATCAACGGAAATACTGTAGTCTGATTTTTTCATGAGTTAAACGATCGTTTATTTATCTCTACTGCTTACATACCTACATATAATACACACCTCACATGCGTACATGCACACACGAATATATCATTGCTATTTCAAATAACATGTATACTTATTAGTTTTTGCAGATAATGTTTCTATTAGTTTTCTTTATATTAATATTAAATAATAGCAGTATAGCAGTCGTTTCTCGTGTGTAATGAAAACTTTAAAACAAGTGAATGCGCCTGGAGCTCAGACTCTGCCTAAAGAATATTTGTGTAAAGTTTGGTGAGAATCGGATAAAAATTGTGGATTTGTATAAAGGACATACAGACAGATAAACAGACATAAACACAAACATCCTTGCCTTTTATATATATATATATTATCGATTTTCTGCACTATTGTAAGAACTGCAAACTTGAAACTTCTTGATATCATTTCATATGTCTTTGTCTATGAGTGTATCAAATTTGATTAAAATCGGACCACTCTTTCTATAACCCGATTTTTTCGATTATCGATTTTCGATATTTATCTGGGGTACCTCGACACAAAACATAGCTAAGAACACTTGCTGATGCTTATAGTACAAGTGTGAAAATTTTTCAGAAATTCGGTTCGGCCGTTTCGGAATCTATAGGTAACGGATACACACACAGTCACACGCACACACAAAGTTCCATTTATAAATAAGTTTATATTAGATTATTTATTACACAATTATGCAGTCTCTTAAGGTGTATCTAGACGTTTAACTAATATAACAAGATTGCATTCTTTCAGATAGACGGCTGTATGTGTAAATATTCAAATGCCACAATATAGATGACGCAAACATAAGCGATGGTACCTGCTGTTGTGCGTATATATCTGTGCGTCGTATATATTTTTGATTGGCAAGTTTACCGGTATATTTCGTTATTTTTGGACTTCATCGCCTTTTGAATTCTCTTGGAGATTAACTTGGAATAGAAAGTTGACCTCAAAAACGAATGAATTGAAAGCTAAAGACGAAGAAATACTGGAACATTTCAAGACATCAGAATATAAACAAGAGAATATTTCGAAAGATAAGGTCTTACAAGATCGAACCAAATTACATTATCGATTATACTGTCACAAGACAAGTAGAAATAAAAGAAATTTAAAATCTTGAATGATTTATCAAAAGTGATTCAAACGTGACAAGGACCGATTTTTATTGGCTTTCTTTGGCTCAATTTATTTTTTCATCATTTTGACTTTGAATGATCTCAAAAAATAATTTGTATTTGTTTATATATATATATAAATATATATATATATATATATATATATATATATATATATGTTTCTGTAGGTGTGGTTTATTGCGGGAACAGAGAGAGAGAGAGAGAGAGAATAGGCATAAGAGTATATATATATTTCTATTTGTATTGATTCGTTCAATTAATGACGTTTGTAAATAAATATGTGTATAATGTGTGAATAATATGAAACGTTCCACATAACTGTGCTTACAAATAAAGAAAGGTTTTTAATAACAAACTTAAATATTACAATTATTACAACTTGCTTATAACTTACTATGTAGAGAACTTTAACCGACAGTGTTCAAGTTTTACAGATAACAAAATGAAAATAAGCAGTCATTAACGCAGCAGATTAAATTACAACTATGCTCACCCTTTACAAGACGTAACAGACACTCAATGTAGAATTTTCCAAAAGAAGACGCACCATCCAAAGTAATGTGATAATGACCAAGATGTAAAGGGACCATCGCAAGTGAAAAAAGGAAAGAAACTTTAGTAGGAACCAGAAACGCAATCTAAAATAGAAAACAATAGAGAAACATCTACAATTATTAAAACAAAAAAAAAACACATAAAAAAAAGCGATGCGTTTCGAGCTGGTGATAAATAATCCTGTGGTGATTACAAATTAATTTTCTTTTCAGTATTTGCAAATTTCGCGATCATGTTTAAAAATATTTATTACCCAATGAAAGTAGAGCGATTTGCAGAAAACAACAAACTGAACTTTTAATGACCTGTGTCATGTTTCTTTCCACCAAAAACTGATTTTGATTTGAGAGCTGACCACGTGTGCTGAGTTGGATATTTGTACACGTTTCCCGGCTGATACGAATAGGGAACACGAAAAAACAGCAGACAAACCATACTGAAAAGAATAGAGCAAGACAATCAGGCTACCCCTCAGCGACCTTATTTGTACACTCTCATATTCTCTCTCGTGCTATTTTCTTTGTCTCTCTTCCTTTTCACCTCTCCGCCATAGAGAAAAAGAAAGAGAAGACATTACTACTACTTTGTTGATACACTCAGCGAAAACAGGGACTCATCTTTATCTATGCCAGTTATATTTTAAATCAACGCCAATCTAAATTCTTTAAAGTATTTACTACTATTCCTTTTATAACTTTCCACAATAAATAATTCTATGCATACATTTTAATGTTATGTTGTTCGATAAATAAATATTCATTTATATGAACGAGACAATTTTTTAATCTTCTACATTCTGATAATCCTAAGTTTTGGGCTGTTCAGTTGTGTTTGGTTGGCACAAGGGTATCCGACAAATTATTTCAAACTGATCATTACGGTAATCTTTATTACAATCTTATTTGCATAAAATATAACATTTATCGAATTGATTTTACTCTCTCAAATAATATGTTTTAAATATATATTTAATATTTCAAATTCGTTAATTATGTTTCATTTACTTACACTACAAATTAACATTATTCAAAAATGATGGAATAGCTGAATTTTCAATAGAACAGCGAAAAAATATCACTGTCTTTTCTATAAATATTTTCATTATCAATATTCTGGTGAAATGTCCTCTTTTGTATATCCACTGCATGAATTTGAGATTCTTAACTGTATCTAACCGTTTTGTCTTTGAATTAGATTCGATAACTATTTTTCTTCTAATATTTTATTTTCTTATACACTCGAATATAGAACTCTTCCGATAACTTGCTACTTACAACGTCCAAAAATGCTAAATTAACCATCAGTCACGGTCTTCTCTTTTCATGAATTCTAATCATTTATTGGTCTTTCTTCTCACTAAATTCTTATTTTTCACTCCCAGAAACACCTTGTATATTAGTAGGACTATGGCCTTACTTTATGATTAAAGAAAGAATGCGCCTTCATATCTGAATGAAGTGTTAACGTTTGTTTGTTTTCATTATTATAAATAAAATAATCTAAACGGTTTCCAGCTATTTCAATCTTGCATCTATAAGTGAAAATACCTTCAATAAATATGTATAGGAATGTTATTCACGATAAAGAGCATCTATTACACGCTGATATTCAAAGTAAACACTACTTTCTTAGGGGGTTGAGTTGTTGTATTTTTTAGTGGTGTTATGGCATTCTCCTAGGAGGAATGAACTCTTCCTCTTGCTATATATAAAATACCTGCCTAACTTCTAGAGAGGAGTTGAGAGCAGTTAATGTCCACTCAAGTACAGCAGTTTAACAAGTGCAGTTAACGACAGGTACTAGTCAGGCGGCCTAATAATAAATTCGGACTTATTTCTATATTACGCATTATTAACACATTGTTTGAATATATTGTTTCTTGTTATACTGATACACTGTTTTAAACCTACCTTCTTGTTCCGTGTCTTACTTCCGGCACAAACCGTTCACTTCAATTTTGAGGCGAAGATTCTCCCCAATATACAAGAAATTCCCGAAGAAAATCCACAACAATCGGCATGTCAAACTACGCGATATTTAATACGGAAGTTTAAATATTTTGAAGCCAAACTTACGGCGCCAATTACAGATAAAAATTATTGTTGGTAAGTCCTCTATAAATAGAGAGTATTGTTTTACATTTTGGTATCATTAGTAATTATTTTAATTTAAAATATTTTGCTGTTATATTTCATGTAAAACTTCCATTTTATATTTTTGAAGGAATCCTTCTACTGGGATTGTGCTAAACGTCAAAACTCAAAGTGTCGAGATTCAATAATTCTCTTAATCCGGACGTTCATGAAATTTACCACAACGTACATCGAAAAAAAATAAAGTCCACTATGCAAAAACAAGGTATTACTAAAATGCATTAATTTCTTATAAAAAGAATACAAGAATTTGATAAGATGCATTGAATTAGAAATGATAGTTTTTTATGTCCTTGATAGAGTTTTTGCCACCTCTATAATCATTCCTTTCTTACTCATTCTCCGACTCCCCTATATATGTTCTTTCTCATTACACACCTCTTACGTACCCATTCGAATCAGTGGCAGTTCTGCCTTGTTTGGATTGAAATAGTTGAAAATAGATAGATAGAATTTTGCTCTTACTATGGACGGTGGGGCCGTAATCAGAGGCGTTTTATTCTTATTTCTATTAGTGCTGCTGAGCGCATTGTTTTTGCGTGTGAGAGCGAATAGGTTTTGAATATCAGCAGTTTGGGCCTTGGTGGCTTTTGTCAGTCACTTTTTTGTGGGTGAGAGAACATTGTTTTTATTTATAGAACTTTTATAAGAAATCAGCTCCAGAATATTATTATATTATTTACCAATTTGCCTTAAAAATCACGTGGTATATTTACAACTAAATCCGAGCAACATTTCGACGGTATCTACTTAAATTAAGACGCCTAATAAAAATATTTCTGTTTTATATTCTATTGTTTAGTGTAGTTCGGTTAGTGTTTTAAAATACAAGCATTTTACTGCGTAAACATTAATTAGTAGGCGTGTTTTAATGGTTTTGTAGTTATTGTCGTCTGACTATTCTTTCGTATTTAAATTTATGTTTAGTTTTATTGTGTGAAATATGTTGCGTATTAGTGGACACAAAACTTTGAGATTTATTTTTATTTGTGAATTCATTATTTGCTCTTGCTTGAACGCATTCAGCTGCTACTACTAGTGTATGAGTAGAAAAGAACAACAACAATTATTTTGGTTATTTCAAGCTAACTCAGATATTCTGAACATAGAGATTGATGCCGGACATAGTTTATCGTCATAACACATCACTCAATAAGTTCCGGGACTGACACATAGATGGCGTCACTAATGGAACATCCATAGGATATTTATGAATTACTATACATCAAATGGCACGTGACAAAATTTCAGTCAGATTATTAGTTTAAAAATTACAGATTTTAAGTGAAGTTTCTGTTGCTACTGTTCAAACAATAAAAAAACCTGATATTTTTGTGTTGATAAATCATTGTTTTCTGATGTGAAAGAGTGTTCAAATAACGCAATGGCTTTGTAAGTGTTATTTGGACTCTGCTTTGTCGGAAACAATAGTCAAATGATGGTACGCTGACATTAAAGAGGTCGTACCGACATAAATGATGCTGAACGCTCCAATCGCCCGAGATCGGCAGTTCTAGAAAACACCAAAAAAAAATCCTCAAACTCATTTTGGCTCATAGTAAATTGAAGTTGCGTGAGATAGCAGATTTCTGTTTGCAAACCTCTAGAGAATACTCTAGAAGAAAAGATTTGTCTCCACTGAAGAAGTGATATCGGAAACTGAGGCGTATATTTACAAAATGTTAAAAAAAAACTATCAACATGTGGAAATCAAATACAATGCAATATTTTTTTAAATTTTATAAATAACTATGAAAACAGGATTTGATTTTTAAATTTTATAAATTGTGTTCCATAATATTGTTGGCAATTCTCAAGAATAAATTCAATGAATAACTCCACTTTCATTTGATTCTGTAATATCACGCTTCTAAATCATTGCTTTTTGAACCAAGAAAGTTTGCCGATGGAGTCATACGTGATTTCAGCAATTGTGCTGAAAAGACAATATTCGCCCCCTTTTGCAACCAATTTTTCACTTTGTTAAAGGTTAAACAAAAAAGAAAGAGATTAATCATTCATAGCTGACAAAAAACAGCTTAAAGAAAAATAAAACTGCCAAAACATATTTCCACGTGTGAATAATTTAATCATTCTAAAAAGCTCTTCTTAAAACGAACATGGCCGAGGGAGTAAAACGTGTATACGTCATTAGCGCTAAAAAGACAACAAACGTCTATTTGAGGCACCATTTTGTTTTTGTGGGGGCACAAAGGTTAAACATTGCCAACAGTTGCTTAAAAATCGTAATTCGTAAAAACGGGTTGGCATAAATAAAATAAAATGAAATAAAAGAGCATATGATCAGGAATGGACAATTTCATCAGTGAAATCCTGATTTTAAAAAACAGTAAACATTGCGACGGGCGTCAATCATTCATGTAAAATTAGCGCTAATAGAAAATAACAGACGGTTTGACTTTATGTTTGTCTGTTTTTTTTACTTCCAAAAAGGTAGAACATTACGAATATTTGCTTATTAAATCGTATTTCACTAAAATGTGTTACATAAAACAAAAATCCCATCGAATTATTTTAATTCCTTTTTGAAGAAATAAAAATTGACGAGGGAATCAAATATGTATACTGTAATAGCACGGTAAAGAGAATAACTGCCCTTTTGACAGTTTTTTTATTTGATCAATTATTGCAGCTTCAATGGTATAAATTTAAACTCAAAACCAATGAAGAAAAACTGCATTTGTATAATACGTAATCTCTTTCGGATTATCACATATCCGAACTTTTTAACATTAAACACAAGCTATATAATGCATGTAGAAATTTAAGTTTTCTTCAATAATTACTATTTAAATAATATATTCTGTTACAGACTGGTTTCTATAGCTTTGACTGTCAACCAGTCTAACGCCGAAAGCAATCCTCTGCCCAATCAGACATGTCTAATTTGAGATATGATCGCTCTAAATATGTTTGACGTATGAAAATTGTCTGAATTCTTGTACAGAATATTTCAAGAATAAAATGTGATAATTACTTGAGATACCGCAAATACGTATATAGTAGGTACCTCCAATTTTCATTATAAACTTTCGGTACCTGATTTTAAAATGAAATTTTTAAAATAAGTTATATTTTAGCTTTAAAATTAGCTTTCATTGAAAGTCAAGTGATTAAATGTAGTAATTCCAGTAAACAAAATACACTGGCGTATTTTAAATCTAAATTATATTGATTGGAATCTAAAAAAATTTAGATTAAAGAAAAATTTAAACGTACCGCCATTTTTAAATATCACGTACGGCCACCTGTACAAATAAAGATACGGGCAATCAAAATACACACAATTAAAATGTTTAATTATTTTAAAAAATGACCGGCTCAATTATTTGTATTAAGCTTTTAAATTTTTGATTAGTAATTGTAGTCTTCATGCATTAATTACATACCCTAACCGACCCAGTAGAGAAAGAAATTTACAAATAATTTTGAAACTTTTTATATCATTATAATAAAAAATTAAAAAAAGAAAATAATTCTTGTAAAAATTAATTATTCATTGAATTTTTTATTCTTTTCTGATTATGATATGCTTAATTTATATTGTTCATAAAAGCAATCAGAAGATTATCCACAAAAAGTTGACATAATCATTGCATTTTTCGGAATTCAATCCTATTTTTTAGAAAGTCGGGGACTACTGTTGAAAAAAACATTGTTGATTAGCATTCCTCAATGCCTCCTGAATTTAATTATATTAGCCTTATTGCTGCCCGTTGTCGAATTTTTAAGCGTTACTGGAAATTATTGTAAAAAAATATTTTTACCAATATTTTATACAAAATAATTTTTCACAATTGATTTCAATCAATTCTGAAGAAGTCCTGAAATTTTCATTAAATCCAACAATTATTTGATTTTTGTAAGAATTTCTAACTTAATGTGTGTTTCACGGCCAAAAAAGTACATCGTGCAATATTTCGTTTTTTTTTTACTTAATAAACGCTGCAGCAATTTATGTCTCGCACTGACGTGACAAAAAAAAAATGATTTTCTACAAAAATTTAGAACGTGTCAGAAATAATAATTTAAAAAATAATTACAAAATGCTTTGATCTATCTTCTTAATGGTAATATAAACATTTCGCCGATAAAACTCTTTTCCTTCATACTATGCTGTTTTTTCAGCGATTTTGTTGAGGTACCTAAAGCATGATGTGACTAAGTCCATGATGTGATATGAGTTATAGGTTGTACCTCTACGTAACTGGTTCACAATTTAACAGCCTCATAACGTATAACATTTATTTAAAAAATGGTCATTGATTTTATAATTTGTTTTTTATTTTTTTGTCTCTAATTTGTTATTTATATCAATGAATAGTTGCTAATGTTTTCTAGACGGGCAGTTAGGAGAAACTAAAAAAGAACAAGTAAAAAAATACCTGGGAAGCATATTGTTAAAGGACTGAAAATGCGATGTCGAGATCCAAATGCGCTTGGCATAGCCAAGGACGCATTTCAAAAGCTAACCATAGTACTGAAAGACGGAATAATCTCATTGGACACTAAGAAGAGAGTGCTGGATTGCGATGTGATATTTGTCCACCTGTATGACAGGCAAGTTTCGACGATCCCCTCAAGGATGTAGGAGAGTCGTGAGGCAGAAGAAATGTTAATTTATAAAAGGATGCTGACGATACCATGAACTGAGCACGTGACTAACAATGAGATGTTGGGGAGGATGGAAATAAAGAAGAGACATATAAGGTTTCTCGGAAAAGTAGAGTGGAAGAATTTAATACTTACAGAACGGAGAGAAGAAACGAGAGACAAGTTAATGCAACGTTGACCTACTTGACCGGCCTGAACAATTAGATGGCTGAAAATGGTTAGGGAAAGTTACCTAGAGGAAGTATTTTGAGAGCTACAAGAGATAGAGCTAAGTGGAAGTCCATGATCGCCTACGTCTGGAAGGGACACGGCTCATGAAGAAGAAGATTTAAATACTCCAGTGTGTCACAAAGAAGCATTTTACGTTGAAACATCACAAACACATGTGACCAGAAGCCAAAAATAATGTAAAAACCTCTATCTATTTACCCGTTCTAGGATACCTCAGACGACAGTGTAAAATACAAATCTACTACAACATAATTCATAACGAATATAAGGCAAACACCGGTGAACTAGAATATATTAATATTTAAAAATCAAAATGGTGAGAAGCAATGACACGGGGCATCGGAGATATGCAATTTTCTAAAAGAAATCAGGAGTATGGGCGAAAATCAAGCAGTTATAAGTGATGCTCTAACTGAACTGCTGCTAACTTGCAACAATTTTAACGAATATTCAAAGACTGAAGCATTTCATAAAATCACATCCAACGTCAATGCAATCATTGTAACACGCAGTTAATACTGGATAGCTAAAAAATATAGCTTGATTTGACGTTTAGTCAAACAAGTCGAAGTTCCACTTTTTATCGAGCAGCTGCAGATCGAGTAACAAACTGTTAGTCGATATCATCCAGCGAGTTGTTTGTTCGCAATGGCTATTACTGATATTGAATAATGTCTGAATTGTGTGAATTTAATTTAAAAGTATATTTTGTCTTTTATTCTTTGCCCATCATGTGTTCAGTCACGTGAGATAATGCAACCACTGTCCTGTATTGGTAACACGAAACTTATTGGCTGATTTCCATATACTCGAGTGACACAACACAACACCGGTTAGATTTAAATCCACTGAGCATTTATTGGACATTTTGTCGACCTGATTAAAATCCCTGTAGCAACAGTCAGCAAAAAATGTCTGTTATGGGCAGTCCTGATGACGGCAATGATTCTCGCATCTCGTCGATTCAGACTTCACAGTGTTATTCAAAAAAAAGTATGGGTTACAAGTTATATATATATATATATATATATTTGTGTGTGTGTGTGTGTGTGCGCGTGTGTATGTATATATATATATGTGTGTGTGTGTGCGTATCCATAAGTTATGGATATATATATGTGTGTGTGTGTGTGTGTGTCATGCATCATATATATATATATATATATATATATATATATATATATATATATATAGGGTGCGATGCATGAATTGTCTAATTCCGTAAATATGAAAATAACAATGACAACACAATTTAGCAGTATATTTATTAAAATTTCCCAAAAATATCTTGAAATAGTAGAGCCAATATATTTAATAAAATCACCACTTACTTTAACCTCGGCCTTCAGACGACTTCGGAATCTCATGCAACTCTTATGGGTGACCTCCATGTTTAAACTGGTTAATGCGGCCATATTCCTTGACTTTAGTTCATCATTGGAGTCGCAATTTGTTTTTTGGTCTGTCGATCAACTGCAACACACACGTAACTGGATTGTCTTAGTGTGGCATAGAATAGAGTCCTGTTGCTAGATATAATGTCTTCCAGTAGCCATCAATTTTTCCTACAGGTGAAACTGCATCTAATATAGTGTGGAGTCAAGAAAATCAAGTGCATGCGCGAAATCTTAAAGGAACTGCGAGAATTTACCCATCCCATCGTTCATATGTGTTTATATATATATCTTTAAGTCAAGGGTGATTCGCTTGCTACACTCTCTATTATTATACTGTTCTTTTTTACCTTTTGTTATTACATTGATAGAACATACCTAATTCGTAATTGTACCATAATTGGGTGTTGATGCTTTTGGGGCTAGAATTTAGCATTAAGACGAAGACTGAACCGAGTACATTGTTATTGCTTAACCACTACATCTTCATGTGCCGTGTTCCCTCAGGACGTAGGCATTTATGGACCTCACTTGGTTATATCTGCTGTAGCTTGCAATAAGTTTCCTTTTGGTATCACTCCTGTCAACCATTCGCTCAGGCTTAAACATATCTCAAGCTATTTTCCCCTGTTTGTCTTTCCTTCTATCGGTCCTGTGTGTATTAACTTCTCTAGGGCGTCATTCATCATTACGTCTCTCAGGAACCTCAGTTGTCACCGTCTGATGTTAAATATGGCTTTTCTAGTTTGCATCATCTTCAACACCTCATCGTTCCTGCGTAATCCATGGTTTTCTGTCGAACCGTCTCCTTCTGTCTCAAGTGTCTGATTCATCCTTGGGGAGATCATCCAATATTCGCTGCTATATATAACAGACATCACATAGCAGTTCAGCAATCTTTACATTGTTTCTAATGTAATTTTTCTAATGTGTTATCTGGTTAGCATTGGAAATGCTTCCTTGGTCATTACAAAGCGTCTCCAGATCTCAGTGTTGCACTTTCCATCTTCTGTCGGAACAATAAGCCTCTACTAGAAAGTGATAATATCTACATAGTGTGTAAATATTTTTTGTTTTTTGTTTGTTTTTTTTGCCTGGAAGTTGTTATCGAGACTTTCCCATACATTAGTTTCTCTTGAGATAATTGTTTAGATTTATATATAAAAAAATTAAATTTATCTGTTCAAACTTATGCTAAGAAAATGTAGCACATTATTGTAATATTTTATTATTACTCAATGTATTTTGTCGTATTTAGTACCTTAAATATATAAGTAAATTAAGTGCCATACGTGATACACGCTTTGGGTCATCATGTCTCGAAATAGACATGATACTAGGCAGAAGATTATCCCGTAGTAGGTTGCCATTGCTTTAGAACACAATCTGTCCTATTATTTAACACATAACTGGAGACGTATTAATACCTTTCCCAAGGGTATTTTTGCGTAAGTGAATGCAAGGAATTCAACTGGAACTCGAACTCGGTACCCCATTTGTCATTCCAAGCCGATATCCACTGCACCACAACGCACATTCTTAAATATATATAAAATTTACAAAAAACCGTATGTATATTTGTTACGGTATATACCAACAATTTTTCAGTAACCTTGCCTACAGAACTGTTACGGATCATCGTGTTTCTGGACTACAAGAATTCATGTAATCACAACTGAATAATTTTCCTCAGACCCACTTTTTAAACATTTTTCTTATTACTGTTATATCATCATCAACTCTTAAAATATGTATTAAAATACTATCAGATATAACACCAACTACAAGCGCCCATTTAATTAAAATCATGTTAAATTCAAATGCTTGTTCATAATTCAGTTCTAATTAAAAGTATAATTCAGTTCTAATTAAAAATATTGTAGAATTATAGTTCGTGATTTTTTGGTAACGTTCAATTTTAAAATTATTAGGTATACTATCGTAAATGAAGAGTTAAATGTTCAAAATGTCACATGATTATAACTCATCGATGAAATCTGGTAAACTAAAGATTTTACTGAGATTTCTTCTCAATTTTCATAATACGCAAAATGATTGCGTAGCAACAATTAATAAAAGCTACGTTTTTGTGGCACCGCTTCTTTGCATACAAAAGAGATGTCCATGTCATACTTATTGTAGAAAAACACGTACAGTCATAGATGTAGACGTCTAGATATTTTTCTGACTAATTTTACGAGAATTAGGAACAGAAAACGGATAGTGTGCAAACATATTTTTTCCTTTGAGTTTGGTGGCTCACTCATTGATGTCAAAATGTTGAATCGCGAACAAGTTTAAGAAATAGCCTGACGGATATATATTTCCGTGCTTTGCTCCAAGAAAAGTAGCATCATCAAATTTCCAGCAGTTAATTGGAGTCATTTTACATAAATTTCAAAGCGCATAAAAATCATATGTGAAAATGTTTGATAGTTTCATCCCAAGCAAAGCAAGACATTTACTTGTGCGCAAGGGATTAAAGTGAGAGAAAAGAGAAAAAAAGATACAGAGGATGGTGAAGAAAGATGAGAGAAAGATGGGAATCAAGGAAATAGACGATGGCAATTGACGTTGCAGTTAAACTTTTGGAGATGGTAGCTCTCAGGGAAGCATTTATACGGTAGAAATTTCTACAAGTGGGAAGTGCGAAAATATAATCTGAGGGAGTGGAAGTGGGCGTTACATTTGACGGTCATAACGATAAAATGTTGAGACACAGACGTCAAACTAGTAGCCCGAGTGGACTCATATGGACGGGGAACCAGGGAAATAAGCTCTTCAGAGCAGAAACCGTGAAAATATTTGTAGAAAAGATAGAGGGAAGTAACATGTTGACAGTGAGAAGGGCACTGAAGTCGAGCTGCTAAATCTGGATCGATTACGTTGTAGATCTTTCTTTGAATTTTGTCGAGAAACCGGTGATGAATATCAGGAACAACCGACCCGAGATGATAACAGTATTGAATGCACGGACGAATGGTAAATTTATAAATCTGCAAGATGGATCCAGACTATAAAAACTTTCTGGTAGGACAAAATAACTAACCTTCTTAGAGGCAGACGTAGCAATTGAAACCGTCCAGACGATTTATAGGGGATCCTGAAGTCGTCGTTGAAGCCGATAGCAAAATATTGAATAAATCAACGCTTTGGTATTATAATCCTTTTATGTCCAACATGTTGATTTTCCTGTCAAAGAAGAATCAGTGACACCAATCTGGCCATATCTTTAAAATACAAACATTTTCTCATCAGAATTATTTTGTAATATACAAATTGATCCTGGATTTCATGAGGTACTAGCATCAAATGAAATTTATCGAATTCTAAACCCACAAATTTACGTTTGTGGTGTTTGCAAGCCCGTTATAAAATGCACACAGTATATTTGGAAATATGACGATTACTGAAAATTCAGCAAAATTCTCTCGAAATTTCTTGGTATGACGACTTATTTATACTCTGTCCTCAACTTTGTTGCTGTTATCACAATGTTTCTCTAGTTGTGAATTTCGGCCTTCTTAAGGTAATTGGTAAACTAGACAGAATTCTGAACTAAAAACTTTATTTAATCTTCGATGGCAGAGTATTCCATTTAGATTTCACAAGTCTAAGGATACACACACACACACTCTCTCTCTCTCTCAGCCTCTTTCAACACACGGGGTTTATTAACTGGCAAGAACACACCGAAATTATCCAGAAGAAAAAAATGAAAATTCAAAAATATATAGAAATTTCAACTTTTTCAATATGCTATCTGCAAGTTGGTAAGTTCAGATTTTCTATTAATTTATTCTACCGTATCTGTTTTTCTCTTTTACTAAAATATACTAAATTGTTCGATTGTCTAAAAGCCGTTTCGACTTTAACTAAGTTAAAACTTAGTAATTTTTTTTTCAATTGGAGTAGATAGATCTATCTATCGCCCGGTTCACACTCCATCCACGTCTATTGAACAGGTTAAGAGGCTTATCCATTGTTCCCTGTTTAGGATGTGGTTTCCGGCTTTCTCTTTTCCAATCTTCTCACTTTGTTTTTGATTTTTTTTTCAATTGGAGTAGATAGATCTATCTAACGCCCAGTTCACACTCCACCCACGTCTATTGAACAGGTTAAGAAGCTCATCCCCTGTTCCCTGTTTAGGATGTGGTTTCCGGCTTTTTCTTTTTCTTTTACCAATCTTTTCACTCTTACGTAGCCCACTGCACATCAGTGGCGTTACCGCCTTGCTCGGGGTGATACGATTAAAAAAAAATGTATATTTCTTATTTATAGTACTATTCAGTTATTGCTCGCCATTTCCCACTGACTACACACTGCTCGACTAAGGGAGTGAATAAATTACAGCGTGAACAAGTTCACGAAACTACGTTTAACGATTTACTTTACTAGGCCAAATTTAAATATATGAAAATAACCAAAAATTACATATATGCATAATTTTTATATATATAATCCATTTCTAATTGAATAAAGTATACATTGAACACTTTTTTATTTATTGTTTGATGTATGTATGCTTGCTTTTCTCTCTCTTCCATATATATGTATATATATGTGTGTGTGTGCGTTTGTGTGTGTGTGTTTGTATGTGTGTGATGGAGGCGAAAATTAGTCCACAATTTACAATATATTGCAATTCTTAATATTTCCAAAAATTTAAACACTTTTTTTTGCTGTGACTCTTGCCTTCAATATTTCCTCTTCGTGGCAATTTTCTAAACCCTCTTTCATTCGAAATTTCAACTCTGCTACTTGTCTTAAGCATGAATATCTATTTGTTTATCATTTTCTCTCAAATTTTGTCGTCGCCTGAATGGGAGTACATGTTATTATCAGCGT
Organism: Ascarosepion bandense; assembly: GCA_037127315.1. Lineage (NCBI taxonomy): Eukaryota > Metazoa > Mollusca > Cephalopoda > Sepiida > Sepiidae > Ascarosepion > Ascarosepion bandense. The sequence goes on from JBBBDQ010000190.1 coordinate 12,406,780, forward strand.
CGAAATCATTACTGTTGCCGTAAATTTCTCCTACATCTTTGATGAGATTGTTCATCAGACACTGCCATGAAAGTGATACAGAATGACTTTTGATTTTTGGGACAAACATGTCTCTGAAATACTTCCAAATTTTAGTCTATTTTCAAGAATCCGTAGATTTTGTCAAATATCATTCTTAACAGGTACACCTATGTAGAATGCCGGTAGACCGAGAAATTTCTCAGAAGGTAAAAACTGGCAAAGACTTCTATGTGAAAATGAGTATTCATTATGCTTAAGTTTTTTAAAACAAAACGTGATACGGTTGGATATGCATCCTTTAGAAAAAAATATTCGAATGTTTACGGGAACACAATTATGTAGCGATACTTAAGACAAAGATATTGTTATTTTACAAAAATTTATGACGGTCGCGTTTACAAGTCATTTAAGGTAGACGGTGCTCGCGAAATTTTTGACCCAGGTTAATGTAAAGATCTTAATAACTAGTTTAATTTAAAATATATAATATTATAAAATAATATAAAAAATAATGTTCAAACAATTCATTTCAAATTGTCGGTTGTTTATACCCAAGTTTCGTTAAAATTCGTTAATTTCCGTAACACACACACACACACACACACACACACACACACACGCCCGCGCCCGTCCGCCCACCGGGGCTCATACAAACATATATGCGAATGGTACGGGGCTCGGCATATATATGTATATAGCGACGTTGTGCACACACAAACGCATTCGGTTGGTGTATTTGAATAGTGTAGCGATGTCAAGGCACAGCTGTATGGCGTCTAAAAGACAGAAATGTTTCACCAACAATAAGCTGGAAAATACCTAAAAAAAGATCCTGCCTACATCAACATTACAAAAAAATTGCCTACTTTGCCTACATGAAAAAGTAGCAATTATATTTCATACACCACAAACGAACATACTAAACATAAGATCAGAACTAATTTCCAAATGCTGACATGAAAATAAATACCTATTATCACAATTTATACCAAACAGATAAAAAATGACTAATTAAAAAGAACCGATTAACTATTATATCTTGATTTTTTTAAGATGCCCATTTCTTATCCTTCCACTATTAATATGTTAAATTTATTTTTAAAGTAAATAATTAAGTTTAAACAACTAAATTTAAATAGAATAATTAGGCTTACTTTGAAATTAATTTTTTAAAATTTATATTGTATTATATTTGTTTTGTTGAATGTATAATTAGTATAATTTTGATTATATAATGGTGTGATGGTAGTTGTGATTACAAGTATTGATTAACTATTTTCTCAAAAATATTTATAATTTCCTTAATTTTATAGACTCTAATTTCTTATCTTGTCGCCGTTATTATATAATATTTATTTTTATTTTCATTTTTTCTTATGGTGTTTTCTTTCTAATTTGAATTTCTGCCTGTTTTCTTTCTTCTTCTTTCACTTTCCGTTTACGCTTTAAGCTACTTACCCTTTCTCTTTAACACTACCTCTCTCTCTCTCACCTAACCCCCTTTCTTTACTTTTCAAATCTACGTGTAACAGTCTAACTGACTTGTATAATGTATCTTTAAGTATAAGTTGACATTCGCTCTTCCGCGTGCTATTTGATTATATGTTGCGTATATATATGCTTATGTATTAATGTGTCTGTGTATTCGCTGAACTGATATAATAATATATTTTTTCTTACATTTTCTCTTTTAAGGGAGCAATCTTTATTTATATTCCTGTTTGTTTGGGGGTTCTTTGTTTGTGAATATCATTCGTGTAAAATCTTGTGTACAATAATGACGGAAGCTGATGATGTTCCACCTGAAATAGGCCCACACTTCCGATCATGAAATAGTATTTCACATCGGTGGCTTTGTGAACCGTCACAACTACCACTGCGTGGTAGGAGGATAACCCTGTTCTTATGTCTGAAAATATGCAGAATCATCGCAACATAATGATGTGTTGCAGGATGTCTTCGGATCGGATTGTAGACCGATTCCTATTTCGCGATATCATGAATGTCAAAAGGTAATTTGACGGGCTGCAAGATGAAATCTGGTTAGTTATCCATCTTTGGGAGAATATAAACATTTGTTTTCATGTAAGATGGCGCATTTTCCTATGTTGATATTTTCCTTCGTGAATTGCTTATTGCCCACTTACCCAGGAGATTAATAAGTTTTTGACTCCTGTATGAATGGAGTGTTCTGTCTTAACATCCTGTGTATTTTTTGTTTGGAATTGGTTAAAAAAGCAAGTTTCTACAATAAACCAAATATTTTTCGAAAAGTTTTATGGGTGAATTCATATTTTTCATCGTACAAGACTTCCTCGTGAAATAATATGACTCGATTTCCTGGGCAATTCGATAACCAGGTAGTAAGAACAATGCCTTCACTTCACGAAACTTAGAAGTCAGAATATCTGCGCGAAAAAATGTTTATTTATGCAGTCCCACAGAACATTTCAATCTTACTGTATTTTTCGATATTTTCGTGGCACAGTAAACAGAAACCTGATAAATGTGGGAAAAAAGAGTGAAAGAAAAATAACTAAGAAAAAATGAAGAGCAAAAAAAAAATTATTTAATTGAAAATCGATGCTGGCACAAGTAAATATATAAATGCATACACACGAACAAACGCACAACCTTGCACCTTGCGACCAGGTCGACCAATCTATGCTCAGTAAGTTGACAATATTTTCACGGATTTCTTCTGAAATTTGACTCATTCATAGAGTAGTGTGCTTACTATCAGAGTGAGCAGTGTTAATTAATAACGTTAATAAATATCTGCAAGACATGTTCAATGAAATCGTATCGTTTTCATCTAATCTGATAGACACGCATATAAATTTCTTAAAATGTTGCAGATAAAAATAAAATTTAAATTCAATTTTTTAAGTAAGAAATTTCTTATTTTTTACTTGATTAGGATATTATGTTCTTTACTTTTCCAGTTTTAATAACTTGTCTTCTTCTTTTCCATGTTTAATATAATCTTAAGAATATTACTTTTTCTGCGTGCATTTTTCCATGTTTATATCTGTGTTCGTATCTATCTATTTCAATTTGTATACCTATCTCTGTAACTATGTCTACTTATTTATGCATATAGCTCTCTTTATGGAAACATAAATCGGTCAAATTCTTGTATTACATTAAAAGAGGGCAAAATTTTAATTTCTCTAATGGTAATTTAATTAAAACATGAGAAACTTCCAAAGAGATATTATTTTGAAAACGTTAATACAATTACTATTGACTATAAATAGGTTTTAAGAACATTGCATCTCTTCAGATTTGTACAAGTCTTTTTACGATGAATTTCAATTACACACAGACACACACACATATATGTGTGTGTGTGTGTGTGTTTATTTAAATGCATCTGAATATTATTCTAAATATTTTAATATTTTTTGTATAATCCTTCTATCCTATAATTTACATATTGTTCTAAAAATTAATATTTATGATACTTACATATAAATTTCAATAAATTTCCAACGGCAAAAATATTATTATACTGAATACTTAAAAATCATTATAATATTTTGAAATATTGTAATATATTAATACCTTGCTATTAGTAGTTTAATTCACATTTTAATGAAAGATTAATAACTTATTACTTTCAAAAATTTATTAATGTATTTATTTCCAAAACGAAGTTCGTTGCATACGAGTATAGATAATTTACCTACAAATATAAAAGAAAATATATTTCATTTTATTGTTCACAGGCACACACACACATTTAACCACACATGATTTTATCACACAAAAGTTTTAAAAAATCGTCTATCATTTTAATACACTTGTTTCGTGCATTATTATGCACACATACATATACAGAGAAGCGTTCTTTTACATAAATTTACTTTATTTAAAATATACGTTTATCAATTTATTACACCTGATACGTATCTGACCGAAAAATGAAAACCCAGCTAACCTACCAGTACAATATTTTTCTCATTTTTTTATTTAATAAGTTAGTGTTCTCTGAACAAATCTCTGAAGAAGCTTAAGAGAATCATGTTTGATTAAAGACATTTATTATCCGTCCCTACTTATTCTCATATATATATATATATATATATATATATATATATGTGTGTGTGTGTGTGTGTGTGTGTGTGTGTATTTTCATATCTTTCTATCTATGCAGATATTTTTCTCAGCTCATCTATGCCTATCTCTTCATTTTTTATTAAATATCCATATCTCTTTATTTATTTCTTTGAACACCCTTGTGCAAATTAAAACAAGTGCATTCTTTCAATATCTTTTAGGCCGACTGAAGTGGTTGGTTGTAATCGATTTCTATTTTTTCTTTAGATATGAATATGAAACCATTTTCGGGTGTTGTATGATTAAAATTTTTTTAGCCTTGCGTCATTAGTGATTGCATCATATTTTTTTATTGCGCCCAGACTTTTGTCTCGACTGTCGATTGTCTGTCATTGTCAAAAATGAACATTACGCAAAGGAAGCGTACAAAAATTGTAACGCTGCAAGAACTCACTGTCATGCCTTATAGAGAGATCGTGGATACAGCTAGTGTCAGCCATTTAATTATCAACCGTGTCATCAAAGCGAAGTAACAAACTAGATCCATCAGTGCAAGACGTAAAAGAAAATGCGGCCAGATAAAAAATCAACGCCAAGTGACGACGTACACGCGAACAGGGTATTTCTGCGTAGTATTCTATCTCTATATCGCCCAGTTCACACTCCACCCATGTCTATTGAACAGGTGTAGAGGCTCATCCCTTGTTCCCTGTTTAGGATGTGGTTTCCGGCTTTCTCTTTTCCAATCTTTTCACTTCTTCATTTATTTATTTATTTTATTTTATTTTCAATTGGAGTAGATAGACTAATCCATTGCCCTGTTCACATTTCCACCCACGTCTATTGAACAGGTGAAGAGGCTCATCCCTTGTTCCCTGTTTAGGATGTGTTTCCCGGCTTTCTCTTTTCCAATCCTTTCACTCTTACGTAGATTAAAAAATATCATTCTTTATATCTACTATATATATATATACATTTCTCGCAATTATTTATAATATATCCTATTTCATACTTTCTGTCTATATATGTCTCTTTATTTATCTGTAGCTTCATATATGTCTATATTTCTTCCTCTATCTGTGTTGTATAACAATTTGTGGACGGCGGTTATTATTTCGATAAAATGAACAACGTTGAATCCCCTACGATAACCGCTTCTTCAACAACCAATAAATTGTATACTCTATATCAAGACAAAAAAATTAAACAGCAACCAAAACGAAATATGTATAACTTTGCATGACTTATATTAATTCACTGATAAAAATGACGATATTCTCATCTAATATAACGACGCCCGTAACACGTTTATATAATCAAATTTGGACAACATATCATTTATTTTCACTTCAGGTGACGTGGTGTAGAGTAAGAGGTTGTGTTGGCTGTGTTATCACACACGCATCGTGAGAGCCAGAGGCCGCACTCGTTGCGGTTTTCCTTGTTTCTTTTTTGGTTGGTTTCCGATTTCAAAAGCTCACCGACTGACTTATATAAGTGACTACGTCATTTTTCAGCACATTGTATACATCATTTCATGGCCCATATTATCTGACCTTCGTAACGCTGATTTCAAAACAATCAAAATTTTCATGTAATGGAGAATTTGGCCCGGAGCAAAATTAAATTAAACCGTCAATCCCTATCATCAATATTTTCAAACTTTTATTTTTATCCTTCCAAAAATCTTACGTATTTAGTCTTCTAATTGAATTCTTCTAATTTAATTGTAATCCCTGTGTACAACTGGCTTGATTGGTGTGTATGTTTTTTCAAATAGATAATGAAATAAAAATTTTTAACCAACGGGATTTCGAACTTGTAAAGATCATTGAATTGTGCCACAAACACCGAGATTCACAACAAGAACACTAGACCAATTATGATGGCAACATTAATTGAACGGAATATTGATGGATTTATGAATCTGTACAATGTATTCTGACAAGAAACATTTTCTGGTTGGATAGAGCGAACTAAATTTTCTCGTAGTAGACGAAGAAACCTATTCGATATAGTCGCTCCATTTTACGTCAGTAGAAAAATGTGATGCCAGTGAGCTGTAGTGTATTGATCTTGTAAAGTTTTGCATCAATTATGCTGATAGCAAGAAGAAATGTTTCTCTGCTGTGTTAAATAAAACACATTTTGTTTTGAAAGCGCAAAAATATACAAGATATTCTTGCTCATGAAACCCACTGATTAGACATCCTTTGAAGAGCAGTTTCCAGGTTTACGTTTTCTCGGATCTTCTACTGCGTCAAGATTAAAAATATGCATATGTGTTAACCTAGAATTATTTTCGTTCCTAGGCGAAGGCTGTTCTATCGTGATTGTTTTGGCATCCATAAAAACTTATCTGCACTTGAGTTGAAACAGGGAAAATATGATTGCCCGCTTTCAGATCGAAAGCTCTAAAAAACACATACTCACAACATCGATGTAAACACATAAAATAATAGTATGAAAGTTAACAATCTCTTCAGGCATTCATAGATATGAAATGGATCCTGTCCAATGCAAATAATTTCCATGTTATTTTCCTTTTTGATTTCAGCATCAAACTTATATTTATCGAGAAGAAAATATGAAAATATACTTAAATTGTTTACTTTGAAAACAAATTGATTCATGATTTGCTAGTAATAAATTTATAAGCATTTAACAAAATTTCATAACATTTTTGCAACATAGGAGAAAAATACAGATGAAATTGTATACATTTGCAATTTAATTTAACGTTGAATTAAAAAAGAATGACATATTAACACGATAACGTGCAGTTGCCTTTATTTACCTTAAAGAAATAAATAAATAAAACGTTATAAAGTGTGACTTATTAGACTATTGGAATCTTGCTGAGATATATCTCTCCAGAAAGGTGGCAGTTCGACGAGTTGTAATAGTTAGCAAGCTTGACTCTCTAGATCAGTTACGACAGAGCAGAGAGTTAGAATCTCACTGGATGCTTCACACTATCGGCTTTGTTAGGCACCTCGGCGTTGTGTAAAGGAAAGAAAGCTTATCTCGCTAGAACCTGATACAACTGATTAGTGAGTTTGATCCTCACTGGGTGCCACATACTTTCGGCTTTGTGCCACATCTAAGCAGTGCTTAAAAATATACACTCGAATAAATATGATACCAAGGGGATCTTATCCCACTCATCTTTCAATCCTAAAATCTAACACTTTATCCGGTCGTGATGGTTACCTACGACTTTCCTTTACGGACAGACAGGAACCTTGTGCCAGACCCTAGGGAACATACTCAACTGGTTAATATAAGGCAAATGAGAAACATATGATACTGATAATTATATTTATTGTAACTCATTTTATTTTCTCATTTCAATAAACATTTAATTCAATGCCGTTACACTATTAAGAAAAGAAGCTATAAACGAAATGCCTTGCATGGCATCCGTCAGTTAAGTGCCATACGCAATAAACGCTTTTGGAGATTATGTCACTTTCGAGACATGACTGACTGGACAGAATATTATCCCACAGTAGGTTGTCATTGCATTCTGTGGTAGACTGGTTGCCACCCAATGCTATAGAACTAAATCTATCCTGTAATTTAACCCATAGTTGGAGAGAAGAGACGAATTAATACCGTTCTCAAGGGTATTTGTACGTAAATGAAGCAAGGAATTCAATTGGAATTCGAACTCTGTTGCCCGATTTATCGTTCCGAGTCGATCTCCAATGCCCCACAACGCACATCCAATAATTATGGCATCAGGTAACTTGTAATTATTATTGTCGTTCTTGCTCTTCATTGATAGATAAACGTAAGAGAGGTTCTTCATAGAGTACCGTCTTATATCAATGTTCAATCTTCGTGTTGACCCGTGTATTCACCAATCAATTCTGGTAGTTCGTATGGACAGAACTGAAACAACAATTGAGATTACATCCACTGTAGTCAATGGCCAGATTTTGCAAAATTTCAAATTCAAATCCTCCTCAGTTTTCTCCCTTTTCTTCCTATCTTATCAACTGCATGAAATCTCAATGGTGCTGCATGTTATTTCTTCATTATCTATCATCACAATGCTGTTTTTCCTGTATAATACATCATGGCAAACTTGTTCAAGACATTTTCGAGATGCCTTTTTTATTAACATTTTTGTTCTTTTCCTAATAAAATACCTCCTTCAAAAATACACACTGTATTTATTTATAAGTTTGTAATGTTTTGTTTTTTTTCAGTTATTCATATTATTACCAAATTTCAGCCAGTGAATTCAGGAGTCAATTTTAACCAGATAAAGAAAATGTACTTCTGGTAATACAAGTTGAAAATTATACGCAACATGAGAGAAATGCACACGAAGGCAATCTCTTTGCAATTAATATATTTTAGGGCTGCCAGGATGCTGTTCCACGTATTTGTTTCCTCTTTTTGCTATCATCTCAATGTCCTCATAATAAGAGAATTTAGCTTACTCTGGTAGCAAATGTGGTGTATATACTTTTTTAATCATTTCACCCCGAGCAAGGCAAAAACGCCACTGATATGCAGGGGGTTACATAAATGTAAAAAGATTAATTAGAAAAGAGTGAGGAGTACAAGCTAGTTAGAAAGGAACAATAGAAAGCTGAGAAAGCAGGTGCAATGACAGATACATAGGCGGAGAGAAAGTGAAGGTTATACAGGGGAGGGGAGAGAGCTAGAGTCCAGTGGTTAGTAGATGAGTATTGACTTTGCATTTAAATTTCTGGAGGTTGTAGCCGTCAGGAAAGCAAGAATACGGGAGTGAGTTCTACAGGCGGGAAGTGCGAGAGAGGAAGCTGCAGGAGTAGAATTGTCGTCTGCATTTGGCTAACCTGACTGTGAATGGGTGGGACCCAGTTGCCAGTCTGGTTGCACGGGTAAACACCTGTTGCGGAGGCATCAGTGACTTAAGCTCATCCGAGCAGAAGCCATAAAAGTATTTATAGAAGAGACAGAGGGAGGCCACATTTCGACGATGGGAAAGTGGCTGCAGTCGAGTCGCCAGAGTCCTAAACCGAGTATGAAAGAAAAGTGTAAACGCACACCATAGATATAGTTTAGTTTGAGAGCAGTTATAGTGAGTTGGGCCTCTTGCGTTAAAGGTAACTTATGTTTGGATCTAATTTGATTAAATAATTAAAATTCATTAATTGATACAGTAAATCAAATAATGTTATTCTTAACTCACATTACTTCAAAGAACTCCGTGACAACCAGGATATTATTTGACGCGATGCTTTCAAAAGTTAGGAAACATTAATAAAAGGAAAGCATGTGTAAGACAAAATGCGTTTTGGAATTGGTATGTAATATTCTCCCTCCTATATGCAAAATTTCGATACTACTGAAGGATGCTGAAATGACATTGATAAAAGATATGAGTAATGACGATGTTTTAAAGTTTGCTGCTACATCTCGTTAAATCACCGTTTCCTGCACGATAATGAAAGTTAAACAACGTCGTTGCATTACAGGTTGGTTATACCAGTTGCTCTAAGATTAGATTTGTGGGTAGTGTAATGGATAATGGCTCCGAATTCTTAATCGAAGAGTAGAGTTTCAATATTCCTTTAATCAGTTAAGTGCCATACATGATACACGGTTAGGGCGATCATATCTCGAAAGAGACATAACTAACTGGGCAGAAGATTATCCTGCAATAGTTTGCCATTACATTCTGCGTAGACTGATTGCCAGTCAATAGTATAGAACACAATATGTACTATTATTTAACCCGTAATTTGAGGGAAGAGACGGATTATTGCCTTTTCCAATGGTATTTGTGCGTAAGTGAATGCAAGGAATTCAACTTGCATTCGTATTCATTAGGTTTGTTATATTCACTTAAGCTCAAATGCACTTAGAAAAAGTAGGAATCCACTTCCCTTCATCTAGCTATGGGTTGATTGGTAACATTTGTATCAGTAAATTAATATTATCTGTAAACAATAAAAATTAAATATTAAATTGACACTCTGTAGAAAATATTTAGATTTCGGTATTAACCGACAAAAGCTGATAAGCCGCTAAACAAAACTACCAACGGAAATTTTTAGAACTTCAAATACTCACAGTGAATATTGAAGGCAAGTAGGAACCAGAAAAACAATGAATAACATTTAAGTCCTGTTTGTGTTAAAAAATGTCAGATCAGCGATATACAAAGGACAAAAAAGTGGTGGTTGGAAAATGATTAACGCAGAGATAGAAAGTTAAGATTTATTGTATAGAACTTAAGTTTGTATAGTTGATATTTTCTTCCACCTTACGCAGTAAAGAAACAAGGCAAAATGAATACACATAATAGAAAAGAATTAGCAATTATAATAATATAACTAAATTATGCTAGTTCAGCCAAATACATTGAATTATAGACAAAACTAAATAGACTCAAATTATACTTAAGCACACATCACTTAATGACAGCGATAAATAGAAAGAATAATCTCTTATAAAATGTAAACTTAATAATTACAAATAATACTGGTCCGACCCTTAGTCCTTACAAATAATTCTGATATGAATTCTCTTGGCCATTAGGAGATTATATCTCCAGTGTAATTAAGAATCAGCTAACATATATATCGGTCAACCGACTAAAACGCTTTCATGTCTACTAATATGATATTTCTCAGAAAACAGTGCCATAAAATTTCATAGTAATCAACTTATCACACAAGCCCATCATACAAATATGACTACTATTATTAGGCAAATAGTCACAACATAAACTATATGAATGGCTACACCTCACAAAACCATAACCATAAAATCACAAAGAAAAGTTACATTACATAAATATATTTTATAGCCAATGAAACGAATGCATTAAACATATTCAGTTATTACTAGACACCCAAGAACCGTCTGCAGGATACCGGAGAACATCTAGTATTTGCTATAAGCGAAAAACAAATCAACGAGTCAAAATAGGATTTAGAATGATAAAGTCCCAAATACATGATAGAAAAATACAATGACAAAGTATTCTCTAATTTGGAAATATTATTATTTTTTTTCTTGAAAATATTTACTAATAGATGAAAGTATTCTGGCATAAAAGTAGAGCGATTATAACATATACAAAAGTTATAATAACTAAATAAACATATATTTTCTAGCATCTGAAACAAATCTATCTATTCATCTAAACTTACTTATAAATAGAACAGTGTCTCTATGTGTGTATGTGTGTGTGTGTCTGTGTGTGTGTGTCCGTTACCTATAGACTACCGAAACGCCTGAACTGATACTCTTGAAAATTTACACAGATGTACTATAAGCGTCTGCGAGTATTCTTAACCAGGTTTTGTGTCGAGGTATCCCCGATAAATATCGATAATCGAGAAAATCACGTTATAGAAGGAATGGTCCGAGTTTAATCAAATTTGATACACTAATAGACAAATACATAAGAAACGATATTCAGAAGTTTCAAGGTTGCAGTTCTTACAATAGTGCAGAAAATCGATAATATATATATATATATATATATATATATATATATATATATATATATATATAAAAGGCAAGATGTCTTTGTGTGTGTCCGTTTATCTGCCTTTTTGTCGGTATTTTTTCAGCCCTTTGATTTTAGTTTTTGCTACGGGTTTGGCTCTAAGTAGGAATAATTGTAGTTTTTAGTCTCAGCCATGATACAATTTACTCAGAGGACTTATTTCGCCTTCACAATTCAGTTGATGACAAAAAGACGTATTTGATATCGATACCAGGAAATCAAAATTTGACTTACATCCATTCTTTATTCTTTCAGTCTACGGTTTCGCTTTAACTGGAAACAACTGTTGCTTTTTAGTTTTTCTTGCCAACGTCCAAAGAGTTTGAGCTCCTGGACCATTCATTGGTATTAAAGCTTTCATTACACCCGAGCAACGCCGGGCTATACTGCAAGTTTGTTTATATAAAGCTATGTAAATTGATTACAAAAACTGTTCTATTTTCCTTTCTTTGACTATTCAGTCAGTTTTACACACTCGAGAGTAACAGAGTGTAATCGATTCTTAATTTTTACTCAGATTCACACATTCTCCGTCGTGTGAGGTTATATGAATGATGTGTATGATCACATTGGTTTGGCTTTGAAAAATATTGCGTCATCCGTGATTGAATTAGATTTTCCTAACTCGTAGACTGTCGCTTCTACTGTCGATTAGTTGTCCTACAGCCATTGACTAAGATGGAAGTTACTCCAAGGAAGCGTACGAAAAATGTAACGCTGCATGAACAATGTGTTTACAGAGCTTTACAGAGAAAACACGGATATTATTGGTGCCAGTTTTTCAACCGTCACTCGTGATATTGAGTCGAATTAACAAACTGGATCCATCACTTCAATATATATATATATATATATATATGTGCGTGTGTGTGTGTGTGTGTGTGTGTGTGTGTGTATTATTACTACTAATAGAAAGTATTTTATTTATACGGAGTCATGGAAATTTTGGGATTCAATCTTCGACGGATTGCTTAGTTAAATATGATTATTTATACAAAAATTGTATTTTTATTTGTACTCATTAAAAGTTAATGCAAAATAATGCGTAGGCTAGAAAAAAATGGCAAGTCTTGTAGTACTGTTTACAATTTGAAGACCTGCACTGAGCAGGAATGTTTTTATCCTGAGGTGTGTTATCTTGACTGTGATTGATTGCAATTTTCCGTTTGCTGCACTAGAGAGTCGAGTGCTGTCCTCTCACAGAATCATTTGAGATTGTGTTTAGAACAGTGAGAATTCACCAGTAAGATAAAACGGTTAACAGATCGGTGTGTTATTCGTCTACCTCTCACTTGCTCCAAGAAAACATGCCGTCTATGATCCTAGTAAAATAAAACAAACAAGCGTAAAGGAAATTATCTGTCGTTCATTCATTTAATGCAGCGTTGTATCTTGACAGAAGAGCTGCAGATAGATCACTAGAATCAAGTGATTGCATACAAAGTAACAGTTGTTTTTTAGAAAAATGGAAATGTATGCAATTATTCTGTAAATGTCGTAAAAATAATTCACAAAATTTTATCTTGATTTTTTTCGGCTAGGCATAAATCACTTATAATATTGAGACTATATACTACTAGTGAAAGGATTTTCCTTTTAACTTTTAGTGTTTGGGTAAAAATTGATAATACATTCACATTATCTTATGTAAAACTGTACATAAACTTTGGGATGATTCATGTATAGTAAAACATGACTGTTCAAAACCTAAGCGAAGGGTGCTATTTAAATATAATTTTTTTATATACGCTAGTAGAAATGTTTTGAAGATTGCTTGAGCCCTGAAATATACACTGACTAATACTGACTGATGAATTGTGTTTCCATTTCTATAACTTTATTAAAAAAAAAAAAGACTGCATATTATATGAGACAAAGGGGTTAAATTTAAGTATATTTTCGCAGCAGTATTCCAAAAATCTATTGAAAGAAGTAAAACTGTATTTATTGGCAAATCATATAGGAAGAGTGATTTATAGTTTTTTGGTGACGTGATATGAAATTATTGAAAGTGAGAATGTGCTATGTCGATTTATTTTCAAGAGTAACACCAATTTAATGGTTTGAGAATGCTGGGAATGATTTTTTATATTTTTATTAAATTTAGCTTTGTTGTCAAAATTTGAATATCACTTGAATGATATAAGATTAGGTCTATGATGGTTTGAAACTAACATCTTAAAATTCCATTTAAGAAACAATAATGGAATTTACATTTTTTAAAAATTATTTACTGTAGATAGCGTCTTCCTGTACGAATGCATTCTTGAAATCCGCTGTTGAGATTACTCACTGACCGCTGCAAATTCTCAGCTGAGTTACTGAGAATTTCATCCTGAATTCTCTGTTTTTTTTTTTTTGTTTTTTTTTGTTTTTTTATAAGCGTTTCACCCCGAGCAAGGCATGTCACTGCCACTACTGTGCAGGGGGCTACGTAGAGTGGAGAAAGGCTGATTAAATATAGGAAATGACAGTGGGTGGGTGATAGGCGGGTGAGGATACCGAGAATGAGGGTTGGGTAGATGAGAGTGTTGTGAGAATAGTTGGGAGTTAGTGTGATAGGAGGTGTGTATTGACCCTACATTTAAACATCTGGAGATTGTAACTGTCGGGAAAGCAGACTTGTGGAAGGAAGTTCCACAGGCGGGAAGCGCGAGAAAAGAAGCTGTTGGAGTAGAATTTACGGTTGCATCTTATTTGTTTAACTGTAAAAGGGTGGTACCTAGTTGCTAATCTAGTATCTCGTGTAAATTGGTGCTTAGGCAGCACCAGTGATCTAAGCTCATCGGAGCAGAAGCCATGAAAGTACTTGTAGAAGAGGCACAGGGAAGCCACATCACGCCGGTGTGAGAGCGGCTGCAGCCGGTCTGCCAAGTCAGTATCAACCACGTTACAGATCCTCCTTTGTATTTTGTCAAGAAGCCCAAGGAGAGCAGCAGGGGCACCCAACCAGATATGGCAGCAATATTCAATACACGGGCGGATGGTAGTTTTAACTCCTCCAGAGTTCTTGCTCGAGTAGTGTACACTTTACCCATGAAATAGCTCCACAGGAAGAAAATCACAAACGGACAAATCTGTTGCTTTTTAGTTTCTCTTGCCAGTGGGTATGGAACATTACCAAATCTTGAGATCACACAGTTACCGAACTATTCTCGCACATCCTCTAATGATTGCATTGCAGGTTCTGATGTCGTAGTTGAAACCAGGTTATTTGAACGTGTGAAAAATTGCTAAATTCACGTGTAACGAAGGATTCTAACATGTCTACGTAAAGATTCGCAGTGACAGTGACTGACATCCCCTGTTCAATTTTTAAAAAATAATGTCCAATGATCCCATTTAATGAAACTGCACACCATACTGTCAAATTCCTGTGTGTAAAGGACGCTCATGATCTTCATTAGGATTTGTGTTTGTTTAGTAACGGTAGTTCTGCTTATTCCGGTAACCTATGAGAAAAATTGCGCCTCATCTGACATCCGTAAATTGCTTAGAAATTGATCGTCATTGATTTTGTTTGTTACCATTTGTTGACGGAATTCGAATCGCAGCTGATGTTTCTCTCAGTTGTTGCAATATCTGCAGATTTTGTGGATGAAATTTGAAATCAAAATAAGAATTATGCGAATACTCTTCAGGGACTTTTAAACCGCACCTGCTTACTTACAAATTGAACGCCGTAGGCTCTGTATGACAGACACGCGTAACAATACCAATGTTCTGTGGAGTACGAGCACTTCTTGGTCGTCTTGTTGGTTTCTTTTTTAGTGCAGATCCATTCTCTTCAAAGTTATTAATCCAACATTTTATTGCGCGTTGTCATGGAACAGCACTATTACGTCCTAAGTTTTAAAGAACTTGGAACTTCATCTGCGCAGCTGTCTAACTATCAACGTTTTTATGAAACATTTTATGGCTAACTCACGCTGTTGCCCCTTCCACTGATCCATGGTTACTGAAATGGCAGAATATTTATTTCGTGAGCCCACTTTTTGCAGTGCTTCTACTTGCTCATTTCCACCAATAGACACTTGAAAAATCCCCTTTTTTGGGTCACACTCTATATACATAAAAGTAGATAAAATTCAGTAATACTACCAACACTTACAGAATGAAGTAAGATGAACTACTAATATATATATATATATATATATATATATATATATATATATATATATCCACATGCAAACAAAGACTAAAAATAATAGTGGTTTCATTAATAAAACCAAAAAACTCAACACTCAATAACAGCAGCTACAAACACGCTAACAAAATGCAAACCCATACCACTACTTCACATTATACATAGAACAGCATTCCTTCTGTTACATGTAAAATACATTTATCCTCAAAAAATGGCTGAAGAATATAGCCGAAGCGCTCGGATAAACAAAGCATATAGACAAATATTATGTAATTTATCTCTCCAAGAGAAAAAGTCATACGATCAAACGAAAAATGCCATAAAAAAGCTTAAACAATTTATGTAATTAATAATGAAACCTTCCTAAATTATAAAATGGAATGCTTCCCAAATATATATATATATCGTCATCCGCAGACAAATCTGTTTTGCCGTATCACAGCTCATCAGCACGATTAGACTCCGATTGCTTTTTTACCCAGGATGGAAACCCGACCGAAATGGCGTCGGTCGGCGACTCTACCCCTGAGCTATGGGCGTTCGGTGGAAGTAGGATATATATATATATATATATATATATATATATATATATATATATATATATATATATATATATATATATATTAAAAAAGGATTAATTCAAAGATGTTGAATGGCCATTTCGATATGACGATCCCCACGGGGAGCGACACATCACCTCAGCAACAGAAAAAAACCTTTCAGAAATATATATATATTATATATATATGTGTGTGTGTGTGTGTGTGTGTGTGTGTGTGTGTGTACACTTGTGTGTGTGTGTGCTTTCCTCTATATCTTCTCATTCGAGACTATAAAATTCGAAGACACAAGCGGATAAAGTGTTTGGAAAAATCTGTAACAGGTACATTTGTAAGAAAGGAAGGGATAAATGAATAATCAGGAGTACAGTAGATAATGACATATCATTGAATTTTTTCAGATTAAAATGAAGCCGGAAAGTATTTCCCCAAGAGAGAAGTGCGAGAAAACTAGTAGTTAACCTTTTGTTTACGGTTACATCTAGCCAACTCATCTCTAAAATTTATCTCGACGCCAATCTAGTTCATTGCTTAAATATAAAATGGGTATGTACCGAAGCAAAGTGCTCAACACAATTACCTATTACAATTTTATTTTTATTACATATTTTAATTTTAAATTCCTCTATGGAAAACCCTCAGAAATAGCACAAAGTGTTGTGAAAACTCCCAAGCCTTACAACGGTAGCTAGGAAGAAAAGTACGCTTTTATGTTATTCCCAAACAAAAATCAATTACTGTTTGAAAAAACAGAAATTAGGATGAAGTGTAAACATACTATAAAATACCTATTAGAGTAATATAACCATGGATAAAAACGTTAGAATTACTTTTAGTTTCGAAATTTTGCGCTTTAAAATATCTTTGTTACCTGAGCTTTCTTAAAAAGCCCATAAAATTAGTTATTGCAAACCTCATGAAGACACCATATGATAAAAAACCTAGGTCGCGTAATAACTCATTTACAAATGAAAAATATTAAAAATTCTACAATATAATTTTATTGAATATTTTTTAATACAACTGTGTACTGGTCTAATTTTACTAAGAACAAAATCAAAGTAAATAGATAATCATATATATATATATATATATATATATATATTAGAGAAAAATTTCAAAATTCAAAGGTGTCGGATGTACATGTCGACATAGGATCTCTAATAGAGATTCTACGTCACGTCAACGACATTGTCTTTTCCAAATAGTGAAGGCCCTGGGATAGAGTTTGGTGGGGTTTTAGGTAAACCACGGTCACAAAGTAGAAAAGGACAGAGCTGGTAATCGCGGGGTTACAGGGTGTTGAAACGTTAGATTTAGGAAGGGGAGGAATAGGAGTTCATATTTTATAAAGATAGACAACTAAATGAGTTAAATTACTTTTTTAAGGTTAAGATTTTGGGCTGTTTGAAGAGGTGTATTTAGGCGCGAAGGAATGGGTTTCAATATAAGATTTTAAAAATTTCTATTTAAGATTAATTGATTAAACATTTTAGGTAGAAGCGAGCTAAATGCAAATTACAGGAAGTTATCAGTTTAAAAATTATTAGAGAAAAATATTAGAAAAAAAGATATTAGAGAAAATATATATATATACATATATGTGTTAACCAAGGAAAAAGGGGTTTAGTAAAAGAATCCATATTAAAGGAGCTTGGGATAGGAAGTTAGGGGGGTTAAAATACTTTTACATACTTTTTACTTTTAAATACTTTTACTGATGAATTCCCTCCTAAGATTCAGTAGCCTGTGTTGGTGGGGGTATTTTAATATTGAAAATTTTTCTAGTAAACTAGACAGCACCTATCACGAAAATTCAATATAGTCTTATATATTTTCTTTTGCATAAAAAATATGAAAAAATTCAAAAGAAAAAAAATAAGACTATGTTGATTCTATCGTTTAACACAACTTCTTTAATATATATATATATATATATATATATATATATATATATATAATGCGTACCTTTCGTGGGGTAAGCCTATATATACATGCAGACATGATTTACAACCAATAAATGAATGTACATTTGTTTACTACCACATTTGTGTCGGAACGGTATTTTTCCCCTATCAGCTACGTGAACACAAACTGTTTAGTCTCGAAGATTTCTTTTAGAATTTTTTTTTAAACTTACAGATTGATTCATTTTTATACACACACACACACACACACACACACACACACACACATATATATATATATATATATATATATATATATATATATATATATATAGCATTTGATACACTTGTTTTATGGACTGTTTCCTTTCATGTTGTAGACGATCATGGATCTGAATAACTTTCTATCACTTCTAGTCTTTCGAGTTGTTTTTTCCCGTTCGCAAACGTTCAGCCCCTACTTTCGCCATCATTTCACAAAAGATCGTCTCGTGGGTCGCTAGCTGCCTGTTCTTATCTCAATTACCCTCGACATGCCCAACAATGGACACACTTCTGATAACACTTATGTGTTCGAGCAATTTCAGCTTTGTCATTCTAATAGATTTGATGCACCGCGTGTTAACATAGCCCTCCACATCTTCCTATTACTTTAGCTCTTCATAGTCGTTTCTCTTTTTCATATTTACCCAAACCCTATGCTGCCTTTCTTTTACTCAAGCCCATCAAGTATGTGAAACACTCCATTTCTGTCTCTTTTACTCTATCTGCCCTCTGTGTATAAGAAATTCTAACCTTTTCGACATGTTCGCAGAGATATCGAAAACGAGATATCTATATTAACATCAAGTTGACAAGTACTCGATAAAAATAATACGTATTAACTAAAGTTTTGCCTGATCATTTGGTTGAATGAAACGTTTCTGTCGCCGTTGCTGGGTGTGTTATCTTCAAGTGATAAACAATCCGACTGAAAATTTGTGCTTTCTTGCTTATTCAACTATTGGTTGAGCCCGGTTATCTGTTCTGTCTCAAACATTATTGATACATTTAGGCACTGTAGATGTTGAGAAAACGTATGCATGTAGGTAAGCGTTTGCAAAACAGATTAACTATTCACATTCTTTTTCTATGTTCCATGTCCTTTCAAGCCGTAAGTGATCATAGTCTTCCACGTCTTTCTATCCCTGGTAGCTCGGAATAATCTCTCGATTTTTACGGGTGCCACCAAATATATGTTGGAAATGAGAAGTAACAGCATAAATATTCCTGTAAAAAAAGGTTCTGAGAATAGCATAGACTGAACATTTTAGCAACGAGGAAGTTTTAAATGGAAACAAAAAGGGTGCATAATGAGGAAAGGGGACCTAGAAATGTTAATATCGAGTAAGCTTGAAAGAAAGAGTGACAGTAGCAAAAATGTACTTAGTAAACGTTGATTGCAGAACAGAATTTAGGAGAGATAAAAAATATTTAAAGCGTCAAAGCCACCAACTTTATGAAGGGAGGCAAAACACAGATGAATATGAATAGTTACACTTTCATATTTTTATTTCCATCATTTACAGAGCCTTGGTAAGGACTAAGTAGATGCACTTTATATTTCACTTGAAATTGTGTATAAGTATTCTGAGTATTTCAAATATTCTGTAAAAATATTTTTGCTATGTTTAAAAATTATTTTTAACTTAAAATCCTATAACTTCATTCTGTTTTTATAGCAGAAACATTTATCCAACACATTGCTTATATCATATATTTACACATTACAAACACGTCATACCGCTTTATTGTTGGTAAATCTCTATACTTTATGATATCCTCCCATTTGTAGTTTTACGCATGCAATGTTTGGTCATGGAAGCAAATATTTCAATGTTAAACGACAGAATGTAGTTTTAAATATTCTCGTTGCTTCCGGAAAATATCCATTATTTACTTTTTTAAATATATATTTTTGCTCACCACTTGATACGAATGAAATGTTAGTAGCAAATACACATTGGACTTGTAGCAAATAGAAAAACAAAGTTGATATAGAAACGTGATGAAAAGGGAGATTATAAAAAGTTATCATTATCTTGTGAAAAATGGCCGATATTGATAGCGTGCTTAGAGAATAAGAGAATTTTGCTTCAGTTTTCTACTTTTATTTATATTCGTATATCTCAAATATTTTTTTTCGAAATCCACAATGTAGACGGTGAAAAGTTGCAGGCTGCAAGTAAGTAAAAACTCTTGCTTACTTTTATTGTTTATTACTTTCATTGTGTTGATAAATACAGCAAGATTTTAACTTTATTTTATGCACGCTAACCTGATATAAGGAGATACTATGTTTGCCAATTTTTCATGACGATATATTTTCTGTGTTTGTTGCTAAGTTTGTAATCCATATTGAATATATATATGTTTATTTTTTAAAACATTTCTTAACACTGATATTGTGGTAATGATATTTCAAATGATACAAATGTAAAAGGACAACTTTGCAATGGATTCCTACAGTTCCAATCGTTATTTTATAAATTTGGCTTACTTCTTTTTGGCAGATTTTTATTTTCTTCTTGCATTTTCTACTTTGCATTCCCATGTTCGTCAAATTTTACATTTATTCTGTTTTAATACAGAGATTTTGGAATCATCATATCGACTTCTATATTCACACTATCAGCCAAATCTGCGGAAAGATCAAAGGCAAGTACTGGAGCGTTTTATGGCTTTATTTTTTTACGTCCCATAACATCATTAGCGTTACATGGACAACGTTCATTTTAGTGTGTGGACTGTTATTATCCTGACATTTTTTTCAATTTCACTTAAGTTGGAATTTCCAGAGATTTTTTCATTGCTGTCTTACTTTACTTTTTTTATCATTCCAAGCCCATCTACATATGGTATTAAATTATTATTATTAAATAATAATATTGTCATTATTATTAATCTATTTTAGATTTTTAAATGTTTATTGCAAATGAATCTATCTGCAGAATTTCCCATTCACTTCAGTTTATTTATCAATCTATCTGTCAATCGATTTGTAAATCTGTCTGTCTGTCTGTCTATCTACCTATCTAGTTTATTTTTCATTCTTTCTTCCTTGTCAATTTGCCGCCTCTTTAATGTCGTCGCATTCTTTCTTCCTTATCAATTTGCCTTTTTTATGTCGTCGCACGTCTTTCTCTTTCTTGCACGACTTTTTCTTCTATCTTCTCTAATTTATAACCTTATATTCCTTTTATTGACATTTTCTTAGTTTCCTCACAAAATCTCTTGTCTATATTATGTATTTCTTTGCAGAATATCACACATTGTTCTCTATTTCTCTATCTTTCTCTTCATTCTTGCATGCTGTTTTCGTAAATCATTTTTATTTGAAAAATATTCTTTTTCTTTTGCATATTATTCCTTTTTCTTTCAAATAACTTCCATTTCATTTCGGATATTATTATTCCATTATATCAGTAATATCCTTACATTTCCGTAAGAATAGTATATTTAATTTATGTTTCATATATGACGTTTTTTATTTAAAAGAATTTTTATTTATTTGGTTTTTATCTAAAATATTTTGAATAAGAAAATTCTTATTAGTTTGATCTTTTCATATTACATAAACAAATTCAATTTGATATTTACTTTTTTTAATTTTATTAAACGTGTTTTACTGGAAATGTAAAGATTATCTGCTCTGAAAACAGCATTGGTGGTCTAGTTGAACTTCAGCGTTAACTTTTGTACATATTCTCTGAATGACCAACGACGGTGGTGTCAAATTCAGACCACCTACTATTTTTTCTAAGAACGCATTAGAAGTCAGATAGGAAAATACAAAAAGAGAAAGAAAATGAAGAAAGCGGGAGGACTTGATCGCCTACGTATTGATAGTGCATGAGATTGACTAAATGACTATTGCAAGTATATTTTACCGTGATATTCATTAATGAAACTTCGAAATCATCACTATTACAATTTCAGTGCACCGACGTTCTTTGTCGTTTTAATAGAAAAAAAAATCCCCTTTCCTATGTTTTTCTCCTCTTCTTCGTTTTCTACTTCGGTATTTTACTTTCTACTCGCATTAATTGATCTTTGCTACACATGTTTCATATTTCTAGTTATGAATTCAATCTATCATTCACTTGCCTATTCGCATTTTTGTTTTCATCGATTTTACTATCTATGCTTTTACCTTTTAAGACTTCTTTAGATTTCCAGATTTTTTTTCATTTTTATTTACATTCACCAAACTATAGTAATGATCTGGAGCTTAGTAAAACATTCACAAATATAACTTACTAACAACTTTAACGTGTCCGCATGATTCTTGACTTTTATCTTTTTAGTGATATAAGAGGATCAATTTCCTTTTTAATATGTACCATAAAGATCGATGTTACCCACACTAGCATAAACACATAATGTAAAAGGGTGAATTCCGTCACCTAGTTTATGAGCAGCAATATATTGTGGCAAGTGAGCATAAAACGAGAACGTGGTAATTTCGGTTAAGATGCCGATTCAACAATCTACACGCAATATACTTAAGTTGATAAGAAAACAACAACATACCAGTCATCTAAACAAAATAGGATCCGATCTTCGGCAAAGTTTTCGAAGCCATTATCAACGCCGAGGTGATTCAGCATCTCACGGCCCACAGGCTTCTCTCTGACAAACAGTACGGTTTTCGCTTCACTAGGTCTACTGCTGATATGCTAACGACCATTATCGAGTACATATACCGGGCACTTGACAAGAATGGCAAAGCCCGAACCGTTTCCTTGGATATCTCCAAAGCGTTCGACAGGGTCTGGCACGCTTGCCTCTTATGCAAACAGCGGAGCTACGGGATAACTGGACACCTGTTTGACCTCATCCAGTCATTCCTCTCTAACCGCACATTGAATGTAGTATTAAATGGGCATGCCTCCCAAAACGACCAAATGAACGCGGGCGTTCCTCAAGATTCTATCGTAGGTCCCACGCTATTTCTGATGTACATTAATGATCTCCCCAACACCATTAGATTCCAAGTAGGCATGTACGCCGATGATACAACAATCTACTCTCGCCTCGATCAAAAATCAGGTGTGAGCGACAAAGCGTACGTCGCTGCCGAGCTTGAAAAGGACCTCCAATCCGTAGTGGCCTGGGGTAGGAAATAGCTAGTAAATTTCAATGCTTCTAAAACGAAGCTGTTATCAACTAACCACCGTAGACAATTGCATCTACCTCCCATTAGCATGGGACAGGCTTGCCTCCCAGAAAGTAAAACACTACGCCTCTTTAGCCTTACACTTTCGACGGACCTCAAATGGAATGACTATATCGAATCCATTGCCAAATCTGCCGCTATGAAAGTCGGCTCTTTGTGCAGGGCCCGGAAGTTTTTCCCACCTGAATCTATCCTGCACATATACAAATCTACCATCCGCCCGTGTATTGAATACTGCTGCCATATCTGGTCGGGTGCCCCTGCTGCTCCTCTTCGGCTTCTTGACAAAATACAAAGGAGGATCTTTAACGTGGTTGGTACTGATTTGGCAGACCGGCTGCAACCATCTCTCACCAGCGTGATGTGGCTTCCCTGTGCCTCTTCTACAAATACTTTCATGGTTTCTGCTCCGATGAACTTAGATCACTGGTGCCACCTAAGCACGAATTTACACAAGATACTAGATCAGCAACTAGTTCCCACCCTTTTACAATTCTACTCCAACAGCTTCTTTTCTCGGGCTTTCCGCATGTAGAATTCCCTTCCAGAAGTCTGCTTTCCAGACAGCTAAAATCTCCAGGTGTTTAAGTATAGGGTCAATAGACACCTTCTATCACACTAACTCCCAATTATTCTCAGAAAACTCTCATCTACCCAACCCTCATTCTCGGTATCCTTACCCACCTCTCACCCATCCTCTGACACTTCCTATATTTAACCATTCTCGTTATCCTTACCCGCCTATCACTCACCCTCTGACATTTACTATATTTAACTATCCTTTCTCCACTCTATGTAGCCCCCTGCGCAGTAGTGGCAGTGACATGCCTTGCTCGGGGTGAAACGCCTATAAAAAAAAAGCAAATACATAAATATAAAGGCCCCAATCAGTAATCATTTGGAAGTTCAAGAGGAAAAATTTTGTAAAAACAATATTAGTGAATCTGATAAAATACACAGTCAGAAATGTTATCATGCTTTTTTTTTTACAAAGATTTACATATAAACAGGCATAATTTATGAAGGTAGAAAGGGTCGATAACACTGACCATAGATTATAATAGGTTTAGATTGCAGTGATAAGTTGTAGTCAGATCCAAAAAGCAGTAAGAAGAAACTGCTTGAGTAAAATTTAAACATTAATGGAATTTTAATGAAATGAGAAGGGGTCGCTACAGTGTGCGAGGTATGGCAAGTCTTGAAGCGTAGAACCCTTGAATCTAATGAATATAGTCTGAACACTTTTAATGAAAATAGCGATAGGGCAGTGAGTTGTTTGAAATGTTTCGTTTGTGAACAAAGGGTTGAAGGGTAGAAAATAAATCTGCACCCACAAGAACTA
Source organism: Ascarosepion bandense (assembly GCA_037127315.1). Lineage (NCBI taxonomy): Eukaryota > Metazoa > Mollusca > Cephalopoda > Sepiida > Sepiidae > Ascarosepion > Ascarosepion bandense. Next base: position 12,431,559 of record JBBBDQ010000190.1, read on the forward strand.
TCGAAACTGGAAATCAAATAGCTCCTGGAAATCAAAGTTTGGTCCAATCTGGTGCATGTAAAAATAGAGGATAGCACGAAGAGCCAGGTACATATATGAGCGATACAGGGAATAGAAAATTTTTCAATCATCTTTAGCAATGCATTGTATGTACAATTTTCACATGAAGTCTGGATTGGGTATACGTAGCAATAAGCGCTCAAAAGAAGGGTTCACCGAAAGCGCGAAACCGTTCTACTTCTATGTCAAAATTACTAAAAAAAACAAACTACAACGCTTGGACATTTGAAAGGTTGTTAGAAAAATAATGACCGATTTTAGAAACAATTTTATTCTTGAACAACTAACTTTAGAAATTAGTCAAAATACGAGCTTTGAGCACCTATAAACCTCTGCTATCGATCGAATTATTTAATACTCGCTAAAATATCTTATTGTCTGTGATGTAACGAAATCTTTGAAAACTGATTCCACCTCGTGTTTGAAACTAAAGGTTTTACCGTTTAACTCAAGCTTAAGTGCTTAAAAATGATAATCAGTTGGTAAAATATCAGAATATGGAGGATGTGTTAAACCCTCGTAACTCAAGTCTGTGTGTTTTTGCAGGTCATTCTTGTAACACGTGTACACATTATCGTGGATCAGAATGGAATCACCTCGACTCAATAATGTAAGTCTCATATTTTGCAGGCGTGTATACACTTAAACAATTTGATTACAGTTTTGCGTGGCTATCAAAAAGCTGTAGTGGATAACATCAATTGTAGATTACGAGAAAGTCACCATAATCATTTTCTGATGCAAATTTTGCTTTGGGAAATGTTTGAAATTACATATCACGATCAAGACATTTACCTGATCATTTACGGTTATCATAAAGGATCCACTTTTTATTACAAATGACTATTCGGTCAAGAAAGTAAGTATTAGGGCTATGAAGAAAGAGCCTCGAGCACACTTCAAAACGCCTAAGATTTTGGTTTTAATTGAGATCATGAGGAACCCATTGATCATGCTCTGTCGATTTGTCAATATACTGCAAATATCGCGCAGATGTTCCGGTTGAAAAATAAAAATTAATCAAATATTAAATTTCCATTTCGCGAGCCTACGCGAATTTTATTTATCAGCCAATGGGAAACCCAGAATCAAATACAAGTGTGAAATTCCAAATGAGCACCTGCGATCCAAAAAGCCGAAATAAAATGCCGAGTCAGAAAGCACCTTGCAGACAGACCGAAACAGACTGACGGTGAGAGGCGAGAGTAATTAATATCTCACTTGACCAAGTCAAGTGGCTACTATGCTCGTCTCTTCACCTCTCTTTCCTTCTCCTTGTCTCAAATCTACTTACTGACCTAAGAAGCGACTACATCAAAGATATTGCTCACTTAACACTCTCTCCATATTCCTAAGCCTTAAATCTCTTTCAGCATATTATTTGCCATGAACATTTTAACCTCCGTTGGAGCTCTATTCAAGTATTACTTTACTTGTAAAACATTAATTGATAAGTGTATATATAAAAATGTTATTTTTCTACTCAAATTGCCTTTCTTGATTATATAATCATTTTTGACTCATAGTGGGTTATCTACAACAAGGCCAAATTCAGTTATCCTGCAACAGTAGACAACTACCCTTCACTACACACGGAAAAACCATAGATAACCCGCTATAATTGAAACAAGCGTCATTTCCTTGCAGTTGTTTGTTTTCAAGATTGCATGTCCATTCTCTAGCTCCTTCATCTTTAAGGTTCTCATCACAAGTACGATATTTCTGGAACAACCTTCGTCCGATCCGACCACTTGTGAACTAATTTCTCAATGCTAAGTTCATACTGGCAATATTTTAGATAGCACTGAGCCCGAATTGTAAATCCTACAAGAAAATGTAAACTAAAATCATGTTGTCATACTTATTATTACCGCATCTTATTCTTCACGAATATTTCAGTCTGAAAATATGTTTAAAGTTGTTAAACTTCACCAAATATATACCATGTATATTATGTAATAATGGCTTTTCAAATGCAACACTTCAAACGGCTGTTTTTCTAACCACTTGATGCAATGCAAGGCCCTGATCTTTTCTAAGAAAAAAATATAGTAATACTTTCTTGAATGTTTACACTTCAGACCGCCTGCTTGTTGACAGAAAGTGAATTCACTGAATAAACAAAAATAGAAAGGGATGTAAGAGAAAGCGGGATTTTTCAGCCTTTAAAGTGAAACATTTTGAGAGAATTAGATGTCTTTCCAAGATTTATTACAATCTGCTATAATCTGTACAAAATGGGCTATCAATAAGATACAGTGTCGACATAGCCACAGAAAGACACATTCGAGAGCGCTTACAATAATTACTGCAGGAAAGCGGAAAGAACCAAATAATATCAACTGCTAGAAGGCAGAATGCTTGGTTGAGTGTAACAGGACAAAATACAAATTTGATACACCTAAACTGAATAAGTACAGCAATTAAAATATCTGGAAAGTTTGTTAACAGAGGACAGAATATGTGATACTGAAATCCAGATGTTTATTAGGACAGTGAATGATGCTTTTCAAAAGAAAACTGTAGTATTAAGAAAGAGGAAAATTTCATTAGAAACAAAAGAAATAATTCTGAAATGCTTTGTAAGATCAGTCTTCTTCTATGGCGCAGATGATAAAGAGGTTTAGAGAAAAATAGAATGTGGTTATATAGAGTCATGCTGAGAGTACTATGGAATATCATGTAAGTAAAGATGAAATTGTAGAGAAAGAGCAATCAAATGGGGCGCTTAAATGTAATATTAGAAAGAGACAGATTGGTGGCAAGGGATACAGATGGGAACAATGAATAATTTACATCACGACTTCATGTAAATAATGTATAGAAGGACAGAGTTTAGTAGAGATTAAAAAATGACAAACTTTATTAATAGCTCAAAATGACAGGAAATTGTGGAGATCCATGTTTGGCAACATCCTGAAAGTTATAGAACATATAAATTCACTAAATATTTCATTTCTTTTTATTGACAGCTGAAACAAGCCGTGTGCAATCAGATATAATGTTGTAACTTAGAATTATATTTGAAATAGCTGAAATTTCGTGTTTTACTAACGTCGCCTGAAAATAAAAAGTAAAAGTAAAATAAATGAATAGTAGTAGTATTCCCTTGCTTGGTTACAAATCAGCGTTTTTTTGGTGAAAGTGCGGCGACCTTTTATATTTTACGATTTAAAAATATTGTATATTAATTGTACTCAAAGTTACTCTTAAATACGGACCGATAATTTATCAGATTCCATTTCAATTTCAAAATAATAATAAAAATATTTTTTCATGAAGTTTAGAAATATCTCTACAAGTACAGTGTCAAGAAGCTAATTTATCTGATTCAAGTCAAGGTACAGGAAAAAAGAGAAATATCACTATATTCTCTCACATAGTTGGAGAATAGCTTTCTTGCAACGATAAAACATTCCATAAAATTAGAAGTCCCATACAGACGAAAGTAGAAATCATCAACAATTTTGAAATCATATCTAATTATTAAATATTTTTAATAAATGAGACTGAATAAAATAAAGCGCCGTTGTACTGAATTTTCAGATATGCGTGAACTATAAACATTAAGCAACTTAGAGAATTAGAGACCCGCTGTAAGGTAATGGCTTTTGGCAGCATTATAAGGAAAGCTAGATGTAAAAACGACTTTCCAGAAAGACAATTCAGAGTCTCGTCCTATCCGTAGAAATATATTCTTATTAATTTTCAAACTTTCGGTTGGTACATTGTACTTGCTGTATATAAAGCCTTTTTATTACTGAGACAACTACGCCCCACTAAATATTGTGTCCATTTATATAACAAGCATTGACAAGAGAATATTGAGATTCCCACCAGCATCTACAGAATAAAAGTAGTTCTACACAAAAAATACAAATAATTTTAATACACACACCACACACACACACACACACACACACACACACACACACACACACATATATATATATATATATATATATACAAAAATACGAAGGGTACATTTTCGCTATATTTTATCTTTAATTACGTATGTGCCTTCTTTTTTTTTATTCAACTGCACATTACAGTAAGGTTATTTGGGTACCGTCTGTGATGAAAAGAGCTGCATGACACAATTCCCTCCACCATAAATAGGGAAACGGCTCGCTGTACTGCTTGGCGTTCCTGCCCGAAGCTCTAATATGAATATTTCAGTGTGTTCGGGCCACAAACTGAAGATGGTGCAGAAGATTCGGAAAGAGATGTTATATCTAGTCAACATCATGATGTTTTGAAGTGAGCAATAGAAATTGATACGTCATTTTCACCACATGACGTGAGACTCAACACGAGCCGCACTTCAAATGCATTGAAGATATAATGCTTCCTTGCGTCAAGTAGATTACTGCTTTCGAAGAACATATATGTGGAAACAGGTCCCAGCCCCATGACACTAATGCGGAGGATTCCAGTCATGGCGGTCAGATAATTTATTCAAGCACATCATTCTTTACATCTGGCTACCTACCTAACCAACCCACTTGATTAACAGTTGAGGAACGCAGTTCATCGAGAGACCAACAAATTTTCTTATAATAATAAAGATGAACTGAAGGAAAGTAATATGGTAGGATTCACAAGCTAAAAACTAAGAAAAAGCGTCCAAAAGAAAAATCAGGTGATTCCAGAATCATTTGGCACCATGGTTTATATTTTCATATCATTTATTTTTAGTACCTTATGATAATTTTGTGTAGTATTTTTAAATTTATCAAGATAAGATGTCAGTATCATTTTTATTTGAGCGAAATTTGAACAACAATTTATCTATCGTGTGTGTGTGTCTGTGTGTGTGTGTGTGTATGTTGTATGTGTGTATCTGTTTGTGCTCGAGAGAGTGATTTGAAAAATTTATTCAAGAGTTTTGGTCAGGTGACATGACAACGTTTATAATCATAAATAGTGTCGACATAAATGTCAACGGTGTATATCAGTCTTATCCTGCCTACCAAGATATTAATATAGTTTTGGAGCATAAATATGACAATATCCTGATAATGTTCATTCCTATACCCTCAGTATTTCGTTCTCTATTCCTGTATTAGTCATTACAAAGTGTGAACTGGTTCCTGTTCTATAAACTGCATGATTACTTCTCTGGCTAATGCTTTCCTACATGATGGAAGTCATCATTCGTTGATCAAGATTTTAGGTTCGAAGATCGATCCTTCAAACCTTCGATCTGTTCACTGTTTATCTATTTTTAAGTGCTCAATAAATGCTTAACTGATTAATCATCTCTTATGGCAGGTACTTTTCTCAGACAAGCAATACCGATTTCTTTTTTCCAGGTTAACTGTTGGTATACTGACGATAATTGTGAAAAGAGTCTATATTGCACTCGAAAAATCAGCGAAGCTCGAGCTGTAGCAATGGGCATCTGGAAAGCCTTTGGTAGAGTCTTGCATACAGGTCTTCCCCAAAAGCTGAATAGTTAAAGTATTTCTGGAGGCATTTTTTGAGCTGATCATGTCCTTATATCTTGAAATGAAAATTATTTTGAACAGCCAATCATCAAGATCTTATCGTACTATCTCGGGTGTACTCCATCACCTTCTCCTTTGTCCCTTGCTGATTTTAATTTTCAATAACAAACTTCCTGATGATATCAGGTCTCAACTTAGAATCTACGCTAACGATACCATTTATTCTGGCATCGATCGACGAACAGGTTCAAAATGGTACCTGATGTCCAAAACAACCTAAAGCCAGTCGTTAACGGGAAAAAGATAGCTTGTAAATACTAATGCCTTCGAAACTAAACTACTTTCCATTAATCATCTGAGAAACCTCTCTCTAAATGCAGACCACCACGAAAGTCACTCATTCTGCTTTCTCGAAATAACGTTCTCAGCAGACATGAAATGAAAAGACTATATCGAATTCATTGCTAGGTCAGCTGCTTAGAAAGTCAGTTTACTGTTTCGGTTAAGACAATATTTTTCTCTCGGGAATCTGTTTATTATATCTATATCTCTACCATTCGTTCAAGCTTAGAATACTGCTGCCACGTAATATTTATCTTGAGTTCCTTGATAAGATACAAAGAAAAATTTGTAGTATTGTAAGCTATGATCTGGCGGCATTGCTTCAGTACTTCAGCAATTTACACACCGCCGTAAATGTGATTTTTTTTACTAATAAATACTTTAATATAATTGTACCTTACCGCTTCATTTTCTTATGCAACCATTATGAATGTAACCTGAACACTAGACTGACGCCGGGTTCTCAACTTACAGTTGAGCTGGATATATATAGCCGTAAGTCTATCCTAACAGCTTTTCCCCACTTCTCGCCTGCTGAACTCCCTTTCGTTCGCCCATGCTTTCCAGCCAAATTTAATCTGAACATTTGTATACAATGTTAATCTATCGTTTTTCCCTTCCTGCTTATTATTACTAATTCCGTTTCTTATTCTTCTACACCCAATAATTCCTTTCGTTTTATAGAAATTGAACATTGCTTGGGAGGATACACATATATATAAGTTTCGTTAAAAATATTCATTTAAATGCAAAAGTAAAATCATTCTTGATAATTGCTAGGTAAATAGCCGAAAGGCCTCGGATATAGAGAGGATTTTAACAATTTCTTCATAATTTCTGTCTAGAAAAAATCATAAGAACACGAGAAAGAATTTATAATAAAAACATAATCAGAGTACATTGTCAGTCCGTTTTATGAAACTTAAATAAAACTAGTATTGCAGCCCAAAATACAGCGTGTGAGTGTATATATAAGCCTTTAATCATCAGCTCAAATCTACATTTATATGCATCCTCATGCAAGATTCTAACCTGATTTTTCTAACAAGATTTCTCGATTATTCAGGTCTGTAGATTTAATAAATATACTATTTAATTATGAAAGAACGGAGTATCTTCTCATATAAGAGTATCCATTAAAAATTAATGCTTAAACAATGAATTTAAAAAATATATCGGAATTAATCGCAATTGTTTTTATATATGTATAACTTAATAGGGCACATGCTGGACAGATACTATATTGTCAATATCTAAAACTATTGTACATTTCAAAATTAGCATTTTATTTTAATTCAAAACGTATGTAAATTGATGTTACAATGAGGTTTTGTGCAAGCTCTACAATGTGTACACAGCTTTAATCAATCATTTTATAGTAACAATGGATTAGTTTGATAAACTCCAGGAAGATATTACAATAGGTATTCATACACAATCTAATTTTGTGACAATCAAATAAAAACACGAAAATAAATTTAAGTGTATATATATATATATATATATATATATATATATATATATATATAGTAACCCATGGTACTTTTCAACCCCAATTCCACAGGATATTTTAATTCGCTGAGTAGTCAATGTTAGAATTTAACAAAATATTAAAATGGATGCCTTTATAAATTGATTGGTAATAGCTTATTTTGCAAAGTACTTACAGAAGGTTTTCACAAAAATGAATGGATTGAATTTATCCAGTCAAAAACAATCATGGGAAGACGGAAAAAAATCTGGGGTGAAAGGGTTATATATACAGTGTTAGTTATAACGGGAGGCTATATTTCTATCCTTGGTGATAGGCAAATTTGGGGGGGGGGGCGTCTTTTGACTAGAAGAATGGAATTGTTGGCTTTTTATATTAATTCTAATGGGAATAATACCTTCATTTTGAAAATAGTAATCTTGAATCTTTTTGGTTTCATGACAATATTCTTATCGTACATGTTAAGAAGGTTAAAACAACAGGGATAAGTTTTAATTATTATTATTATTATTATTATTAAGGATACCAAAATAATCTTTCATAAAACTTAATAATTATGATAAATATTAAAACTATAATAATAACAAAAACTAACGAATAAAAATACTAAAAAATTAATGATTATATAGTCTTTAATGTATTACTTGCACACATTGGAGGGATGTTTAAGTGTCAATTTTATATATTGCACATTAATCTTTAGTTGTACACCTACTTGTATATAGCTACGTAAATATTTACATGCACATATATCCACATGTAGATATATTTGAAATTAAATTTTACACACACATACACACCCACACCCACACACACACACATATATATATCAGTGTAGAAACGTTTTACTTGTGATATTTGCCAGTTTCAGCATTCTTTAATATTACCATAATTTTGTTAGAATTTTTGGTTGCATCGGTTGTAACGATGTTACAACATCGCTACAATTTCTCATACAATAAGTAGTTATTAACGTTGCAAATATTTCTATCTTAGTAGGAATCAGTGTAAACGAAAATAATCTTAAATAAATCGATCTACTTTTAATCGGTCATAAAATGAATTTCTTCATGTGGATAGGATTGAAGGCCTGCATAGAAGGCCATACACAAGCATCAGTTAGACCCTTACTTAAAGAAATACACATACATTTCTGCACGATGACTACTGCTCACTTTATATGCAATTTAATTTCTACGTAGCTTTTAAAATACAGATATTAACTCTAAATTCAAAGTTTTCCGTTTTAATTTTTACTTCAGAATTTTTAAAGATTTCTTCTCATCATAAAATGAAACTTTTAAAAAGGTAAAATTTCAGCTAATGTACAACGCTTTGTTTTATATATGGACATGCTACTAGAATAAAGTTGAACAATCAGTGTATGTCTAATATTTCCTTCTCTTTTCCAAAAGTTGTGCCGGCTGCTAAGAGACCGAGAAGGCCAAAGAAATTGAGTACTTATTGTTCTCGCATGTATCATTATATTTAAGCAACTAAGGGACCATTGTTGATTCAATTATGAGTATGAGTAAAGCATAACATTTTTTGTTGCGGTTAGAATTCCTGTTTAATGAAACAACGCATAATTAAATTCGCTAGACTTTATTCAATTTGTCTGCTGCACAGAGACATGCATTCACACACACACACAAATGATTATATATATATATATATATATATATATATATAACGCATGTTTTATATTTCTTTTGGCTGAGGGCATTTTACGCAACAAACGATTTTGGCGAACGTTCCAAGCATCGCTATCTCATCATCATACAAAATAATCAGATTCATTTTATCGATTCTGGAAGTAGATGGTATTCTCGAACAACTGATACGAACAACGCGGTGTTTCTGACTTGGAGTGCACCAATAAGGTAGCAGGATTGGTGCAGTGGCAATAGCGAAATCTTTAAGGAAATAAAGCTTGTAAACATGAGAACATACTAAAAAAAAAATAAAATAAAAAATAACTCTGTTCCTATTTATCCTTTTGAAGTAAAACTGCATTTGTTTGTATGTTTAGTTTTGAGTATCAGTTACAATATTGACGAATAATTCCGAATACAACGACTGATATATTTCTGTTACTGATTCCATTTGCATGAGAAAAATTGATTTGATTTTAAAGTTCTTACATAAAACACTAGTTTTTCTATAATTCTCATATGAGATAGTATTTAAATTATTCGTATTGTTTTCTTCATATTTTTGCCATGCTTACGACGTTTCAATAGGTGTACGCTCCGGTCTTTTTCGGGTGCTAGGAATTTTGAACCGAATCCTTTATTTCAATCGCTGTGTTATATCGTTCTCATTTCATGCGCGATTCAAATTCCGTATGCCATGTAGTTATCTTTCTTTAAATCAACTCTAAGTCATTTGTTCAACACTGCAATAGTCTGGTATTTAACTCACAACTCTTTGGGTCAGGTCACTGGAATTACCCAAACGTTTTATGCACTTGACCAAATATTGTAGCTCAGATTATTAGTAATATGCTGTTTTATCGATCAATATAACAATGACTGGAATACATTTTTTTAAACTATGCCGACATCTATCTCTGATGTTCTAATCAAAGGTTTACTTCAGCAAATATTTAAATAAAAGAGACATTTGCACGAAACTTTTACAATGTTAAAATCATATATTAGGTGCATTTTCGTCTAAACATTAAGAGTTAAGTGTGACGGATTTGAAGGATGAAGTAAAAACGTTGATATATAACCTTTCAAATTTTAAGAAAACGCAAAAATTGCAAAAAATATTTGTAAGCTCTGACGAATTTTCTTGAAGATATTGATGGCATCCTTGTATACAAGAGAAACCCATGCTGACTATTCGAATTCACCGATTTTTACCTTTTATTAGAAGAGAAATTAGGTAATATCCCATGATGAAGTTATTAGATTATCAAATTTGGAATGTTGATAAATGGAAGAAAGGTGTTGTTTTCAGACGAGAAAAAATCAACCCTGATGGTTCAAACGGTTTTCAGTGCTGCTGGCATGTAGAATATGTCCCCCAAAGTAATTTCCTAAATACGACACAATAGAAATCTTTAGTTACAAGAAGCAAATTGCTGTCAAAAAGCTGCTAGTTATATTGAAATGTTTTTTTTTCAAAGACATTTTTTTACTGGAGGATAATTTTGTTTTAAATTTTTTTCTTAAATTCCTTGGTCGTCTTCTTTTCTCGGCCATTGTCTAGTTGACTCCCATACCCACCACGCATACATTCACGTAGTATCCAAAAAGATAAAATAATTCTTCTACCAGTGGTTGAGCACGTGATGTTTTTTTGGGGGGAGGGGGTTTGGAACAACTTTACTAGTAATGATTTTGCTTTGATTTGATTTGATTTTAATTTTTTGTTGTGGCTAATTTAAAAAGTTTCATAGTTATTTGAACGAGTGCGTTTTTGTTTTTTATTTCAAAGAAATTTTTTTTACTTAGTTAACTCAACGCCCCTACCTTTTATTTTTATTTTCATTTATTTATTTATTTTTCAATTGGATTAGATAGACTAAACTATCGCCCGATTCACACTCCACCCACGTCTATTGAACAGGTGTAGAGGCTCATCCCTTGTTCCCTGTTCAGGATGTGGTTTCCGGCTTTCTGTTTTCCAATCTTTTCACTTTTCTTTTTTTTCTTTTTCATTTTTTCTTTCCCAGTTGGAATAGATAGACTAAACTATCGCCCGGTTCACACTCCACCAACGTCTTTTGTACAGGTGTAGAGGCTCATCCTTTGTTCCATGTTCATGATGTGGTTTACGGCTTTCTTTTTTCCAATCTTTTTAGTATTACTTACGCCCTGCCATTCAGTGTCGTTACCACCTTGCTCGGGTTGATATGAAAAAAAAAGAGGAAAAAGTATTGTTAATAATTGAACGCCATCGTTTTTGTGGAGAAAACTGCAATTTCCAGCATGAAATACTGCAATGCACAACGCTCGAAAGAGTTTTTTTTTTAAGAAAAAACATTCAGCTTTTGAGCTATCCACAGCGCTTTCCAGATTTTATTCTGATCAGAAAATTTGTGGATGGATGTCAAAAAATATATATATAAACGTAGAATGCTATTTGCAGTTGTGTGTATTCTACGTGTTGCATTTAATGCATCCTAGGCGAGTATCCTAAGAATCATCTTGCAGTAGGTAATGAGTTTGCCGAAATAAATTTTCGATGTAATTCGCAAAAATTGAGAATATATTGAAAAATAAATCGCAGTTGTGACTTATTCTGTATTTTCCATTTTTATTTACATAATTTTCTTGTTTTATATTTCTGATCAACAAAGAATATTCAGTGTTAGTTTAAATGAATTAAATGTCTTACATTTCCACTTGTTAGGTGATAAACTATATTTTCTAATTAAATGTAAATGTTTCGCCAATATATTTTGGTTAATGAAACAGTTTTTTTTATATCTTTGTATCTGGACTTCCGATGTTGACCAAGAGTATCTACTGGAGGTAAGGTTGATAAAACCAGAAAATTATTCCATAGAGTCTTTAAATGTTTTGGCCTTAACGTAGTAATTAACAACAATATCAAGCAATACACTTCCTAGACATAACATTAAACCTAGTATCTAACACTTTCCAACCTTACATGAAAAACAACGCTAACCCAATATATATAAACCCCAACTCTAATTAACCACCATCCATTGTTAAGCACATCCCATCATCAGATGAACGTAGCATTAACGCACACTCATCCAACAAAGAGATATTTGATAAGAACAAGGTAATTTATAATAGAATCCTTAATGAAAGCCGGTATAAATCATCAAAAATCAGTTTTGTGGAAAAATTCGAAAGTCCAAAAAGCAGAAATAAAAGCAGGAAAATAATATGGTATAACCCTCCATTCAACCAATCAGTTAATTTCAAGCTGGGACATAAATTACTTAAATTAATAGAGAAGCACTTTCCCAAAAATAACCCTCTAAGCAAAATCTTTAATAAAAATACTATAAAATTAAGCTATAGCTGTTCTAATAATCTAGAAAAAATAATCAAAATGCATAACACAAAAAATATTGAAAATACACAGCAAAAATAAATCCAACACTAATGCAAGTCCGTCCCATGACAGCAACCTCTGTAACTGTAGAAACCCCAACCAATGCCCCATGGCCAATAAATGTCTAACGAAATCTCTGATATATATGTGTTAGATTTCATCCTTAGAAAATTCTAAGGATGAAAAAAAGTATATTGGGAATACTATGAACGTATTTAAAAAGCGCTTTTACAATCACCTCTCATCCTTCAATAACAAAGAAAAACAAAACATGACATCTCTCTCCAAACACTTTTGGAAATTAAAAAACGAAAATAAAACACCTATGGTCAAATGGAAAATTCTCAAAAAAAGCAAGAACAGCAAAATCTATAAAAGAACCATGCTTTCTTTGCCTTCAAGAAAAAATAGAGATACTTAAATATATAAATAGTAACAAGCTCTTAAATCAGTGACACGAAACCACAGTAAACTGGAAGCACATTAGGGACTTAACCCCGCAATCCTGCTAAGAAATACAAAGAGTTCGATTGATATCCTCATTATAAAAGATAAAAAATGATATAGAAAAAAATCAATCCAATAAATCCTTAAATGAAAGTCTATCAATAAAGCCTTCATCAATAACCCTACTTAACACAATAACCTTACTTAAATAAAAAAATATTCCATACTAGAAAAATCAAAATTAAATAAATGGCTCCCAAACTTGAAAAAGAATCAAAATTCATACATTCAAAATCAAGATTAAATATACTACATCAGAATAATTATATCATCCACAAAAAGAAAATGTAAGCACACGTAAGATCTAACCCTAAAATCACCCTCCAAAAATACTGGGAATTTGAATAAATTCGAATTTACTTCCCAAAAATTTACATTTCTTGAAATAATTCGCCTAAATACAATTATACTCCAAACTTGAATAAAAGGAGAAAGAAGAAAACAAAAAGGGGGGTGAAGAAGGAGAAGAGAAAGAAAAATAAGGAAGAGGAGAAAAAGAGGTATATATATATATATATATATATATTTTTTTTTTTTTTTTTTTTTTTACCGAAAAAATCTAAATTGGGAAGAAAAAACACCCCGCCACTATCACGTCAATGAAAATCTAGACACAGGCTCAAAGTAAATACATGAATTAGGTCCACTAACAGCAGACATCAACCAATTAAATGATAGCCAACCATAAAAATGACCACTCAACATCGCGCTCTTAGAAATCCTAACCCAAAGATATACCCAACCGATAAAAAGATAAAACATACATTCCAACAGATAATACCATTAATCAACAATTTCACACTTACACAACAAATTCCTCAAAAGTCTAACGATCAGAACGAGACATTCACTTAATTACCAATAACACCAACCAACTCCCACGACACAACGAACCAAATATAAACAGAGAATGATTCCAACCCTTTATTTCCCCCGAGGAAGTGTTTAAATCCAAACACTGAAACAAGCATATGATTGTAGGGAAGAGGACATATATAGAAGAAATTATGTACATGTTCTAAAACATAATATATATATATATATATATATATATATATATATATATATATATATTGAACAATGTTGAATTGGCAAGAATAATATCGGGTCTCATATCAAATAGTAAATCTTGCGAGATATCCATAACGAGAAAGTGACCAATTATATTCAGTCAAATATATAGTCATTTATATTATCCTCAGAATATATTCCTTAACCTGTTGTCTTTTTTCTTTTGTAAGCTTAGGCTTGTCAACACCCCACCGATCTGAATAAGGGCAAGAGACGCAAATACCAAAACGTTGTGATAACATCAATAAGGAACAATTTAACAAGTAAATTCAACCAAGTTATACATGTTTGTTTGTTAGATAGACTGGCTCAGAATGCGAGCTACTGTTTAAAGTCGATAATCTCAAGATCTGTGGTTGGGACAGAGCAATAAGTGTATAAACAACCGAAATCAATAATTATAACAAAAACAACATCAACAACAACAACAACAACAATAATAATAATAATAATAATAATAATAATAATAATAATAATAATAATAATAACCGACTGTCAGAGGCTGAGATTCACGAAATTAAAAGAATTGTAACAAGAAGAGTCGAATCAACAAAATATGAAAAGGAACCGGAACCAGAAATAAAAAGTAATAACATCAAACAAATCACAGGTCATAATGTAGAAACCGTGAAACACGCAAATCACTGCGAAGATAATGATGTAAGTCTAAAAGTGCTGGAAAGGTGTGATCTGAGTCTGAGTCAGTTAAAAGACAAAAATAAAATGAGTTCAGAACACATCGAAGATAATTATTTGACGGAAAATAAGAACAATATACAGGAAGCCAAGATAGAAATAAAAAACCAGCTAAGTCAAATACAAAGTATTACAATGGAGGAACGTGAACAGCTCCCAAAATTCCAACCAACAAAACAAAACCTCCGAACTATTAAATTGTACAATGCAGCACTGAAATCAATACTGGATGAAGACCCGAATACAAATCTTAACGAAGTAATATATGCATCAGCAACAGCAGCAACAAGAAAATTAAACATCAAAATAAAAACAAGGCAGTCACTCAGACGTGAAGATCCACCTTGGAAAAGAAAAATCGAAAAAGAAATCGAACAACTAAGAAGTGAACTGTCAGTACTGGATGAACTGAGTAGAGGAATAAATGTAAGAACTAGGAAAAGCAGAAAAGCCGAAAAAAATATAACATCAGGAATGAAAATGACGTCTTATCAAATAAAGAAAAAATAAAGCAAAAAATCCAACTGAAGGCTCAAAGAATAAGACGCTATGAAAAAAGAGCAAAATTTTACAGACAAAACAAGATCTTTCAGACTGATACAAAGAGATTTTACAGGAAAATAGGTAAAAAAAGAATTGAAGTGACAGTACCCCCCAGAATGGAAGAAGTCACACAGTTCTGGGAAAAGATATGGGCTTGCCCTAAAGAACCTAGCAAGGAAGTACATTGGATTACGCAGGAGATAGAACGAATGAAAAATAAACCCGAACAGACATGGTCTGGAATTACAGAAGATGATGTTAAATTTGCACTAAAAAAAGCACACAATTGGAAAACTCCAGGTATAGATAAAATTCCTAACTTTTGGCTATATTATTTAAATGCAGCACATAAAAAAATAGCCAAAGAACTCCAAGAAATGGTTGACGATCCCACTAAAATTCCTGCATGGATGACAAAAGGAATTACATTTCTTCTACCCAAGAATGGTGACACAAACAACCTGAAAAACTACAGACCAATTACATGTCTTCCGACAACATATAAACTACTAACATCTATTTTAACAAAACAAACATATTTATTCTTAGAAAGAAATGACATGATGCCGCTTGAACAAAAAGGGTGCAAACGTGGCTGTTATGGTTGTAAAGACCAATTGCTGATTAACAAAATGATCCTGGAAAACTGCTACAGTACAAAGAAAAATCTTAGTACTGCCTGGATAGACTATCGAAAAGCATTCGATAGTGTGCCACATTACTGGATTTTAAAGACTTTAAATATATACAAGATATCGCCCGTCATCATCAATTTCATCAAACAGTGCATGTCTATATGGAAAACAACACTTTACCTCAATCATATAAATGGAACCTATAAGTCTGATGAAATAAACATCAAAAGAGGTATATTTCAAGGTGATTCTTTATCTCCCTTACTATTCTGCATATCATTAATAGCACTAACCAGTCAACTTAATAAGACAGAATGTGGTTATAAAATAGGCCAAAAGAAAATAAGCCATCTATTTTACATGGATGACTTAAAGTTATATGCTAAGAATTATAATGAGCTGGAAGGTCTTCTGCAAACTGTAAAATGCTTCAGCGAAGAGATTGGAAGGAAATTTAATTTGAATAAATGTGCTAAAGCTACAGTTTTACGTGGATCAATACAAGAAACATCCTCAATTAGCCTAGACCCTGCTGTAACAATAAAAGAATTGAAACCAGAAGAAGCTTATAAATACCTAGGTGTAAATGAGAGCGAAAACATTCACCATAAAAAAATGAAAGAAATAGTGCGTAAAGAGTACTATAGAAGGCTACGAATGATATTAAAAACTGAATTAAATTCACAGAACAGAGTTATGGCCATTAATAGCCTTGCAATCCCAGTTGTCCAATATAGCTTCAACATCTTAAACTGGACTCTAAACGACATCAGACGAATGGATGCTAAAACAAGAAAGCTTCTTTCTAAGCATAAGATGCATCATCCAAAGGCTGATGTAGACCGTCTATACATACCCCGTAAAGAAGGTGGAAGGGGCCTTATTCAGCTGGAATTGTCATACAAGACAACAACTATTGACTTACTAACATACATAGAAACAACAAAGGATTGGATGATACAATTAGTAAGGCAACATGAAGAAAGAAAGAAGAAATATTCAATAATAAAAGAAGGCAGTAAATACAAACAAGAATTACAGTTAGTAGATTCTGTAGAAAAGCAAAACAGTAGCCAAGAACCAACTATTGCGGCAAAAAATATGAAAATGAAAGCCAAAGATAAAGCTCTTGAAAAGATGAAACAGCGCTGGCAAGACAAACCTCTGCATGACCAATATCCAGTACGTGCCAATAAATCCAATGTTGACAAAGATAATACTCATCAATGGTTACGTACATCTGGATTAAAGTCTGAAACTGAAGGATTTATACTTGCAGCACAAGACCAAAGTCTTTTCACGAGAAACTTTCAGGCAAATATTATGCATAATAATATGGATCCAAAATGCAGGTTTTGTGATAAACACCAAGAAACAATAGACCACCTAATCTCAGGCTGTTCTGTGCTTGCCCCAAACGAATATAAAAATCGCCACGATAAAGTTGGGCAATATTTACATTGGACAATGTGCAAACATTATGGAAAAGCTGTAAACAAACACTGGTATGAACATCATCCAGCACCGTTACAGAAATAGAAGATGTAACCATTCTATGGGATTACACCATCTACACAGACAGAAAAATCAAAGCAAACAGGCCAGACATTATTGTTAAAAAACTTGTCTATTAATTGATATGGCTTGTCCAGCGGATTGTAACATAGCAATCAAGGAATTTGAAAAACTGTCAAAATATAAAGACCTGGAAATTGAAATAGAAAAAATGTGGAAATTGAAAACAAGAATTGTGCCAGTGATAGTAGGTGCACTTGGAATGATAAAAAATGGAACAAAACAACACATTGAAAGAATCCCTGGAAACCCCAGCTTAAGAGATATACAAAAAATTGTCTTATTAAGTACAGCCCAAACACTAAGGAAAACTTTACTATGTAATGCTGGGGATGATAGGGAAGATAGAAAAACATGAAATGGAGCCATAACAACACGCCACTACCTGCCTTAGGTCTCCCCGCAGACTTGGTTGGTAGTGAGACCAAAGCAGAAATAGAAATATGATGAAAAATGACACAATAATAATAATGATAATGATAAACTACGCATTTAATATTACCACTTAGACAATAGTGGACAAAAGGAAAAGATACTCGAATATTAGGAAATTAATAAATTCACGTAAGAGGATGTCAACTGTTTTTACATTGCTAGAAATAGTAATGAAAGACGTTTAATGAGACATGTTCTGACCTGCAACATAACTGCAACTTACACTATTTATATTATCTGAACTGTTGTCCTCACCTATATTGCTATATTCACAGCGTTTTGACATATGTTCGCTGTGTTTTTTATCAGCTTTATCATAGTTTGAATTTTCACCCTAATATCACTTTCAGAAAAGCCCACTAATATCACCTGAAGAAGCCTGTGGCATAGAAAATTCAGAAACATTGAGAATATGACAATACAGATTAGGGTAAACGTCCAAATAATGTAAATAGTTCGAATCATTACACGCACTCATCTCCGAAATATAGACAGGAAAAACATCTGTTTAAAAATTATTTAGAAACAATATCTAATTAATGCCGTCAGAAGCTATATAAAATAAAATATATACAATTAAAACATTTCCTAAAAGAAACACTGTGGAAAAAATACTCAAAACATGAAGCTCAAAGTATAAAAAAATTATTATGACAACAGTTGACCAGGAACAATAGAATGACAATTTCTTAATGTTTAATATGTCCTCAGAAATAATTATGCTAATGTTAAACTCTATAAACATCTTCAGTAGCTGAATAATGTAGAGTTTAATTAGAGATGTATGCATCTAGAATGATTGAATAGTGTCACAGCCAGGAAGTATCAGATATAATAAATTATACTGATACAAGAAGGAGATTATGTGAACAACATATTGAGACTACTGGCAACTTACTGTCTGGTTCTCCAATAACAAATCTCCCAGTAAAGATATATAGTCATAAGATCGGACACTATGTTTTACTGACAATTTATATAAATATCACATATAACCTGGCATAGAAGTTACTATTCATTAAGACGTTAAGTTTCTTACTAGCTGATATGAATACCTAATAAACGGGAAGAAAGTCATTAAAGTGAACCTAATTTTTTTTTCCCTCAATGAGGCAGAAACATCAGCTAAAAATATATCTTAAAAAATAATAACGTAAATAAAGGTGAGAATCTTGAAACCGAGACATGTATAACCTTAAAGCTATTAGTCAGTCTTAAGTGCCATACGGTTTTTCCGCAGTAAGATAGCATTTCTGTAGTAAACTAGTTGCTAACCAAAGTAACAGAACCCAACGTGTCTCGCTAATTCACCAGATGCTGGAGGGAGAAGAGACGTATTAATAACTTTCACAAGGATATTTGCGCGTAAGTGAATGCAACAAATTTAACTTGAATTCGAACTCGGCTTTAGATTGCAGTTTAGAGCCAATATTCACTGCACCACAACTGGAACATGAAAATATACTTTTAGTTACGACAAAAAAAAGAAAAAAATCTAAATGATTCCCGGTAGTCTCATGCTATAAGAGATTTTAATATGCACGATATAAATGTGAGGTTTTTAATGTAACGAACATTATTACGAGAATATCGTTATCTAACTTTCGGTTAATGGTCTAGGAAGCGGATGCACTGAACAGGATTTAAAATGATGATGGAAAACGCAATGATGTTTATTATGAAAATTAATACTAAACAAATGAATTACAAGACAAGGATTTATCTAATCCTAAAATGAATCCTCCAAAGTCTTATGAAGACCGTCTATACATACCTCGTAAAGAAGATGGAAGAGAACTTATTCAGTGAGAAGTTTCATAAAAGACAATTGCATAG
This sequence comes from Ascarosepion bandense, assembly GCA_037127315.1. NCBI lineage: Eukaryota > Metazoa > Mollusca > Cephalopoda > Sepiida > Sepiidae > Ascarosepion > Ascarosepion bandense. The sequence continues at coordinate 12,451,244 of JBBBDQ010000190.1, forward strand.
ATGAAAGCAAGAAAGAACAGGATGATACAACTATTCAAAACACGAAACAAAAAGAAAATATTCAATCATGAAAGAAGGTTTTAATTACAAACAAATTTACATTTAGCAAATTTTGTAGAAAACCAAAACCGAACAAAAAGAACATCTGTTCCACCAAAAATATGAAAATAAAGCCAAGGATAAAACTCTTGAACAGATGAAACAACGCTAGCAAGACAATCCTCTAAATAACCAGAACGTGCTAATAAAGCCGATCTTAATTCATCTATGGTAACAAGAATATGGATTACGCAGTAGGTTATATTCCTGTAGCCTATGACCAAAGTCTTCTCACTAGGAAAGTTCAGGCAAATACATATTCACAATGCAGATTCTGAAAGAAATATCAGAAAACCATATAACATGTCATCTACGAGTGCTCTATAGTATCGCCAGATGAATATAAAATTTGTCACGAGAGAGTGGAACAAATCTTATATTAGAGACTGAGCAAACCCTTTGGACAAGGTGTGAAGAAAAACTGGTATGAACAGCATCGAGTACAGAATTTAAACATATCATAATTCTATAAAATTACACTTTCTTTGCAGACAGGAAATTTGAAGCAAATAGTCCAGACATAATCTTTAAAAACTGCAAAGAGAAAATCTGCTAATTGATGTTTTTTGCTCAGGTGACTGTAATATAGCAAGCACCGAATTTGAAAAACTAACAAAATACAAGGAACTGAAAATAGAAATAGAAAAAAATGTAGAAATTGAAAACAAGAACAGAACGTGTCGTATTAGTTGCACTATGAGAGCGGAATACGTACTGAAAACATCCCTGAATAGCCAAGCTGAAAAAAAATACAAAAGAGTGTCTTGATAAGACAGGCCACACATCAGGAAATTTGATTATAAAACACTATTAATGTTATTAAAGTTAGCAAAGAAGAAAATCAGCAAATGAGAAAACATAACTCAGAATCAGAGTCCCAAAAACTGCATATATTAAATAATAATGTTACAATGTTACAATGTTACAATCATATACATAAAGATATCTTTTTAATCTATATCCAGCAGGTCTCCTCATTACCTCAAATGAGCTACGAACCATGTAAATGGAATATGAATATATATTTAAGCTTCTTTTTCTTAAACTGCATAAAATACCGTAAAATAAACTGAGAGTTCACACGAAACTAAATTGTATAAATGAAAACAATTTCTAATATCACACACACACACATACACACACACACACACACACACACACACACACACACACACACACACACATATATATATATATATATATATATATATATATTAAAAAAGGATTAATTCAAAGATGTTGAATGGCCATTTCGATATGAAGATCCCCACGGGGGACGACGCATCACCTCAGCAACAGAAAAAACCTTTCAGAAACTGGAGAAAAATTAGTCTATTTTTCCTTTTTAAATAGATTGCAAAGAAAATTTCAAAGAAATTAAAAAATAAATAATAAAATAAAATAAAATAAAATAAAATTTACCTTCCTGCTTTTTTCCCTTAGATTGAAGTATCTGAATTAATATATATATATATATATATATATATATATATATATATATATATATATAATTTGTGTATTTAGGCAGAAATTTTTTACACATGTCAGATTAAATAAACTTCAAACATTGTGTCTGCTTATGTAAAAAAAAAACACCCTTTCATACTCACGGATAATCTTTCGCGGATTATAATTGAAAGATGTAAGAAACGAGCTGTAACGCTGAGAGATGATTTTATTATTCATTTCTCGTTATTCCTAAGTACTTTTAGTCTTCTTCAGAGATCATCTTAAAGAGTGTGGGTTCTGGTAACGAAAGCTAACCGCAAAACTGTGTTGCAAAGAATTTCTGTAACTTTGCTTACTTCAAATAAAACGGTTGACAAATTGCTTAGCGTCCATTAGAACGTGAAAATGATCCAAAATGGAATTTTTATGTCGTAATATCATGGTATATATGTCGTGCCCATGTTAACGAATGAAAGAAACTGTTCTTTCTATAAATAGTGTGTGAATATATATATATATATAAACTAATGAAAATGCTTATATCGTGTTCCTTGCTATTTTTAATTAGTATACAAAGAGACTTTAAAATGATTAGATTGAAATTTAAATAGACAATAATCTGAATATATATTCGAATGTTCTACAATAAATTTATTGAACATATTTTAATAAAAATATGCACTGGTCTAACCTTATTATGACCGAAAACTAAGTAATATATATATATATATATATATATATATATATATATATATATATATATATATATATATATCAAACATGCTTATATGCACAAAAAATAAATTACCTTCTCAGAAAAAAAATCTTAATAGTGCACTATTGAATTTTACCTAATTATAAATCAGCGAAGGATTATTTCAAATATCTCTTTCCTTACACAAAAAAGTTTTTCATAAGGGAATATATATGAAAATAATAAATTAAAAACCCTTTTTATAGCTTTTTATATACAATCTAACATAAAACTTAAGTATAATTATTAATTACATTATAAGAAAACTAATCATGAAATTTATCACTTTATTTTTTAGATATTAAATCACATTATTTAGCATCTTTCATAATTTACGTTGATTTTCATTTAGCGTAATGTCCATTCATGAGCGTTTTTAAATGTAAATCTCCTTAAAACTTAACATTAATTTTCTCTTTAAATATTTTTGTAAAATAACCTTCTTACATTTGTCTTGATAATATTCACCAAAGGTCAAAACTCGTCGGCTCAAAAAGTTATCCTTTTTTTTTTTTTATTAATAGTGGTTTTACAATTATATTTTGCATTTATATCTGAATTTTGACATTTACATATATACATTTATATAGTGGCATTTGCTTTCCACACACACACACACAGACACACACACACACACACACACACTCATATATATATATATATATATATATATATATATATATATATATGTGTATATATATATATATATATATCCTTATGCCGCCGTAAAAATATAAACTGCTCTAAATTAACATAATGCCAATTCATGCGCATCTATAAATGTATTCATGGAGAAATGCATCCTTGATTGATGCTAGAATATTTTTTGAAATATTGTTTTGTTCATCTATTGCTATGCATGCATATATATTTATATATATAATTTCAAATATAAATGTATATAACTATTTTACAATAGGTTGAGTTTAGCCCCTATAGAGTTACACATACATACATATGCCTCAACTGCTCAGTCTGTATGTCGGATGGACCTAGAAGCGTGGAATAAACTCCCTTCTATCTTCGACCTTAAACTTGTATAATTTAATGAAGAAACAGCAGCAGCAAAATTGACTTATAAGATAAAAGGAAAACTGTTCTATTTTAATGAAATTACACTTCTACTTCCTCGCGCACAACGAATCATATTGAATGTCTATGACTCACGCTGGTTTATTTTGCATCCAATGAGGCTCCAAAAATCTCATCCTATAATAACAATAACATAGCAAAACTGGAACGAAATGAAATGGATACATTTTATCATTGAAAATGTAGTTGTTAGAGTCCAGATAACAAAAGCAAATATAAAGAGAATTTTGAACAAATCATTAACAAAAGAAGATTATTTACCATCCATTGCCCTGATTAATGTTTTTTATGTATTAAATCGATGTTCTTAAGAACTATTTTTTATTTCTATATTTTTCTTTTACATAATTTTTTGTTATTTTAAAAAAAATAATCGACAAATATACCATCAATGAAAAATGCTATCTTATAATTATAAAAATCTACACACATCGACTTGAAAAAAAAAGCATATTTTCTTGTACAAACATACAATCAATTTAAAAAAAAACTATTTTATATTGTAGGTTTGTACATACAGTAAAGATAAAAATGAAACAACAATTATGTTTTAAAAAACGTTTTACTCCAGTCATATAAAAGACTTTTGAAAGAATTTTACTTGCAAATGAAATATAGCTGAGAGGTTCTATTGGATAGTTTTGAATGCCTTTTTTGTTCAACTACTCCGCCATTATTTTTTATCTGAAATTCCCAGGTAGTATATCCAAATAGAGTGCATTCATGAAAGAGAATATTCTTTGTAGCTTGTCTAATATTTTCTTACGTTGTCGAATGAAAATGACACCAGTTATAGTCTGAAAAATAAATAAGTATTCGGTTTTCCAATTTCTAATGCATCCATTAAGAAAAAGTTCAACATCGCAGATGGTGCGGACCAATAAACCGACATTAAAAACTTGAACAGTAGAAATAAGGTTCTTTCATGCACTAGGTTGTATTTTGAAGTTGTTTTGGTGGTTATTACAATTGTTTGATCGTATAACAGTGAAGAAGGAAAATTTAATGTAAAGACTTTAAGCAGTGAACACATTACAAAGGCTGAATACGTTTGTTGCTAATATAGTATTCTAACGTAGGAACCCCTAAAACATTTTATATATATATATATATATATATATATATATATATATATATATATATATATAAATTTTCCACTAGGGGTTTTAATTTCACTTCTTCTTTTACACAAAGACACACACACACAAAATTTCTCTCTCATTCTCTCTCTCTCTCTCTCTATATATATATATATATATATATACATACACTTTTCCCACGTAGAGACGCCTTAAAAAGTGTCGGTCTCATCTCTCTCTTTATCTCTCTCTCTCTCTCTCTCTCTCTCTCTCACTCTATCACACACACGTACTTACAGAATCCAAATTAAAAAAAAAATATATGAATTTCCTACTGACAATAAAAATAATTAGATTGCGTACAATCATCAAACGACACTGTAAAAGATTAATCAATTTAGAAATTAATTACGCGCACAAGCTCACATATATAGAAGATGAATTACAATATTTATTAAAAATGACAATCATAACGTTAATTTAATCGTTACTCACTAAGGTTTAACAAAAAAAAACAATGCAGTCATTACAACATCTTAGCTTTCTTTGAGATGCATTGTGGGAACACAGCTAATTTAAAGTTTTAAGTAGAACCTCAGACCAAATACGGAAACTCGATATTGATTGGATCGCTGTTTTATACGGCTTCCATATGTGAAAATACATCAGTAATAAAAAAGATATGTTTATCCAGTGTTACGTGAACTACAGTAGAACACCGGAGACATTAATTTTTCGATTGTTTACTCTATAAATTTTACAAAACAAACAAATAATCTTAGAGAGTTGCATGAAATGTAGGAAAAATATTTTTTAGCGCCCTGCAGTTACCTACCAACACTTCAGCTAATTTCAAATAGATAATAAAATAAAATTTCCATCTAAAGAAATTTAAAATTATTACTGTAAATGGCTTGAAGAAAATACAAGTCCTAGTTGGATATTTCTCTTGAAGTGAATGTTAATTTACTAGAAACTTCAATAGGCAATATAGTCAAAAACAGGATCTCTAGTAGAATATCTAAAAAATATCGGTACGGGTGTTAAAATAAAATTGGTATTAAATAATTGCTTACTTATCTTTCTTTTTATTTTAATCTGTATATACAAGAGGCAATCTGTGAGTCTGTGTGTGACTGTTCCCTATGCACGCCTATATTTTTTTTAAGCTACGCCATTCAAAATTTCTAGGGACACATATCTACGGGGAAGCCAGGTCAACACATAGTTTTTTTAGTTTTAAGTTCAGCAACTTTCCCTTTCGCACATTTTGGCCAATGGGGCCGATTATTTATGTTCCGTAAAACATCTAAGATCTAAGCTGTTTACTGAATCACACGTGTCGAACGTGACTAAAATATTGTTTATTAAAAAAAAAAAGAGTCTTAATATTTATGTTTTTATTCCGACGTTTTATGTCTATAAAACATCTAAGATCTAAGATTTAATATGTATGTTGAATTACGTCACAGAAATCAAATCACACGTGTCAAACATTGTAATTATTGCGTTCCATTCCATGTAATTTAGCACTTTATACTCTGTTCGAATACTACAGCAACATGCATTCAATTCGTTTTTCTTAATGCTGAAAATGGTTACTAACAGCTTCAGATCTTCTTTCCAACTTTAAATAAATGATTTCCATCTACTCTTCTCATTGACGTCTTCTCCTACTATTAAAATATTCTGAGTTGCACCAGCAACGCCGGGCTATGATGATAGTTATTTATACAACAAACATGAAGTGTATAATGTTTTATTTATGCAAAATTAATTTTCCAGCATCAAATGGAGTCTCTGCTTGCTGTTAATAAAATGGAAAATTTTTTACATTTTAACAGACATTGTTACCATTCGGCTGTTATCAGATTGTTTCAAATGCTTGCGTGTTTTCGATGTATCTGATTTGGTGCATGGGAAACATTTCGAATAATGCTTCCATCACAAATTAAAAGAGCTAATCTATTTCCTCAAAACAAATAAAGATATGATTACTGATGTCGCTCTCGTATATACTCGTTAGCTATGGATGGTCTGTTTGACTTTCACTTGATCTCTGGAGTTAACTGATGCTCTTTCATCAGTACTAACTCAAGCGTGTCACACATTTTAATAATGCTATCCTAGTATCTTTAAAAATGTTTTCGGTTCTCTTAAAGTTTAAATTATATTATATCCAGCAATTGTGTATCTATCTTCGGTTAGATTACAACACAGTTGTAGATCTGTCTGCGGACAGTGACGCAGCTAAGGAAATTATATTCTGGGAGGTAGCCGTTCACATGTCACAGCTTCCCGAGCCTATACCACCCATTGCTCTAATGTGCCTCATTTCTTCTCAGTGGGACGATCAGGGTAAATATCTATTGGAACTGATGCAAGAAAACCGGACGATACATTCTAAGGACGATGACCTGGACCTGCTCAACCCACACTTCCCAGGTTTGATAGAATTTAGTATCGTTTACATGATATTGTAGGGTTGGATAATTAACCGATTTACTTCTCACCAATGTAGCGTTCCAAGTTTGTCATTATTTGGAAGATATTTCTTTTATATTCTTTATATGAGCATCATCCAACAAGCTATGCTATTTATAAGCTGAAAATATAGATATTGTAGAATGTATGATATTAAATTGTAACCGTTTTATTTCGACAAATAACACTCACAATCCTCATATTTGGCAGTGAATGCAAGACAATCTCCTCACTCATGAAAAGGCTTTAAGTAACAGAAATGATCTACAGAATGTTGATGAGACCTTACATGTGAACAACCACGAAGATTTAATACAAAAAGTAAACAAAAGCGACACTTTATACTTAAAATTCAAGAAATACAGTTGAAATTTATAGACCACAAACAAAGAAGTTTCAAGATATTTATTACACACAGAGCAGATTAAAGATAAAGGAAAATAGAAAACCAGTGCATGATCTACTTAGCGAGTTTTGTAAATTGATGTCAGAACAGTGTTTAGAAGCGATAACAAAAATGCAAAATATATTGTCCTATAAAAGAAACTTCTATTGCGAAGAGTCATGAACATCAACGTTTAGAAGTAACACGGCACATAGAAGATTGCTTTTTATTTTACACTAAAATGTTGCATGGACCATAGCCATAATAATTCTTTTAATCAATGTTCGATTAAATTATTCATTACATCAGGAGAAGGATTTTTCTTGAACTTGCTCTACAAAAGATCGACAGTTCTGATGTAAACGTTTTAATTATAAATGTGTTTGTGATAAAGCTAATGTGGAAATTTTTAAATTTGTTTTTCAGCAATAATCATAAGGTAGCAATTTACTTTTTTTCGCAAGAATTATAATGAAGCTAAGGAGTCGTCTTTTACAGACTTATATTGTACTTCGTTTCATACCACAAATTTTGTCAAATCCGCGGTTCTTATAATATTAAATATCAGTTATCTCTTCAATGCTTTAATCGAATTTAAATTGGAGTCCTTATTTTTTATGATGGGACATATTTTGCCAAAGAAAGTAGCATTATGTCAAAGAAATAAAGGGAAAATAATCTAATGATTATGTTGTGATGCTATAAATTGTTTCTGTATATAATATTATGTAAAAAAACATTTTTTGCGGCAACATTTCACAACTACGCGGTCTAGTTTAAATGTTTCATCTAATATTCATGTAGTATAGCAGTAAAGATAAAGTTTCTTTTTACATATAGCTAACGCTATCATGGTCGAGTAAGAGCAAACATGTTTGAAAAAATATTTTTTTTGTTTTGGTCTGTTATGTTTCCATCAACTTAGAATTTGGGTTAATATATCCAAAGAAAAACACTGAAACAAGATTAGTGGAAGAACCTTTAAATCATGGGGATTAACATTACAACACTAACGAATATCTACGTCGATAATAACTGGAAGACTCAAGGTCTAAAAACATGTAGCAAATGTCGATTTTCTTTATATTTAACATATTACCTTACTTCCAAGTAAGTGACACTAAATCTAAATTGTGTGTTATATACAAGAAGGAGTGCCAATTTGTAAATGTGATTCTTCTTCATGTACTGTGTCTTTTCATGATGTACGTGATCATGATCTTCCACTTGGCCATATCTCTTGTCGCTATTAATAACTTTCTCCTTGCTACATCTCTCAAACCGCTGTCCAACAACCACCTGTCCATCAATTAGTTCTCACACTGCTTCTCCTGTCTCTCCTTCCCATTATCCGTCCTGTGAGCATCATGTTCTAAAAATCCTCCATCAATACGTGTCCTACAAACTCACTAATAATTTCCTGATGCCATGTATGAATTTCTTTTTTTTTTTAATTATCTCGAAAACTTTATCGACGCTCATGTGTTTTCCCATGGTGTCTTCAGCATCCTTCTATAGATAATTTTCTGCCGCTTTGAGTCTCTACTTTATCGTCTTGTATTCGATGCCATATAGGAAGAAAGATTTCAAATAATAATCCAATAATGTTTTATCTCCAGCGAAATCTTCCTATCTCTCAATAATCTGCGAATCCTTTGAAATGCGTCATTGGCCATGTCACTCTCATCGTTGAACTTTTCCTTCTTTGCTACAAAGCTTCCCAGTTATTTAAACTTGTATCCTTTTTTGATTCTAATGACTCCGACGTATATTTTTCATTTTGGGGACTTATTTTTACTGATGAACATGCATTCAGTTTTCTCAAGGTTTATGTTTAGCCCTTTCTTCTCACTTTTCCTTGTTACCTTCTGTAGGAAGCCACGCATTTTTTCTATGTCTACTATCAGAACGGTATCATCTGCGTATCTTATTGTTATGTGTGTGGGCGCCAAGTAAGAATGCTAGGAAGACCTCTTACTCTTATAATACTATCACTGTACAGGTCGAATAGATTCGGTGGGAAGTCATCTTTGACATACACCATTTTCCTTTGTCGAACCCCTCAGCGTAATCTATAAATCCCAGGTGTACATCCTCTTGAACTTGTATCGCTCTTTCTGATAACATAAGAAACACCGGAAAGAATGCTTATTGGATATTAATAAAAGTATAATCAAGAAAAATGTAAATAAATATTTCAGCTTGGAAAAAGAAAACATTTGTTTGGGATGACCATAAAAATGAGTGCATTGAAATAGATCATCCAGGTGTCCTCGTTCGTATGCAATATATTTTCAGGAATTGGGTAGCCATTGTACTCTACAACATCCTATCACTTGTCTCTCTGAGTTACTTTTTAGTCTATAATATCCTTCCTTCGATATTCATTAATAAAAAAAATTATGTACGATGTTCATTGTTTCTTAGCACTACTTCTCTCAGTACGCACTCTTAATATTAAAATTTTCCAAGTCTTCTCTCCTCGGAACGTATCTCACACAGTTCAACTGTCTCTAGCTGATTTTAAATGCAGATATCAGTTGGTTTACATGTTTTATAACGTCTTCGTTGCTATTTGTTTGAGTTTTCCTCAGTTATAAAGATATTTCCAGCATACACTGCCATAGAGTAGTAGATACTGACCTATCACTTTAGCACGCTATTTCAATTTTGACATAAAAAAAGAAAATTTTCCGTTTCCCAGTTACGCGAAAATGAAAACAACGCTGGCATTTCATTTTGAACACAATTGCACAAAAGTAGTTGGAAATATTAAAGAGTGAATTTATTCAGTAAAATCCCCACTAGCTTAAGTCATGGCATCCAAAAACTCCAGCATTTCTTCTGGACGTTTGCTTTGATTAAGCTGATGAATGCTGACAGAATTCTTGCATTCAGTTCTAGTTTGTGGTTACAAGGAGTTTTGTTGGCCTCTCACTCAACTGCTCACCACAAAAATGCTTAAAAAAATTGTAGTCACGGGAATTTGTTGACAAGGAGTGATGTGGTTTTAGTAATTGGCTAACAGCTATGAATTAGTTCTCGAGCTTACTTGGGATGGTGCAGTACCCTTGTAAGTCATATGGTCTTCCATCAGCAATATCGCAGCAGTACCTCCTTTAAGCACTTCATGTAGGACTAGGTTAAGTGAAGCCTAATAGAAAGATGAATCGAGGCATAAGGCTGTCATAATTTCCAACATCCTGATGTTGACTGTATATCCCATTCAACTCTTAAATGAACGTATCTTTTATATATGCTGTAAATATGTTTAATTTACTGAGGATATATATATATATATTTGAGTGAGTTGAATGTCGAAGTAATCAGCTTTAAATGATGTGTATTCGTCTCTGTTTAGAGTAGCATTAACAATCTCTAATAAAAACCAGCATAAATACAGACTTTCTTGTTTTTGGTAAAGACGCATATTTTATCTGAATCTTTATACCTAGTTCTGTTCTGAACGTCTAATTTTTGTATTAACCAGACTGATTAGCTTTTTATATATTTTTCACATACGCAAGCGCGCGTAGGGATATATATATATATATATATATATAATTGGCACTTTGACAACAAAAGAAAGCGCTGTATTAGGATTATTCTTAGGTGCCCATTTTAGATGTCCATAGCATTAATGTCGTTCACCTAACCTGACAAGGTTCTAACCTTGTCTATCAAATTCACTTCCAAAGTTGTAAACGTTTTCTTTCCGAAATCTTAATCTTGAAGATCATACTTTACCCCGACAATCGAAAATGTTTTTGTTTTTTGTTTTTTCCCACTGGCTCTTTTTTTATTTTACTTTAACTCTACGTTCTTCGACAAATCCAATGAAGGCGTTTCGGTAGATTTCTCATTTCATTTTTTCGATAAAAGATAAGCTTTATTTTTTAAATAGAGACTTGAGCAATTTATTTTCATGCAATACTTATTAACATATACACACCAAAATCCCGAAATTCATCTACTATCAGCACGTCAATTTAATGGTTGTTGGCACACCTCTACTTTGACGTCATGTGATAAATTATTTTCTACTCTCCAGTCTCTTTTCCACAGACGAAACACCTTACTATATTCTACCAGTTCTAACCTTCACGACGAAAAACCGCTGCGCTACGCTCATTGAAGCGAACCACAATCAATTCTTTTTATTCCATCGGTGAAATGTAAGTTTAGCTCGAGCAGCCGCTTTCCCAAAAACGGCTACGTTTTGAAATCCCAATTGTAGAGACTACCAATCATTACAATCTTTACGTGTTCAAGTTTCATGTCAACAATTATGTTCCCCACATACCTTCAGAACACTCTCTTTTAATCTATAACATTACCTCAATTGTTTACATAACTGCAAAAGAAGAAGAATTGTCCAAGTTTATATCATTTCATCATTGAGTTTTTATGTTGATGGTAATATCTTTTTCGCTAGAAGAAAAACATCGGATATTCATTGACTGAGCAGGCACTACTGATTTCGTTTGAAATTTATGAAATATTCATATGAATGTTTTTTGAGAACAGGTTTATAAAGTCCAGTAATTATTATAGAACGTTCCAGTAATGATTATTGTTTCCTTACTATCATTTTCTATTTCTTAGCTAAATGATATGTATTTTTCAGTTCCTATCAATGTTAACTCATAATACAAATTTTGACGGGCCGGAATGTAAAATATTTCAAATAAATATTAATATTTAATTTTTTGATTATTTAAAAATCGCGTATGATATAGCCATTGTTAGTAGTAGTGTGATTTTAATTGATGATTAGGGTTCCAGGGTGAATGATGTAGTCACTGCTTTCATTTCAATTACATATTATAATGTTTTTTTTTTTTGGCTTTTTTCTAAAGTTTTGAGTTCCATTGCTTAGAACATTTGATAGAGAATGCTGATTTTCTGTTTAACTGCATTCTTATCCTAAATACGATTACCTAATTCGTTAGTATTCTCCATCTCAACATTAGTAATTTGGATTCAGAATAGAAAGCAGGAATGTTTCTTTTAATTAATAAACTTGTATGGGATGCGGTGTATAACGCTTAAATGGTCAGCCTCCTCCTGTGTTTGTAAATGTGCGGCGAATTAATTCAGTATCGTCAAAACTAAAATGGGATTCAAATCTTTGTTGAAACTAGAACATATTTTTCTGAGATACTGAAGTCAATAATCTTTTTTGTTATGCCATATTATAAAAGATTTAATTTGATCATGAAAACCTGTGTTATAGATGGTGTAACATTTGAGTAACAGAAGTGTAAAAATATTTTTTTATTAATCTTTGTGGATTCCGTATCAAAGGATGTAGTTTTCTTGTGATCAACGGTTCAGTTATGTTTAACAATAAATGAGTTAGGATTAAAAACCGGATTAATGCAGTTTTCTGAGTGGTGGTTCCAGTATACAAATTATATTTAAACTTATGTAGAATGTCATTTTTGAGGCATATTTTCATTTATAATATAATCACTTTAATCTTACTGCCATAAACAACAATATCGGCTTTTTGACTGGTGTAAGATGTTTTATTATGATATTTGATAATTTACATATTTCAGTTCAAAATATGTTGTCTTATAGTTTTGGGGTCAATACAAAATAAATTTAATCCCTATATGATTTAAGTCCAAAAGAAATTGACAAAAAATTTCCAAACAAATTTTGTTTTTTAGCATTCTTCTGAAAGGACGTTAATCCTAAAATAAGCTGATCCTTACATGTCATTGATTTTTAAAAAGTTCTATTTAAATGCATTTTTATTTTATTTTTTAATCGATTATTTTAGCTTAAGTCGATATTTGTGGTATCTAACTCAATATTTTCTTACGTTTAGGTTCCTCGTAGCTACGCAATTGGAGTCAAATGATTTTGAACGCGACATGATAATGAAATTGACCACGTGAGACTGTAAATATGCTTAACATCTACGCCGAAACGATTGTAATGGAAAAACATGCATTACTGCCAACCATTAAGAACTAAGTCCCAGATGCGTTAGCCAATGATTATCGGTTTTAACCAAAGCGGTATCAGCACAAACAGTATTCAATTCAGGATGTGACAGATCCATATATAGCCGGTTGCTTTAGAAATACTTAGCTTTTATGCGTCCGTGATATATGGGAACAGAAGGCCTAACAGTGCTATCCTGTTAACGTCACTTGGACAGAAACTGCCTAATCTGCTTTTGTGTCATCGCTAATTTTTATCTGAGTGGCTGATTACGGAGGTTTTGTCTGCTAATACAAGTTTTCCTTTGTTTTGAGGCGATATTTACTAAATTACAACTTCTACTAGGATTTATTATGTGATATAAAATGACATTAGAATTGGTGGAACTCCTAATTAATATGTTAATTACAGTGAGAAGAAAGAAATAAGTATGAATTGTACCGTTGTCAGTGATTAAGCAAGTTTTAAATTTTGAATATCTAGTAAGTGTTCACATAGATGACGGTAATGTGACACGAAAATCAGTAAGCTCATTGGTATAACGAAAAGTATCCTTCATTTCCTGGGATTATTCTAATATATGTCACTTACCATGTAGTCCTTAGCAGATTTTCTCTTGCTACTCTCACAGTTTCTACTTATAATCATCAAAGCTTTTCAGCAAATGGGCATGATACATTCTCCATTTTTTTTAATTATATATGGCCAGTGAGAGTTTTTTTCTAAACACTGCTTACTTAATATTTGTCCAAGAATTTTCAGTTCTTTTCAGGAAAATGAGTTTAGCTGTACTTTCTGCTGAAATGTTTAAGACATTCGTGTTACTTACTTGCTCAGTTTATATAATTTTCAGTGTCTTTGACATTTTTGTTATTACAAGATTTCTGCTCTATCTTGGAGAAATTGTTCAGCATTCACGGGCATAAGAGTTTAGATATCACATAGAAATCAAACTATTTTCTTGATGACGCATTTCTCATTCTCTGTTAAAAAATCTATCGATATTTAAACTTCTGAGGCTGTTTGATATATATATATACATATATATATATATATATATATATGTTCATTAGTTTCTAATCATTCTTTAGTTTCTCATCTCCTTTCTCTTTTGAAATACTTCTTTTTTTTGTCTAATACGTTTTCAAATCTCGTTACCATATTTTTCATTCAGTTTAAAAAATTCCCACATATTGAAACTTCTGAACATGCTTGATGTTTCTATCTGTTAGTCGTAAAATGCATTTTTGACTTACCTTTCTTGATGACCATACTTTCTCTCTCCTAGATGTTCATATCTCAATTTTTCTTTCTTTCTTCTACGACTTTAGCCATGTGGTTCTGTAGATTCTTTAGTCCGAGTTGTCTATAAAAATTATCATGTGCGTATCTCATGTTGTTAAGATTACGCGAACCGATAATAAACACTGATAGGATTTACGGTTCCTTTAACATAACATTGTTGTAGATAATGTTGAAGACCCATATTTGTTCCAAGCCCCTAACTGTAAATAAGTTAATTGACAGCTAACTAGATTGAAAAAAAAATACATCGTAAATTCGGCAAAGAAAAAACACCTCACAACATATCCCAATCAAAATATATATAAAATATATTAGTCAGTTAAGTAGCATACGTGATACATGCTTACACGATTAGTTCTCAAAAGAGAAAAGAAAATGAACAAAAATCACGAAAAACTGGGCATATGGTTTTCTTCAATTTGCCATTATTTTCTGCTGTAGACTGGTTTACAATCAAGGCTACCAAACCTAATTTGCTCTTTCATTTAATAAATAACCGAAGCGAAGAAATGACAGATTAATACACTTGGGAAATTAAGTAATTGAATGTAACGAATTCGAACTCGGCTCCCTGATTTCTCGTACCAATCCCATATACACTGGATCACAACGGACATCCAAAACAAATATACAAGGATAAAAAATATTGTTAAAATAGATAGATGAATAATTTATTAAATTAACTGTAACAGTTAATAATAAAAAGGAAAGATAAGCTTAAATTGATTTACTAAAAATATAATTTCTTCATTTTTGTCAAATATACAAACGTAATTTATGAGTTCGCCAAGTCATTACACGACAGCATTTCCTGTAAAAGCTTGATTACTGGGTTTGTATAATTTTTGTTATAAAATTCGGCTGTATAAAATTTTATTGTCTTTGTCGGTTTATCTTCAGTGTTTCCCGATGGAAAACAAAACGTCACTAAACAATTGAACCGTCAATTATCGAACGTAAACTTCCGCTACATTAGAGAAATTAAAAATAACCCAAGTATTTTCTTTTTAAAAATCGGAAATTAATTACAATAAATAGAATAGTGCAATTCAGGCCTTTCACTTGTTATTCAGAAAATGATGAAAAACGTGCGACTTGACTCGAACATTTTGCGGAAGTTATCTTCAGTAACTAGTGCGTATTAATACCGGAAGCCGTAGCACAACAGCGACGAAAACCTGTTCAATGCAAACGGTCGATATACATACAATTCCGCTGTTACACAGAACAGTATTCGATATTTTCCGGAAATAAGCGCCTTTCACATGAAAGTATCAAGAGCTAATGTCAACTATTGGTTCGCAGGATATAGTCAATATTCAGAGAATATACGTATAAAACTCTGGCTGCATTTGTCTTTTGTGGCAACCAGTAGATATTCAATATAATAAAAATCATTGAGAATGACAGTCAATATTCGAATAATCGAATAACTGCTACGCGTTATTGTATGTATGCTAGGTGGATATTTTTCGACGTTGAAAGTTATTCTGAAAGAACTTAATCATATATAGATAAAAGAAATAAACTTACTGCATATGCAAACAGGTATAGTCTTAAGGGGTCTATCGCTTATCAGTAACGTAACTATCATTGATTTCTAAGTTACAGAAGTAGTATATGCAAATCAGGCAAACGGAAAATTCGAGTAAATAATTCCATATATGAAAGTTCTGTTCACTTTGTAATAAAGTTAGGAAATGAATGTGCTGTCATATGTTGCACCAAACGTTTTCTTAAACGTATTACTTAATGTGTGAAAATTGAAGAAAAATTTAAACAAGTAATAATGTTTAATTATCTTGGAGAAGACGGAAATTTGGCATCGTAAATCGAAGGTGTATTTGGATAGTAAAAGGTGAATTCCAAAGTCTAAGTATTAAGAAAAATTAAAATTTCCTAAATATTGCATATCTTAAAATATCGAACATTATATGTGTGCATACATGTAAATACATATGTTTATTTGACGACCACAACATTTTCAAGACGTTTTACACATCATTTGTCGTGTACAATTGCTATTGCATAACATCAAACATCACATGCTTGTACAACCCCACGATAAAGGAAACCACAACATATTACACGGTGAAAAAACTTATAATTATCGAGGCTGGGTATATCAAAATCAACCAACACTCAGAATTTATTATGAGTATAGTAACCTAGTTTTGTACCGCATATAATAAACATATAACGATATTTTGCATGCTACTAATTTTCGGTTCAGTCAGTCAGTTAAGTGCCATAAGTAATACACGCTACGGCTATCATGCCCCAAAAGACATGACAGACTAAGCCGATTTTTCCACAGTAGGTTGCCATTACTTTCTGCAGCAGACCGGTTTCCAACGATGGTTACAGAGTCCAATCTGTCGTGCTCTTCTGCCCATATGTGTGTAAGTGCAGAAAAAGAATTTGACTAGAATTCGAAATAGGATCTCCGATTTTTCGTCCGTAGCCGATATTCATTACACCAAATTGCATATCTGTATAACTGCCTGATATTGAAATGTTTGTTTTGCAACAAATTCCATAGTTACAAGGGAAAATTATATATATATATATATATATATATATATATATATATATATATATATCTGTGTGTGTGTGTGTGTGTGTGTGTGTGTGTGTGTGTGTGTGTGTGCGAATTATAATAGTACGACTCCAATTTATTAATACGTGCATTGGTGATTTAAAAACATAATTCACCCCATACTAATGTGGACATAACGAATTTGATTTGATGCATATCTGATTTTATTTTTACATGCGTATATTATCATAAAGTATGGCCAATAACACAACATTTGTCAATAGAGATTTTTATACAAATTTACAAACCACAAAATTCTTATATGTATATATTCTTATATGTAAATATGTATGTATATTTATATATACATATTTATATGTATATTCTTATATCTATATTTATATTGATAAGTAGGAAAAGTTACCGACTTAACAATATAAATTCTTTAATTCTTTTATTACTCAATGATATGTAACCTCAGTATCATCACAATTCAAATAAAACATTTAGCCTGAAAATCAGAAAATGCTTAGAGTTATAAAAAATAAGAAGTTTGCTAAACAATTGTGAAAACACTGAACATAATAGAACAGAAAACAATTTATTTGGTGAAAAAATCTGACCGGAAATCTTTACAGTATAATTTGCAAAACTCATGACTCATTAAGCTAATAAATTACTATCATACTGGCTTATAATTTGTCGACATCGGCCACAAAATTTTTATTTATATTGAAAATATTTAACATTTTCATTGAAAAAGGGTATGTACCAGCTTTTCCGAGGTATGATTTACGTTTAAGGGTGTCAACATAGTTTTCCGCAGAAACCAATCATTTGAGATTAGTATACATATAAGTCATTAACATACAATGCTGTTTGGCTGTATCACAGCTCATCAGTGTGACTAAACACATCCATTTGTTTCTGGCTTAGATCGAATGTCGACCGACTTGGTTTCAGTCGGAGTCGTTACTTACCTAAGCCATAGGCGCTGGAATCAGAGAATGGATATTTTAACGTATTCTATATCAGCAGTGTATGCACACGCCAGTCACCGAAAGAACTCAACTCATTTCTGATGAGTCATGCATATTCTCAGGAGTGGAAACTGTTTTTGAATTTTTTCTTCTCAAGAGAGCTCAATCGTAATAAGAGCATCAGCGCTCATAGCTCAGAGGAAGAGGTAAAATCGACGACTGACGCCAAAGTGATTTTGATGCATTCTAATTGAATCGTTTTACACTCGACGGTGCTTATACAGGCAAGCGTTTACTTGAATTCTATGCTTTCTAAAATGCTAAATATAACACGCAGATAATCTTGCCATTCACCCTACATCGATTTCACATCGTTTTCTGTATAATGACTTAGAATTCAATTGAATAATATATAACAAAACGAACTCTGTTTAGTATATCAACACTTTATCTAGCTAAAATGTATCATATTTGAAAATTACTAAAATGCTGTAAAGGATATATGTACATGTCACTGAACATATATTTGATTGAAAAATGAATAATTCAAAAACGTCCCACCACAAAATGTTTACATGTTTTAATTCTTTGGTGTATACCCTATATATATATATATATATATATATGTGTGTGTGTGTGTGTGTGTGTGTGTGTGTGTGTGTGTGTGTGTGTGTGTGTGCAATTCTACATTATATTTATAACAAGTCATAAGTCATAAGTCATAAGTCATAACAAACGAACATAAACCTTTTTCACGTAGGGTAATTTCATAAAATGATTCTTATTTTAGTTCAAATTATCCATAGATTTTACAACTGAGAAAGTGTCGGTCGAACCACATTTCTATCGCTTCAAGCTTCTTTATCTTTTTTGAAATTGTTAAGTTTTTTCAGCCAGTATTGAAGAGCTCAGCTTGATTTTCTTTGTTTTAAGAAAAAATCCCAAACCTGCAAAACATAGCGTACATTTTGAAAGACATATATAGGTTTTTCTATACAATTACGTATAACTGCAGCACATTTCCATTGCTTTTACTATAATAACCATATCATAATGTCGCACACGCTCGAGTTTAAAGCTCTCGATATGGACCTTGAAGCACTGGTTGCTCTCTCTCTCTCTCTCTGTCTCTCTCTCATATACATGATTATTGCAATTTACTGTTATTTTTGCTATATGGCACACTGGTCATACGACTTGGCATATTAGCGCAAGCGAACTGCTGTGACATTGTGTTTTCATGGAATTTTGTGCGTATATTAAAGAAATACATATCTTAATGAGAGCGAGACTCGCAGCTTTTGACATTAAATCCTATGATAAAAAATAAATGAAGATAAAGAAATAATAAATACAATAATGTTAAAAAGAAGGTTTTTTTCTTTAATATCGTTCCCACAGGATACATTTAGACCACTGCAAATTACGCATTACATATTCGCACTTAGACAGACATAGAGATATATACATGAAAATGAATATATTTGTCGTTCCCTTAAAAGGAAACATTTGGCAGTCATTCACCTATTAACCAGTTTTACTCCAAGTCGAAATTTATGAAAAGTTTTCAGTGAAACAATTTCTTAGGAAAGAACGTTTCTCGAATCCTGTAATTTTAATTAATTTTTACACGTGTGATCGAAGCTTACCTATCTAAAATTTTGTCTAAAGTAGTGTAGAATGTCAACAACTTGCTTACGTCTTCCTTTAGTCATCTAGAAGCATAAGCTATACATTTTCGTTCTTCTTTAAAATTTTGCTACTTTGCAAAGTCATTGTAATTTGCACAGCCTCTCAACCAGGTTCAAAATAGTACGTTCCTTGCTATGACCTACAGATGTTTTTGTACATAGACACCTTTAAATATCGGCCTATCAAAGCTGTTCTATACGGCTTACAGTTCGCATATATGTTCCACAAACACACACACACACACACACACACACACATATATATATATATATATATTTGTTTGAAAATTATTTCAGATTATTTCAATGTGTCGGTTCTTAGAACCATCTCGTTAGTATTAGGAACTTTCCGTAATATTATATATGTATATATATATATATATATATATATATATATATATATATTGAACATTATTTCAATATGTCGGTTCTTAAAACCATTTCGTTAGTATTCGGAACTTTCCGTAAACTTATATATATATATATATATATATATATATATATATATATATATATATATATTATTTTAAACGATGACACTGGCCTGGCTGAGCAAAAAAAAAAATCATGAAAATCGACTCGTGGTTATCTTAAAAAGACGAGTGTTTTTTTCTTTTTTTTATTGTTTTTTTCTTTTTTTCACGTGGACTCCAAATTATTCTTTAAAGACTGAAAAATATTTTGGCTGACGATAGATAATACTTTTAGTGACATATTTCTTACTATTTTCTAAAATAAGAAATTACTTTTCTTGAAAATCAGCGAGGACTTATTCAACGTCCTAATATATACATATATATTGTGAGTTCAGCTGATCTCATTCGGTTTCCCAACATGTGCTTTTGTTTAGATCTTGTTTTTTAATTTTTCAAAGCTAATTCATATCTGTGAATTACGAAGATTTTGGGAGGAAAATTATTGTAGTGGTTCCATCTCCGTGCTTATGACATTGAAATCAGAATAAATCTTGCTGTTGAGAGCTCACTGTAACCTTCTACGTGACACATTGCTGCAGAGGGAAAGAAGGATTATTGCTTTTACGAACGTCATTTCTGCGAGTGAACACAACTAAATTATAATTCCGTTCCTCGATTCCACTTTCCACGTCGGTAACAATTACGTGACACGCACATCCTAATCAACTTCTACGTCTCAAAAAATGATTTAGCACGCGCGAAAGAATTGTACCATATGTCATCTCGATCGATATATCACACATACACACTCACACACTTCCCTAAAAATTCAAAATTACTCAATATATTTAATAAAAAACAGTCAAATTAAGTTACAACTGTACTTGTAATTTACAAAATTACATGAGACAAAATGCTAAAATTTTAAATAACGTGCAGCAAGTTATCGTTAATGAAAAATGTAACTGCAGAGTTATATGTAAATATCCACTTTATGGCGTTTGTAAATTTGAAATTATTTAAATATTAAAAGTCCAAATATAAATGGACAGAGTTAAATGCACGTGGGATGTGCTAAAGGCAAGTGAAAATCCATAAGAAACGATGGCATGATCACAAATCAGCTATTCAAGTTAGAAAGCCTAAGGTATTCTACTAAACTATCCAACAACCAACTATGTGGTTTGAGTATTAAGAAACGCCAGAACTTGTAGCAATGGTGATGTCTGCAGATTAAGCAAAGAAGACAATTTTACAATAATTCGAGTTTACCCGGATGTGATACATTATTTTCAGTCTTGAGCAATTCCTTCCCTTATTGTAAACGCCATGCTACGCGTTGAAAATAAAATAAAGTGATCAGTTAGTCAATAACATCAGACGATGCAGAAAATTTGAAAACATAGTACCATAAATGGATGATCTTTCTAATTTTAATATATAATTATGCATAGATGATTTATATATATATACTCGTGTGTATTTTTGGTGTTTGATTTATGCAAACAAACGAGGCGCGATGCATGAAATTGTCGTTTACAATGAGTAAAAGTGAAATCAACAGCGACATCTAATTTTAACAAATCTATTTAACAAAATTATACAAAACAATGAAATCACCATTGCTTATTAGTACGAGCCCAGCCGACTTACGAATATTCTGAATATATATATATTATATAGTCTCTTTGATTATGCTGACGAATGCTGCCACAGTCACACCTTTCAGATCATCTTTTGTGTTACAAACTGTTTTGTTGTTCTCTCGCTCAATTGTGCCCAGCATATAATAAACAAGTGGTCAAAGTCTGGGAAGTTAGACGGCTGGATGTATAAGATTTTATGGCCACGAAAATTGACAGACATGTCTGATTTCTACTACTTGCTTTGTATGGGGTATAAATCTGTTGCCAGATATAGTATGTTCTAGCAGCGACAGGTGACTCAAGACAACATTACCTACTCAGGGTACTCGATGTAAACCTTAGGGATGAGTCTAAAGCCTTAAGCAACAAATTAAGATTAGAGAGTCTTTGTAATCTTCATTAGACTCATCTAAATTTATCCGAATTCTCTGAAGCGTCTTCTGATTGACACCCCAAAACACTGAGATGTACGTATTAAATCTACAGTCGCCAATGCCAAGCAACATAAGAGCCTGAAAACAAGCGCATGGGCAAAAAGAAATATGACATGGCGACAATTTACTAATAAAACATATATATATGATCCCACACTCTTGAAATATATTTTGCTAAAACATATGCATTATGCACAACAAACACACGAATGCGCTTTATATATTTTGAACAAACACGCATACTATATATATATATATATATATATATATATATATATAAACTGCTAAAGAGTTGTATGTTTATAAATGTATTTTTTGACAGTATTTTTTTCTATTACTATATTTTATATTTCAGACCCTCCTCGGTACTTCATCAGAAACAAATGATTTTAAAATTTAAATTAGAAACGTATTTCGCGAGAGCGTTCATGGAGGGAGTTTGTTTACATCACGTGACACAGAAAGCAACAGATTTTTTTAAACATTTGTAAACGTAAACCTATCTTTAATAATACTTATAAATTTTGTTTTAGAGAAAATGAATTTAATTGTATCTAAAAAATGTTTAGCTATTGAAATATTTATAAAGACACACAACACCTAAGTCCCTATTTAACCCTAGCTTGTGTGTATTTAATTTTAAAATCCAGTCTTTTTCCTTCTTTCTTCGTGAGTGTGTAGAACTAAAATCGGAGTCTATTAATAAATATTTGCAATTTTCTAAAGTGGGACCCGGTTGATTGAAGTGAACTGCTATGGGGAGATATTGATTGTTCTGGCGTATGCTAAGTTTGTGATTATTGAAACGAAATCTAAAGCTATTACCAGATTCACTAATATATCAACTATTTGGACATGATGAACAGAAGAGAAAATATATAATGTTTTGGCTGTCACAGGTGAGGCGTGCTTGGTACAATTAGATTTTGTTGTTGGGTAGAGAGAATATTGCGTCGTTTAGTAAATGTTTACAAACTAAACACCAGGATTTCTGACATTTGAAATTCCCTGATAGGTTTGTATTTTTTAGATATTTGGTAGAAGTGAGGATAGCTGATAGGTTGGGTGTTTGTTTCATTGCATTTATGGGTGGTTTATCGAAAATGTCTTTGATTTTTCTGCTTGATTAGAGGTTCTTATAATCATTTTTTAAATTTTTGATAAGTGTGTGGGAATATTGATTGTGGTTAAAAACCATGGGAATTCGGTTGTTGTTTTTTTTCTTGTATGTGAGAAGTGTGTTACGATTTATGTGGATGGTTTTATTTAGTGCTTCTTTTATTAATTTTATTTGGTATTTACATTTTAGAAATTAGTTTGTTAGGTTGTTAATGCTGTTTAGAAAATCTGGATGATCTAAGCATATGCGTTTGATTCTTAGAAATGAGCTGTATACGATAGATTTTTTTTAATTTAAGGGAATGACAACTGTTAAAGTGTAGGAATTTATGTTGGTTTGTGGCTTTGTTTTATAGACGGGTGGAAAGTGTGTTTGTTTAATTTTATCATGACGTCTAAGAAAGGGACGGATGTGTATGAGTATTCCATGGTAAATTTAATTGTATTGTGAAAGTTGTTGCAGAAAGTAAAAAAGTTTTTTAATTTTTCTAATCCATGAGTCCATAATAAGAAAATGGCATCAATGTATCTAAAAAAATGTGATGGTTTATATTGTGCATTGTCTAGTATCTTTCATTCTAGAATATGCATAAAGATATTGGCATAAATAGGTTCCATTTTCGTGGCCATTGTAAATAGTGTTTGTTGTTGAATTTAAAATTATTATGTGTTATAATGATATGTATTAATTGGCATATATCTGTTATTTGGTTGTTAGGTAGTTTGCTTTTACTAAGGAACTCACATGCTGATACTCCAGTGGAATGTTCGTGTACAGAGACGTAACATCCATCGTTACTAGGATATTATCATCGTGGACTAATTTAATGTTTTGTAATTTGTTGAGAAAGTCAGTGGTGTCTCTAATATAACTAGGTATGTCAGGCAAAAAGGTTTCATGATATTGTCTATGTACCCAGATATAAGTTCTGTGAGGGTACCAATGACTGATATTATGGGTCTGCCAGTTGGTGTGATTTTAAGGTCTTTTGACATTTTATAGATCTCTTCATTATTTGATTGTTTAGTATGATGTGGGTTGGATGAAGAGGCGTTAGGGTGTTTTTCTGAAATGATTTTGGGGAGTTTATGTAGTTTTGGGATAGTGTAGAATGTTGCTGTTTTGGAGGTTCTCAGAAATAAGAGATTTTATTTTATTTTTTATGTTGTGATTTAGGTTCTGAATGAGAAGTGAAAATTCTGTTTTGTAAGTGCTAGTCGGATTTAGAGGTAAGGGTACATAGAAGCTGTTATTTTGAAGTTGTGATTCTGCTTCTTTAATATAGTTGTTAGTGTCTAATATGGTTATAGCTCCGCCCTTATCGGCTGGTACGATAATTATGTTTCGGTTGTTTTTAAGTGTATAGATGGCTTTGTGTTCTACTTTGAATAAGTTGTGTTTTATGGTTTGGTGTCCTTTGTTTTTAAGAAGTTATCCATGTGTTGTCTGGCTTTGTTGGCATATTGATCCACGTGTTGGTTACGTCCGCTTGGTGGAGTCCATAGGGTATTATTTTTCGTAAGAGGAAGTTTGGAGCATGATTGGTTAGCGCTGTTGTCAGTAGAAGTGTATTTGTTGTCTGAGAAATATTCTTTTAGTCTCAATCTAGGAAGGCATTTTCCATATCGTAGCAAAGGTTTAGAGGATTTAGTGGCTGTGAGGGGCAAAATGATAATCCTTTATTTAATAAAGTGGGTTTCTCCTTGGGTGAGAGTATATTTAGATAGATTTGCGATGTGATTATCAGCAGAGGTGTTATGGGTGTAGCGTACATAGAGAGATCTTCGTGGAATCTGTTGTATTAAGTAGTTATTCAGGTGAGGTATGTGTTGTAAAATGGGGTCCTCAGCAATTAGATTATTGAGTTTTTAGTTTTTCAAGAAATATACACTGTGTTTCTCTAAAACAAAATATATAAGTATTATTAAAGATAGGGTTACGTTTATAAATATTAAAACAAAAAAAGTAATCTCTCGCTTTCTGCGTCACGTGATGTAAACAATCTCTCTCCACAAACACTCTCGCGAAATGTTTCTAATTTAAATTTTAAAATCATTTGTTTCTGATGATGGACCGAGGACAGTCTGAAAAATATAATATAATAATAGAAATAAGCAAATACTCTCAAACAAATACATTTTTAAACTTACAACTTTTTAGCAGTTTTTCCTATGCATATTAAAACAGTATAAGTGGATCATCACTATGTTATATATATACTGCATGCGTGTTTGTTAATGCATACATTGGTCTCATCAAGAATTTTTTTTTTAATCATATCTCCCCGAACAAGGCGGTAAGGCCACTGGTGAGCAGGGGGCTACGTAAGAGTGAATAGATTGGAAAAGAGAAAGCCGGAAACAACGTCCTAAACAGAGAATAAAGGGATGAGCCTCTACACCTGTTCAATAGACATGGGTGGAGTGTGAACGGGGCGATTGTTCAGTCTATCTAATCCAATTGAAAAAAATAAACAAAAAAGAAAAGTGAAAAGATTGGAAAAGAGATACTCAGAAACCACATCTTGAACAGGGAAAAGGGATGAGTCTCTACACCTGTTCACGAGACATGGGTGGAGTGTGAACCGGGCGATTGTTCAGTCTATCTACTCCAATTGAAAAAAATAAACAAAAAAGAAAAGTGAAAAGATTGGAAAAGAGAAAGCCGGAAACCACATCCTAAACAGAGAACAAGGGATGTGGCTCTACACCTGTTCAAAAGACGTGGCTGGTGTGTGAACCGAGCGATAGTTCAGTCTATCTACTCCAATTAAAAAAAAATAATAAACAAAAAAGAAAAGTGAAAAGATTGGAAAAATAAAGCCGGGAACCACATTTTAAGCAGGGAATAAAGGATGAGTCTCTACACCTGTTCAATAAATGTGGGTGGAGTGTGAACCGGGCGATAGTTCAGTCTATCTACTCCAATTGAAAAAAAATAAACAAAAAAGAAAAGTGAAAAGATTGGAAAAGAGAAAGCCGGATTACCGGATAAGAATAAAACAACATCTTTCATACTGCACAAATTATAACGATGATTCAGTTTAATGAACTTATATGTCAAACATATAATTCATTAATTAACTTGATTTAAATACATCGCTAGATTCAGACAAATGAGCAGGTAATAACGTTCTCAATCTACAAGTCTATGAAGACATATACACACAGAGGGAAGAAAGTTACGTTAAGAGGTAGTTCACATGGCTAAAAATGGAAGTTAATCGAGATGAACAGTTCAATATTGTAGGAATCGATAAAACTTTAGGGCTTTGTTCTATAGGGCTCTTGTTCTCAGGAAGAATCTTATAAGTGGACTTTCTCACAGAGAGAATGTAGGTCTTTCGCTATCATGTAAGTGGCATAGTGGGCCCTACCCATGAAGGATAGATCTGGTGGAACCAGATGATGCATTTCCTCCAAGCACTTTCCACGTTAGTAGCGATATAGCAGTGAGATACGCTACATCCCGTATAATTCATGTATGAATATGATGAATGTACTCTCAAAGCCATACTCGAGGCAACATCCGTTCGTCGTGACTGGTTATAGGTCAATGTCTGATAGACAGTTTTGTTTTGCAGGCAGTGAACATACCCATCCTGTTTATGCCTCCCACATCTGGAAAGTTAGTGTTAGATAGAAAAGTCAGCTACCAATCTTATTGTCAAGTAGCAGTATAGCCCGGCGTTCCTCGGGTGTAATGAAAGCTTTAAGACTAATCCAAGTTTTTAGAGCTCAGATTAAGAACTACAATTATACCTACTTAGAGCCAAACCCGAAGCAAAAACTAAAGTAAAAGGGTTGAAAAAAGTACAGACATACAGGCAGATGAACAGACACACTCACAAATATCTTGCCTTTTATATATATATATATATATATATATCGATTTTCTGCACTATTGTAAGAACTGCAACTTTGAAACATCTGAATATCGTTTCTTATGTCTTTGTCCATGAGTGTATCAAATTGCATTAAAATCGGACCACTCCTTCTATAACGCAATTTTTTCGATCATCGATGTTCGATATTTATCAGGAGTACCTCGACACAAAGCCTAGCTAAGAACACTCGCAGACGCTTATAGTACAACTGTGTAAATTTTCAAGTAAATCGGTTCAGCCGTTTCGGACTATATAGGTAACGGGCACACACACAGCGACACACACATATACACACACAGTGACAAAATTCCATTTATAAATAAGTTTAGATTTAGATAGATAATTTTGGAGGTTCACCTGTATGTCATCAATCATCGGCATAGATATTTATAAAGGATCTCAGTATATTCTGAGACCATTTATATAAATCAGAAAGTAGGTTAGTTCTATAAGAGACCATTGGTGGCTCTCGAGGATTGGCATATAGTAATTGGTTGTACGGATCTACCTTTTAGGAAGGATTTTATAACAGAGAACAACCTTCCAATGATTCCATAGCAGAGCTTGTCTAGTAACATTTGTTCCACTCCTTGTCGAAGGTCTCTGAGATAGCTAATGCACTGGACCTTGTGGTATGTGTACCGTCATGGGCCTAGCTAATTATATACATAATAGTAGTTAGGACGTCAGCAGTAGAAAGGCCGATCGAAATCTGTACTACTTATGCAGGTGCTCTACGACATTTTTGTTGATAATGGTCTCAAAAAGATAACTGATGATACTGAGGGGAATAATGGATCAGTACTGGGAGGAGGTGTTGATTTCACGTGTTCTCGGAGAAATGACATACGCTTTTCCCCTTCCACTTGCTTGGGGCAGATTTCTCCTGTAATCCGCGATTAAGTCATTTTCCTAGAATCGGGATAATTCTGATTTGATATTATATTTACCATACACACGCATATTATGCACGAAAACTGATAATTTATAAATGTGTGTTCCATGTTTAATCATACATGAAACGTAAACAAGAGTGCAAACACACTTATATGAAATGCATGTGAAGCATAATCGCATGCTAATATTCAGCTCATACACACACGTTTTTATATATATATATATATATATACATATATATATATATATATATATATATATATATGTGTGTGTGTGTGTGTGTGTGTGTGTGTGTGTGTGTGTGTGTGCATAGCCCGCAAATATATATATGTATATGTATATATATATATATATATATATATATATATATATATATATATATGTAAACTAAAATAATTAATGTGAATTCATGTTGACTTTAGCTCCGAGCATACGCTTTGCGTGTCAAACAAAAGCAATTATGTCACATCAGAATCCAAGGACATAATGCTTACAGGTTTTGATGTTGAATATGCTAGCTTCTTTCTCTGATCAATCATCTCACTAAATGTAACCTGAAGTGTAATAGTAATATGGCCATCAATATACGTCAAGACTGTAGTTAAGATTTCCCCGCATTAACTGATGGAATCAATAAAATTGATGTTAAAATCCTGCTTGCAGCTCCAGAAGAATTGAAGAACATTGGCCAAGTAGCGAAAACTCATTGAAATTCTGGAACGTCCTTCTGATGCAGTTATCCTTAACGTTCTTGCTAATTAGAATAGATTATGTTTTAATTTATTCAATTATATTTTGTTTGCAGGCGTTAATCATTATCATTGATTACACCATTGTCGTCACCTTTGTTGCTGCTGTCACAATGTCTCAGCCTTTGTGCCCACAAGACTGGACATTAACCTAATTTTGCTTCATGATGTTGGCGATACAGTAATTGTTGTTTCAATCTTTGTGTTTGGGGATGTGTAACTCGTGAAAACAGAGCGACAAATAGCTAAACATTGCTAAGAATAAGAAGAATTATCTCTAGACATGGCCAGTGAAATGAGAACAGTCTGCCACAAGATATTAAATTAATGATAGATTTAGGAATTCTGTACATCCAATTGACTCATCCAATCAACTCAGTCAATTACAAACTTAATTGGGCAATTAAAGTCTGTTGCTTCCCTCGCTCGGGATCGATTAAAAATCGTGCAATTAAACGCATCCCTTCAAATATAAAAAAAAGGAAATCTTATTCTTTTTACAACGTAAAAGTATGCCATTGAAGATTCCCAAGTTACTTAGAATGATCTACAATGGCATTATTGAATTATTTCGTTTTATGCATAGCGCCTGATTGTACTGGTTAGTGTAAACTTTCGTTTAATTAACGCTTCCAGAGTGGAGCCAAAACGTATATGTCGCCCAGATTAAAGACATTAACAGATTTTTAGAAATTCATTTTGAAAAATATTATCAATTCAAAAAGTAAAAATCAATATTTGAAAGATCGGAAAGAAAATACGCATACTTCTTTTAACCACACACCGAAAATCATATTATACAAGTAACAATTTTTTATAGAAAATCGTTGAGAAAAACAGATATTCTATTTTTTATCATCTATGAGATAGAGTTTGTAGTCAAACAAAAGACAGAAACTACGAATTTAGGTACCTCCATTCAATTGACAGAAAAAAAACAGCATATTAATAAAAACAAAGTTTTATCATCAAAATATTTATGCTATTTTCAAGAGGGAAGATCAAATTGTGTTGTTATTTTAAAACAATTTTCAATTCCTTTCTGACACGTTAGGAGTTTTCATTATAATTTCATTTTTTGTTTTCCCTCAGAGATTCACGTTATGTTAAGGCAACTATTAAAAAATTCCCTCGCTCTCGACCGCCGGTCGATTGATTTCTTTTTTAAATCCCAAAGACTGCATATACCTGAATAAGGCCGATGTAAACTATGGCTGAAAGATGGTTATAACAGCATCCAATACAGCTGGTTTTGTTCAGCGGCATATAAAATGTCGAAATATAAATATGAACATTCATACTTTATATTTAATCCAAGAGCATACATCATTTCTTGATTATATTTTAATTACCTACTTATATTTTTCATCAGGTAATTTTATAAGATCAAACAAGTATTGAAAACATGTTTCTCCTTACAAAAAATAAATTAAATAAGAGTAAATTT
Organism: Ascarosepion bandense; assembly: GCA_037127315.1. Taxonomy (NCBI): domain Eukaryota; kingdom Metazoa; phylum Mollusca; class Cephalopoda; order Sepiida; family Sepiidae; genus Ascarosepion; species Ascarosepion bandense. The sequence goes on from JBBBDQ010000190.1 coordinate 12,481,654, forward strand.
TATTTTGAAAATATATGCTATGTCTGTAATTTTGCTATACAGAATTTTGGTTTTGTTTTACTATAAAAAATATATTGTTGGGCATTTTACTATAAAATATATTGTTAGTAATTCTACTATAAAATGTTTTTTTCCGTCATTTTGCTGTATAAAGTACTGCTGGTCATTATAAAAATTTAATGTTGGTAACATTTTATAAAGATGAATTGCTGGCATTTGCAGTACAATAATATGTTTGGTAATGCTATATGCAATTATATTGCTGTTATTTTCACAATAAAAATGTATTTAATAATTTTCTTAATTTTTGATCGGTGTTTCACAATCTGCCAATAGCTAGGACCCTAAGAGCTGCTACCATTCCGAGCCACGGCAAACCCGAAAACATGAGGTACTTCCATGCTCCATAAACCATCTATTCTCCCGATTAGCGACGCTTGCTCCCAGATGTAGCTGATCATATAACCAAGAACTACCCATTAAGTTGGTCTTATTCCACTGCACAACTACGTCATTCTTATTCTTCAGCCAAACCAAACAACATAAATGAGGAAAATAGTTCACATGTAAAGGGGATAAATATTGATAATTCTTCATTTTATATTTTGATGGTTATAACTTGTATAACTGTTAATTTAAAACAAGTAATAGCCGAAACAGTCCTGAAATTCCGGAAATAATATTTATTCGCTCGAACAGATATGCTACGTGTTCAAATAAAAAGACTATTTAAATCGATATCTGTCTATAATTGTTTTGTGCATTTGACTACAAGATCTTTTACAAATGATAATGCTATTGTTTTGAAGATATAACAGAGAGAAACCAAAAATGTTTTCGTCCTCTTTCTGAGTTATTTGCAATGTTTAGATGTAATTGGTAAAAATTCTCATAAAACAAAACAGACCGAGTTCCCATGAATCAATAAGAAATGGATGAAAAATAAAAGGGTAAAATAATACTAAGCAAACAATATATATGCACGTTAGAACTAGGAAAAGCAATAGTAAGAAGTCAAAATAGTCACAGCAAACATTGTTCCCCGTCAAACGGATACAATGAAGAGATTGTAGCATTCTGACTTCAAGACATGAATAATAATATGAAGCTTGAGATCGAGAAGTGGTTAGTTTTTATTGGTAAGGATGAAAGACCAACATTCATATGCGGTATTTTTCAATAAATGTTAGCATCAGTTTCTTTTAATTAGAACCAACACAATATTTTCATGATCATGACAATGGATGATACATTTTTTTTCCTGGCAAAGTGAGGAATGTCACAATAATTTTCGATTTTATGTGTTAATAGGAATATATTTTTCTTGATACAAAGACATGTTCCACCGAATAGAGCATTTCTAGTAGGAAAAGAATTGGCAGGCATAAATGTGTTTTTAAATCCTACTTCCTTTCGAGTAAATTAATGATCACTTCTCGTTTCTTGAAAATATTCTTTGCCATGTTGGCGCTGAATATTATTACTATATATATAGTCGAAAAATATGATATATATATATATATATATATATATATATATATATATATATATATATCATGCAAAATATACACACTCAGTCGCTATCGGTGCATTTGCCAACTGATAAAATATAGACATGGTCTTGTTATACGAAATAAATGTACATGCACATACCGGGGGGTGTACTGGTTGGTACCACGATTATCTATATATGCTGGACAATATAGTATTATAGATAGCCTTTATTTCTGGTTTATTGCGCTATCCTAATAGTTATTGTATAGCAAATGGTTATATTTTAAATTTCTTCTTGTTGATATAATATTAAGTTTAAATAATGCTTTTACTCGTAGTTTTTTTTAATTATTCACTTAATTAGTTTATACATTCCTTTGTCATATTCCTTATAAAGATTACTTATATAGTTATCTTATTGGAGATATATTCTATTCGTTTATTTATTCATTTGTGTTTGAGAATATATATATATATATATATATATATATATATATATATATGTATGTATGTATGTGTGTGTGTGTGTGTGTTACATACACACAGAAAAGAAATCAAGAGACAGTATATAACAAATGATTTTGTAATAATCCAACTTTGCTAGTAAAAGTTGTAGATGTGGAAAACGCTAGAAATGAAACTTGACATAGAACATACAGTGCCTTCAGGATAATTCAAAGTAGATTGTACTCATGGTCAAAATATGACCATGACTACAATCTACTTCTGATTACCATAGAGGAAAGTTCATCAGGAAATTTAGCAAAGTTCATTTTTATAGAAACTATACGGGGAAGCTACATTACCGCAATGAGAAAGGAATTTATATTGAGATGCTAGATCAGGAACTATAATATTCCGCCTTATTTATTTTTATCATGAATCTCAAAATATACAGCAGGTGCTCGAAACTATGTTTTAGCGATATTCAAAGCTTGGATGAATGATAGATTCTGGAGAGAAAATTATTATAACACAATGAACCAACTTTCTTAGCACAAGATCTATCAATTAATTTAATATAGAATTTCGACTTATCGAGAATTTAAGCTCAAGATTGCAACTTTCTCTCATGGAGGTTAACGTAGGCCAGGCATAATGGTTTCTCGGAGATGATTAAATTTTGAAGGCGTTAAAATTATCAGACCATTAAGATAAGCTGTTATTTTGTACCGACCAGACTTATTGTGATTAAACTAAAACGTTTTTAAAAAGTTACTAAAGTAACTCGTAGCATCCTTCTTTAATTATGAATGCTTCTCCGGACATTGTAATATGAAATATTTCTAAATTAAAACAGTTATTATAATGAACGAAATAATACTAGTCATTTTTTTTAATTTTTGCAGAAAATAAATAGAAATAATGTTAAATTACTTCAATTTAAATTAATTGATATTTGAATTCTTGATAACAGAACATTTTCTTCCAAGAAGAAAGGGAAACGATTTTAAACTTATGCTTTATGCGATATATGATAGAACATAAGATTCCTTAAATAAATGAACCCGATCTATAATTGAGGTGAATTTTTACAGAGTGAAATCGCGAATGCTCGTTGTAATGGGAAAATGATACGATAATCATGACTGAACATTAACGCTGATTTCATTAAAATCCGTTGTATTTTGACAAAGTAAGCTTTATTTTTTAGCGGTGTCGTGAAATTGTAAATATTTTTTCCATTTCCTCGGTCAGTTTTCCTTATATTCTGGTAAAATAGAAAATTAATGATTTAATTTTTACGTCTGTAAATTCGAACCTAAAATTGCCATTGACATGTTTACCCAATAAGCCAATATTATTATGTTTGGAAGATCATGGGGAAAGTATGTGTGGAAAGTATAGCGCAAGTTGAATACTTTTTCACAATTCCTTTCCAAAATATAATGTAAAAAGAATGAAATCAGAATGCATATCACAAGGAGTAGATTAAACACACACACACACACACACACACACACACACACACACATATATATATATATATATATATATATATATATATATACACACATACTGACTCACAAATATATAATATACTTGGGCAGCAACCTTTCTTTACAAACATCTTTCATTGCACATGATCCACGAGGAAAATGTAATTTTTTAAAAATTTTCTCAAATCATAACATTTGTTGGCGTTAAGAAATATAAAAATTCTCCATAATTTCATTGTCACAATGTTATATATATATATATATATATATATATATATATATATTCATCCGCAGACAGATCTGTTTCGCTGTATCAGAGCTCATCAGTATGGTTAGACATCCGATTGCTTTTAACCCAGGATTGAAAACCGACCGAATTGGCGTCAGTCGGCGATTCTACCTCTGGGCTATGGGCACTCGGTAGAAGAAGGTAGACTTTTTAGCGTGTTATTATCACTTACAGGCTCAATAGCCAGAGTGCTCTAATTCATTACTGAATGAGCGATGCGTAAAATGCCAGAGTAGCTACTGTTTTTCAAAGTCTACCATTCTTCCAGAGTGCTCAGTCAGGGTGTGAGAGCGTAAATTATCATCCGCAGACTGATCTGTTTCGCTGTATCAGAGCTCATCATTACGGTTAGACATCCGATTGCTTTTATATATATATATATATATATATATATATATATATATATATATATATTCAGACCATTGTATACATGACGACAACCGAGGTACTTAGATCAGTATGAGTCAAAATTAATAGACAGATCATGTGGTTATTTTAAATGATTGTAAAAATTATGTATTAGGAGGTCTTGAAATTTCAGAGGATCAGTTGATTTTCGTAAATCACATTGATTACTCTAGCGTATCCCTTCCTTGCAGAAGAATCGAAGAGAGTTTAAATGATTTATTTTTATCTTGATCTGTATTAGAACCGTCTATCTTTTATTCAAATTGATGATGCCAAAAAACATCGGCTTTTCTCTGGCAAAAGGATCTCATATATATACATATATATATACACACCATTATTACGTAAAACATACACTCTACAAAAATGTGTGTGTATGTATATATAAAACTAATTTATATAAATATACATTTTTAATGCATACTTATATTTGAGAGTGTAATCTGTTTTCATTGTAATTAAATACATGTAAATATCCACCGGTCTAAATGTTCGAGAAATCTTGTTTGGAAAATATATATATTCCGTCATATATACATATACACTACTTGAATCCTTTCACTTTAAGCAAAATATTGGGAGTGAAAAGGAATGAGATGGCATTTTAATTCCGATGATCCGAAGAGAGTTTCACTGATAAGAAAAACGTCCGAATAAATATTAGAACAGAAAATACGGTTACATCTATTTCAGGTGTAACGCAATGAGACCTACCTCATCGCAATGAGACCCACCTAGCAATCTAATAGTATACTTAAGTTGATATAGTCGATTCACCAATCATAGCTCATTAGATAAACTACCTCAGAAATATTAATAGAAAATACATAGTGAAGCCACGTCACTGAATTTAAGTGAATGACAATGATCCGATTTATTCATATAAGAAACAATAATAATTAATTAAAATTTGGGTTCTTTTGAAAAATTTTAGATTTAAAGATCTTTTCGAAGTCATCGATATCGATTCCTTAATATCCGGAGAGCAAAAGTCCTATTGAGGAAGTCTTCACAAAATAGAACCTTCCAAAGTACTAACTGTTTTCCCACTTGAAAATAATGAAACCTTACCAAAACAACATTCGAGTTATATATATTAACCGTTGGATTAATTGTGACTAATAAATACAAATATCAATTTTGCTAATTCATTTCCCATGGACTATATAGCAGAGATGAACAAATCAAGTATAATTATTGTTCATTTATTTAGGGAAAATGCATTAAATAACAATAGACTGCCAGGAAACAAAATACAGATCGTAATTTACAAAGAAACTCAACGGAAACTGGTCAATATCCTGATTGTGTACAAGGAAAAGACCAACATTTATTTGGCATTGACTTGCGTCGCGGTTAGACATTTTAGCAACTTTGCTGGCAGTTTATATATAAACAGAAAGCAGAAAAAAGTCAAGGCGCAAGAGAAATATCTCAGCATGAACTATATGTAAATGCCAAAGAAAATGTTAAATATATTCACCCAAATGCAAAATACCAAACTACCCCAGATGTGTAGGAATCCCATACACATATGACGCTAATTTACATTATTTTCTGATAAAGACTATAAATAAATAAATAAACATATTAAATAAATAACATTTATCTCAACAAAACGAAAAGAAACAAGCACAGATACATAATTTATATATCAACCTTCCACACAGATAAAACTGCAGAATATATATTGTTTATTTGCAGTATTTTTAGGTTGGGTATAAACAGTTTAAAAGCATAACACTCAGCATTATACTTAAAAAAACTAAACTGGGATAGACACGTTTCTGGTTGAGAGCGGTTTATCACGATGACTTGTAACTTCGAGCTAGATCAACAATCGACGGTTCCCCAGAGAGAGCCGTCTACGCAATTTCACCCACAAGGCTTACGTGATCCCGTGGTGAGGATTTGAAGCACTTTCTAAAGGTGTACACGCTGGAACCGCCCCCACCAGACCGATAATATCAAGAAGTCTATCTCTATATCTCCGTTCATATCTATCTTTCTATCTCCGTTCTTCTATTCGATAGGATTAAAATATAAAAAAATAATATGTAAAGATTATTCAATCATACGTGCACAAATTTATACTTATTTGTATGACTGTGCTTTGAACCCAACACCCATAGGCGACAGTGTTTCATGAAAAATGTCCTGGTAAAGTGATGGCGATGGTTATATAAAAAAAGTACAAAGTTTTGCCGCTTTAACAAAGCAGAACGTCTTATCAAATTGCACTTATCAGTAAACCACAGAAAACCAACAACATTGGTGCTAAACATTAACATAATTAAGCCCTACTAATATATATATATATATATATATATATATATATATATATATATATATATATATATATATATATAAAAGACAATCTGTGCATCTGTGTGTGACTGTTCCCTATGCATGCCTACATTTTTTAAGCTATGTCATTCAAACTTTCTAGAGATATATATGAACAGGGAAGCCAGACCAACACATAATTTTTTAGCTTAAGTTCAGCAATTTTCCCGTTCGCAATTTTTGGCCAATGGAAACGATTGTTTGCTAGATTACGTCAGAGAAATCAAATCACAGTTAGCAAACGCAACTAAAAATTGAGTCTTTATATTTAATTTTTATACTGACGTTTAAAAAATTTATTTGGTCAACAAAAATGTGAATATTTATTATTTATTCATAGTCTTTATCGGAAAATAATGTTTTTTTCAAACAAAAAATGAGGTAAAAAGTTCAAATGGTTAATTTAATTACTTAAGTCTTTTTTGTTTTCAGAATTAATATTTCATACTTCAGAAATAAAATTAAAAACATAATAAAGCTTTTTCGCTAAATATTTCTTGCATGAAATCAACAGTCTGTAATTCGTGTAGCATTAATGTAACTTTTACTTCTAAAATTAAATGTCTACATTTTTAAATATTATTCGAAAATTTCTAAATTCGTTTTGTCAACATAAACGTAAATATTTTCCCTTGTAATTTTGAAACAAAAACAAACGCAATGTTTTTTACAGTGACACACAAAACATCAAATCAATTTTACGCAAAACAAAAGAAGTAGATTTTTTATGGAATTTTTTAACAATTTTAAACAACAACTTTTATACAATTATTTTTTTTTATATCACTGAGTTTTAACGTGAGCCGGTAATCTAAAATTGCTCAGAAATTGCAACACGCTGCATTAATCATTTAACTAAAAAATCCACGGGCAACGCTGGACTAGACGAAACAGTATTTCCATTTGTACAACAGCACAGGTTTCTAAATGTAATTTTAGAGACGAAAATAACCTTCATCCGTTATCTTGAACGAAATGTCGTAAAGTCCTACAACTTGTGCTACGTCGATGGCACGACTTAGTTTCCTGCGTTATGAAATTGATATAGAAAGGATCTAATGATAATGTTCAAAGACCATGAATTTAAAGTAGCTGCCACCACTAACGCTATAATCGTATATAATTATTTCTCAGATCCTACCTTCGACCTGATTAATGATCTGTATCAAAGATTCTAATAGCCATAGATACATCAATAGAAATCAAATCTTTCCTATAGAAGCGTCCAGAACCCACATGAATCCAAACAAATTCGTTAAAATACCAACTCTAGCAATAAAGGTATTAAACAGAGTAGGTATGATTAAGCAGAACTATATAAATGTAACATTATTTGGATTAATCCAACCTTTAGCCTTAATATCTAAACTAATATTTGTAATTTTTTCCTAAATTTAATTCGAACATTTTTTCCATTCATCCACACGCATTAAAAAAATCCACGGAGACTATCTTAATGTCAATAATTGCAGATTTAAGAATATAGATAAATGTATTTAACAACATAATATGACATTAAATACATACTTGCCACCTTCCCTGAGTAAAATCAGATACTCTACTACTAAGAATGACCCATCGAAAACTAATTTTAAACGTCGAAAAAAAACTGACCATTGAACTGCCAAAATATGTCCAAAATTATTGTCTGTAGTGTTCTAACTCATTTGAATGATAAAATCTACTATGGATTGACAGCTTACATGTGAACATTTTACTTTAACAACCATGTAACGTCTGTAAACAAAAATCACTACTGCAAAAGAACTACGTTATTCATATATTATTGCAACTTAAAAAAAAGACAATAAAAATAACCCAATTATTATCTGGAATACCGTAGCTACATCCAAATCTTACCAAATAAAAATAGTTCCATTTAGAAAAACTTTTCACCTTAAACAATATAATTATCTCTAACCTAATTTTCAAAAACGAATTGCCACATGCAATCATAAAAATAAAACGAATACTTAAATTCTTAGAACATATTTGATATACATTCTTATATACTTTCGCCTTTCTGTCGCACATTTTTACTTCCTCCACAGATATTACCATTAATTATTAGGAATTACACCGCTTTCATTTTATTTCCTTGCATTTTAATCTTTTAATTTAAAATTTAATTTCAGGATTTGGAATTTTAAAGTTTTAATTGTTTTTATTTCATTAAGATTTTTATATATTTAAATTTTACTCTTGTTATTAAAAAGTAGAAAACTTTATAAGAGTTAACTCCCATGAACATCTAGGGAACTTAAATCAAAATTATATATATATATATATATATATATATATATATATATATATATTAGTATTAATTTTTTTCATCACAACCTTTTTCCAGGAAGGAACACTCGAATATATATGGAAATTCTTACAAATAATGTCCTTATTGTATTTAGAGAATATACCCTCAAACTTCTGGCTTTATCATAGACATACGCATGACCACAAAACGTAAAAGAATCAAACCTCAACCATCTCCAATTAATAGCTTCCTCCTTCGAATAATCTCAATATAATAAAATCCTTTGCCAAAATAATAACCAGCATAAATCCATTTGACATAATCCGCATCGTTGAAATATCTCCAGGTATCTTGAAATTGTTTTTGCATGCAAAATATGATAAACTCTTTGTCAGATATGATACGCCAAAATTGACGATTTTAGAAAAAAGAAGCCATGACCGAGCTTTTAAAATTATCAGTCTGTTTTACTCTCGATTGAGGACAAGGACAATGATAAAATACTTAGGAGAAAGCTCCTAAATAAATATAGTAAAATTCTATCTCGAACCAAAGAAATTTCCGAAAAAACTGAAGTTCGATCGACAGTTTTTTCCATAAACAAAATTCTGATGAAAAAACAGGAACATAAGAAACAGCACTGTCATAGTTTTGGCCAAAAAGGGCAGTTTGACACTATGCGTGTGACACAAAATGGTATTTTATTTATTGTTTTTTATATAAATCTTGCTTTTCCTGCCAGGATTATAACCGTAATCATCCAAACTGTGGTGCTGCATAAGCCTTCAATGTTTTTCGTATCCGAGAGGACAAAACAAAAAACAAAAAACAAAAAAAATGTCAGTTGATATAAATTAGGTGTCTACGGCTATATCGTGTTGTATACTCCGATTCCCGTCCGAACACCGAGCCTGTCAGTACTTAAATGGCTGACCATTTGATAATATCAGGTGATGTAAACATCAGGAACAAGAATGGTCCCCCGGTTTTCCAGGTTTGAGTTTTGGGTGCAGGGCTAACAACCCTGTCCCGTAAAAAAATAGTTACAGAAACAGCAACAAAAAGTTGCTTCCCTATGCACCATTGGGTGTGATGGATAAATGATAATAATGATGATATAAATTAGGTGAGTTTTAATGACTTGACGGTAGAAAAAAAAGGTGGGTAGACAGTCAAGAGTCACGTAGAACAACATAAGAAAAGAAGTTGTAGAGACCCACCCTTACCGTTTTATAGAAAATAAAATGACCACAAAATTGTTTCCTCTGTTCACTTTCTTGTTTGTAGCTAGTAAGGCCCTGATATATTGCAAACTTACTGCATTGATGTCAGCTGAAAATATGGTTAATTTTAAAAGAAACTTCAAAATATCAAACGCAACCTCATCCAGATAATTTTATTGTACGAATAAGTGACGTGGCTAAGGATTTTGCACGTAAAAGGCAGCAGCATATCTCGACATTGGACGGAAGATGATAGATATTGTGATAATATATAGAATCAACATAATTATTACTGAATACTATACTAAATTGTCTACAAAACTATTGTTCTTCCTGCTCTTTCAGCTGATATTAAATTAATGTACCGACCAAGCTTAATCGTACTCGATGCCATAATCCTGAGACATATTTTGAAGCAAAATTAAACTCAATAGGGTTTGGTTGACCACATCCAAATCATGAAGGACTAGCATCTTTTAAATAACGTACTCTTAAATTAAAAATGCCATTTGGTTCAAGTAATGAGAATGGACAGATGGAAAAACTGGTACTTAGGTTAAGAGAAAGATGGTCAGAGGAAAGGAGCGTGTAACATGATTGATTAGCTGAAGTAAATAGATGGTAGAACACGTTTTGCGACAAATATAAAAAAATTCTTAAGAGATAGTAAGGACGGAAAATGTGAAGAGCCATAATCGTCTCCGCCGTTAATGAAAACAGCACATAAAAGAATAAAATCTTATTTGATTTATTACTGAGTAAGGTGAACTGAAACTACACTGAACAGATTAATTTGGAACTAAAAAAGTACGCTAATGCTGTCCAGATAAAAGATATATCTGTGAAATGTATTAAATGACAGAATGATATGTGGGATTATATATCAGGTGTTATCACAAAATGCTTCTGATCCACAGAAGAAATAAAACAGAAGTAATAACTCTGCAAATATGCCTTCTATTTGGTTGCAAATCTTGCTGCACTTATTGTCAGGAATGTATAGGATGACGTCATTTTATAGTCTAACAACACAGCCTATTATTGCTCAAATTATATAATTTTTTTAAAAAGTGTGTAAAAAATAAGTTGATAGATTTGGCGTGCCAGTGATAACGGCAATGAGCTGTTAAAATAGATACCAATTTAACCTGAACTGACACCAGATGGTATATTTTTTGTATGGTGCTATGGAAAAGAACAGATCTATATTCGTTTTTTCGTACAAGCCTAGATTAAATTATGCAGAGAATCATCGAGACGATAGAAAAATTTACGCAAAATATGCAACTGCGTGTTTGGTAGGAGCTGGACTACCGACTTGACTTGCGTCCTGTCACAGGTAGTGTGCTTATAAAAATTTGTGAAACCTTAAATCGGTTTTAAATCTACAACACTTGTAATATTTTTCTTATTTTGATAAATCAATCTTTTATTGTTGAGTATGAAGCCTATTTAATTGCATTTATCTGGGACATGTAGTTACTCATATATTCATATTTTAAATGATGCCAATACTTGAAAGGACACCCTGACATAAAACGATATATCTGACTCATTTTTGTTTATGAAACGAAAATGTGTACACAAACCACATACAGTCTAACATATCACGTTTCATGAATAAATTGTAGTCTGAATAATACATAAATTGAAATAACACAGCCATCTCATTGTAACAGTTATATTTACCAAAATTACAAAACCTATCTTGAAATACTAAACAGAAAATTTATCAATAAAATCAGACATACTCACCATTTCTAAATTTCTAGTGCATTGTATTACGTCATAGTGTTATTTTTATTACAGATGGTGCCCAACTGACCCTACAGACGACAGAACAATTAAGAAATAACATTCATGAATTAAATTAATATACAAAATGATGAAAATTTAACAATCGCACCCTAAGTAATAATATGTCTATGTGTGAATTCATATGAAAGAATTTCAAACACATCCTTATAAATAGGTAAACGGACTAAAGTAAAAAAGATGCATGCAAATAATTTTGAATGAAAAATACGACTATATATTCTACACAATAAGTCAACAAATGAAAAAAAAATAATAGTGCGAGAGATTGAAATTAGCGAATAGAGTAAAATATAACACAATGAAAAATATATGAAACATTTCAGAAAAAGTAAAATAATATCAAATTGGAAATTGTTGAAATTGACAAAAGATTAGCATTGGCCATAAATTTTAGCGCGGAACTATCAAAATGGTTGGATTATGATTTAAAATGTTTTGAATGGAAAGTTGCGTGAATCACTTTTCACTGACACATTAGGTGCTTCCAAATAAAATAGGCTTTTAAACGGAGTTATAATGTGGTAAAGTGCAGAGTCAAGAGAAAAAAGCGACAAAGTAGAGGAAAAGAGTGATTTACAAAAGTGCAGGGGAAGGCGGAGAAAGAATAACGATAAAGAGTGTTGATAATGATGTTGATAATGATGTTGATAATGATGTTGATAATGATGTGAAGATAAAGCAAGTAAGTTAACAGTCGAACTCTCTATTTTGGGAATAAAGATTGGAACGATTTGAAAATAAGAGAAAAATTGGAATAATGTAATGCACAAGAGTCCAAATTGTGCGTTAAACACTAGATTTAAACTTTAAAAAAGTAAGACAATATATCAATAAATAGACATGTTCGGGTAATATTTTAAAACATATTTTAAGGGAAAAGCTTTAAATATTAAATGCATTCGAACAAATATTAAATACAATATGTAATTAGCTCAGGAAATGTCGAATGTTTAAAGAAATTGACAGATATATTGGCTGAGAGATAAAAAAAAAGATTTCTAACCATACTTCAAATGAAATTGAAACAAAGGTCTCTCTCCCACTATTTCTGAATGTGCATATATATATATATATATAGAGAGAGAGAGAGAGAGACAGAGAGAGATAGATAGATAGATAGATAGATAGATAGATAGATAGATAGATAGATAGATAGCATAAGGATGTTATATTCACTACACAATAGCTATTTTGTTTCGACATTTATGTCTCTTATGATGGTACCAATTCAAAACTAACAAGTAAATAGCTATTCTGTAGTGATATTTTGACATAATTATAAATTTTAGATAAATATTATACGCCCTAATTTTTACGAGCACTGTTTTAAGAATAGTGTTTTCTTAAGTACCGATTTTATTGCATCCATACGTACTCTCTCTCTCTCTTTCTCTCTCTCTCTCTATCTCTCTCTCTCTCTCTCTTCCAGTTGAATTTCTTGCATTCACTTACGCACAAATACCATGAGGAAATGTATTAATCCGTCTCTTCCCTCCAGTTACGGGTTAAAAAATAGGGCAGGTTGGGTTCTGTAGCCTTGGTTGGCAACCAGTCTACCGCAGAATGTAATGGCAACCTATTGCAGGATAATCTTTTTCCCTGTCAGTCATGTCACTTTCGAGACATGATAACCCAGAACGTGTATCGCGTATGGCATTTATCTAACCGACTGATCGCAGATAGCATAGCGTAACATGGATTGATTGATAAAAATGATCCTCCGCCTAATATCTGTAAAGATCTGTGACTCGTAATAAAGTACTCAGTTCAATTTCTGTATTTACCTTAGCCTGCTACACAATAGAAGTCATGATATACTTGTTTATTTTTTATGCAGGATAAAATATTTTTAAAGAAATAATTATAATTTGTTGTTTAATAAAAATTCATATATATCTAACGTCATTGAGATATGGAGTATACAAACTTCACCAACAGTCATATTCTGTCAGTCAGTTAAGTACACACCGTTATACATGCTTAGGCAAACATGTCTCTTTCGAGACATGACTAAATGGGTCGGAGATTTTTCCGCAGTAGGTTGCCATTACTTTCTGGTTTCGAACCAAGGATATCAAACCCAAACTTTTCTGCTATTTAACCCATATATGAATGGAGGAAAGACGGATTGATACCTTTCCAAAGATTATTTACCTGTGAGTAAATAGAAAGTATCCGAGTTGAGATCTACTACACGACAATGCACATCCAACTCACATTCACATTACTCATAACTGGAATCATCTATGATCTACCGACTTGTACTGGATGAAATTTAGTATTTAGAAATGGACATATCAAGTGGGTTTTAGTATTTAAATAGTTTGTATATGTTGATATTTATTATTTTATAAAAGAGACTAAGTGCATGGAATTCAATATTTTAAAAGAGACTTCGATTAAAGTTAGTATCTAAAAATATTTACTTCTGTAGCTGTAGTTTTTAAAAAAACATGGGATAATTATGCTCCCTAGTTTTAGAATGTATGTCTCCAAAAACAAATCTGATTTTAAAATCCGGAAAAGTTTTCTTAGAAGCAATAATAATTCAGAGTTGTTCACAAGAAAAGGTGATATAATACCACGTCCTGATTGAACTTGAAGTAAAAGAAAATGTATCAAAACATTAACTTATGTGATATCTGTTGCAGATGTTTGCTTGAGTATGATGTACTAGCAGTATAGACTCTGCCTAAAAATATTTGTGTGAAGTTTCGTGAGAATAGGATAAAATTGTGGATTTGTATGAAGGACATACAGGCAGATAAACAGACACACACACAAACATCTTGCCTTTTATATATATATATATATATATATATATATATATATATATATTATCGATATCTGCACTATTGTACGAACTGCAACCTTGAAACTTCTGAATATCGTTTCTTGTGTCTTTGTCTATGAGTGTTTCAAATTTGATTAAAAGCGGATCACTCCTTCTATAACCCGATTTTTTCGATTATCGAACTTCAATATTTATCGGGATTACCTTGACACAAAGCCTAGCTAAGATCACTCGCACACACTTATAGTACAACTGTGTAAATTCGGTTCAGCCGTTTCGGAGTCTATAGGTAACGAATACATATACACACAGACACACACACAGACAAATTTTCATTTATAAATAAGTTTAGATATACTATCAGATGATTCGTGAATCATGCTGGTTCTTACTAAGCACATTATTTTCAGTTTCAATTTTAGCAAATAATGTGATACGATCAATTTATAATTTATTATATAGAACCAGGAAAGTAAGCGTAGTTACTACTGTGATCCTGTGGCAAATAAATATAAATGTACAAAGAGAACATTAGCGGGAATTTAAAACCAATGTACCGGTTCTTATTTTGCAGAACTTAGTCAAACATCACATCACTACATTATCTATATTTATGACAGTACATTTTTTTCCTAGATAAAAATAAATAATATTGACAAAAAGTATCGGCATTTTTTTTTATCAAGACACAAGTTAAATGTGTTTCCGTCATAAATCATGTTCCTTTAAGGGTATGTGCGATCATCACCTTCACAAATATCTATGATTGTTACTCTACGTAATTTAAAACATGTAATATGCCTCTTTATTTTGGATTGATAACATTTCACTCAAAATCTTTTATCGTGTAGACTCTGCATTTATCGCTTACATTGAACTTGCAATTAGCTCTGAGTGTTAATGTTTAGGCATACTCTCCTCGTATTTACCATGTTTTCCCTAAGACTGTTTCTACTTTTCATGAAGACATTTCTAAAAAAAGACTTCAGTTATTCACTTTTCTGTTTCTGTTATTCTGAGTATTCGCTGTTTGAATAACAACACAGTAGCTTCCATTTTGCTTTCATTTTTGTTGGGACTCTCCCGATTTCACTACCATATTTCATTAGATATCACTGTACCGTTTAGAAAAAAAACTTTTATTTGATCCTACATCTAATAATCTATATTTTTATATTTTAATTACATTTTGAAGAAATATTGTGCTTATTCTATGTGCCGTTGCATTTTTCTATCTCGCACTCACCATCTTCTAATACGAAGCTATTCAAATATTTAACTTTCCTCATTCAATCTGACATCTCCAACAAGTATTTGACACTTTTGGCTGCCTACTTTATTGGCAACAATGCACTTTAGTTAGTTTCAAAATTCTTTCTTTTGCACCAATTTTTTGTCAAGAAGTAACTTAATTTAGTATTTTATCACGATCTTATTTAGTGTAAATTGATATACAGTATAATATGATATAAAGAATATTGAATTATTTTTAACTTCGTTGTATAATAAATTACGACGTAGAATATGAACATAAATTTAGCGGAATCTATTGGAAAAAAATTTAGTACACAACGTATCAACGTTTCATTGGAAATTTGAAAAGAAATTCACCAGTACCTTTGGCAAATTAATCTAAATTAAAAAGAAATTGGAAAGAGATTTTTATTTATAAATCCTTTTTGGAAGTATTTTAACGCCGAATGTTTTGCCAAAATTTCATTAACTTTTCTCTTTTGTAAATTGTATTGATTTGTAAATTGTATTGATTTGTAAATTGTATTGATTGGTCTAAATAGAGCCCCTACTATTTAACCCATAAATGCGAAGAGAAAATATGATAACTTTTCTTTCACAAGAGAACGTAACGGTCCCAAATGAAACTCAACATCAGTTGTCCCATCTTTCATTTTGTTTTAAACTATGGGAGCTCTTTTGGGTGTGAGAGCCAGAGGTTATAGATGTCCTCGATTCCAGACGTATTTAAACAAGAATATCGCTAACCATAAACATTAATAAACTTGAATATAACTCAATTCTTCCATTTTGACGAACTTTGAGTCCCTTCGGTTTCTTGTAGTGGCTTAAGAGTTTTAGTTATGTAAATGGACTATGAGTGTATGAACTATACGGATAGGTCATGAACTGAAGTATTTTAGTGATTGATATGTCTTTGAAAGCGATATATATATGATTCGAAGTAGCTAAGCGATTTAGGCAAATGTAATCAGTTAGAACAATGTACACGTAAAGGTAATGAAGGGTACTCGTCGTATACGGTATGCTGAGACGTCAATAGACGTAGACCAATAACCGTTGACGTATCTCCGTCCTCGCCTTATTCTGTATTTATGGTTGAAACCAGATAATCGTATTACTGTGAAGGGGAACCAAGGTGTATGCATATTCATTAAATCACATATTCATTACCTCACCTACTCCTGAGCTAAATTCTCCCTTTTTGGGTCTGGTCATAATCTCTTTCTCTTTTAAGTGTCTGGTCATAATCTATTGACATTTTACCTAAGCCTTTTTGGCCAAGATCTTCCACGCTGTATTGGCCTTTGACATACTGATATCTCTGATTTTGAGGTCCCGAATGCCTCCATTGGCGAATGTTGCCTCGCTGGAATCTTAATCTCAAATGTCATACAGGACTTACTTTGAATTTATTCGGTGTTTTCCGTGACGTTTGTAATGTGTCTGGGTCACAATTGATTCCAATGTCATTTGCACTTCTGTGTCATACATGACTCGTCTAATTCTGTTCTATATCATTAATTCTTCCCAATACATTTTTCTAGTCCTAAAGTTCTTGACAAAACCTTGTTAGCTGCCTTATACGCTTTAGTCATTTGGTTTTCTTTTTTAACAGTTTTCTTCGTCGGACTAGTCAACAACCTGTCAAAAACAGTGTATCTTTTAGTCAAAATATTATTTAAATATACGATTGCATACTCTATAGCAGCCAAAATTGTGTCTGCTATTTGCTGGAATAGGCTTGGAGCTATCTTCAATCCAAACGGAAGAAGATTTAGTTTAAACATCCATTAATGCGTGTTTATTTTCAGCTACTTCGAACATTCTTCACTAACTTTAACCTGGAGGTAAGCTTCCGACAAGTCCAACTTTGAAAACACTCTACCTCCGTTTAAATTAGTGAAAAATATCCCCAGGATACGGTAAAGGGTACGCATGGTCTTTCAAAGAGTCATTTAAACCTGTAGAAAATTCAGCACCCACTCTGATTTTTCATAGTTTCCTTTTATATAGGGTTCGAGACGCCCAGTCAGAGCAATCGACTTTCTAAATTACGCCACTTTTCTCCAACCTTTATAATTGCTCATTTATTGTGTCTAGTGCCGAAAATGGTCCTTTTCTCTTTGGTCTAATACCAGTTTAACATTTCTTTTCAATTCGAAACTGACTCCAGTTTTTGTGCACATAGCGAATCCTGAAAAAAAGCGAGGGAATTCACTTTTTAAGTTCATAATTTTTCTTTCTCTTATCGTCCTCTATGATGCTAACTTTTTTACAGAAAGCATTTACCGGTAATTCCCATGATTTAAACAATCTAATCCAATCTAAACCCAAGAGGTTTAGTGAACGAGGAAGCACATGCACTTTCAATTTGTGAATTTTCCCCATAAACGAAATGTTACATTGCAATTCACCTTTAAACTTAAGTCTTTTCCAGACAATCCCCTAGAAATTTTGTTTGTGTTAATCAATGGTGGGTAACCGATTTTTTCTATGTTTACTCTTTATTTACGAGATATCTATTCCTGAATCGAGTAATAATTTTACGGTCTGACCATTTATTTTTACATTGGGTTTTCTCTTCTTTTACACTCCTCAATTTCGTTTTTTGAGCAAACTAAGTTCATCTTTCGTTGTGACTTTGATTTTACTTTTCTCTGATTTGCCAGACACTGAGACTTCTATGGCCTAACGCCCACAATTAAAGTATATTTTATCCTTAAAGAAACAATCCTTCTTTATATACTGTCCTCCACTCGACTACATATCATTTTCTTTCATTATTCTGTATCCACTTCTGTTGGCTTACAATTTGTACTCGCGAAATGCACTTCTTCTCAATCCGAGTATTATCTTTTTTTATGTTTATAAGACGTTGACGTTCTTCCGTTAACTTTTGTAGCGTAATCTTCGGATCCTGTTCCATGATAGTGAGGATTCTTGAACTAATGTCTTTGTCCTTTGGTGTCGTTAGCCTCTGCACAAAAATTTGAGATTTGAATATTCGCTTGATAATTCCTTTAATTTAAACGCCTCACACTGTGCATTAACCATACCTGCATGCGTGACAAAATCATCATCCTTTTGCTTTACGATATTTAGACATTTGTATCGTGTATGAAAATGTAAATTTCCGAAAATTTCTTTCCGCAAGGAAAACTCTAGAACCCAGTTATTTTGTTGTCCTAGATTATATGCCTTCCAGAAGTGAGTTATTGTCTTTTGCCTGTTTGAATCACTTTTTTAATGTTTCTTGTTGCTGCATAAATTGTTGTTTTTGTAGGAATTGTTGCTGTATAAGTTGTTGATATTTGCTGTAAATTGACTTGTATCTCCTTAGTTAATTCCGCAATTTGTTTCATTCTGCTAAAGTATCCATAAAATTTTTTTCTCTAATTTGTGTATACAAGAAAATATTCAATGTCCGAACATGAGGGGAGCACATTCTTACTTTCTGTAAGCGTTGCCTAATTTTTCCTTTTCTAACGTTCCTCGTTTATAAGCGTTCAAAAAATATGAAGAAAAACTTAGTTTCTATAAGTGTCGAACGAGTCGTTGTAACGTTCTTCGTTAGTAAATGTTGTCAACTAAATTATTTTCATTTTTGTCTTAAGACTTTTTTCCGAATTCTTCGGCACCAACTGATATGTCCCAGAAAGGGATATATATGATTCAAAGTAGCTAAGCAGTTTTGGCAAACGTAACTACGTAGGACAATCTAGTACGTAGACGTAATGGACGGTACTCATCGTATGCAGTATGCTGAGACGTAGGCGTAGTCCATAGTCGTAGACCAATAGCCGTAGACCTATCCACATCCTCGCCTTACTCTATACTTATAGCTGACGCCAGCTAATCTTATTACTGTGAGAGGAACAAAGATGTATGCATATTCATTACATCACATATTCATTACATCAGTGGTAAACAATTGGAGATGAAATTAATCGGGAAATTCAATATATAACAAGAAATCTATCCAACTTATCTATACAAACGCAAAACACACGTGGCATAGATAGATATATAATGTCTTTTTTCTTTCATTTAAATTTCAGAATTAATTTTATTAAAACAAGCTTACCTCTGAAGTTTTATTAAATATTATATGTTGCAAAATGCAGATTTAGTCAGTTAATTCCTATACGTGATACACGCGATCATGCCTCTAAAGTGACATGACTGACTGGGCAGACGATTATTCCGCAGTAAAGTGCCATTGCAATCTGCGTTTGACTGGTTGCCAGACAAGTCTATAGAACCCAATCTGTTCTGTTATTTGACCAAGAACTAGATAGAAATAGTGGATTAATTTTTCCCAATGATATTTTGCGTGTAAGTAAATGTAAGGAAATTAAACTGGAATTCGAACTCGGATCCCCAAGTTTTCGTTCCGATAACCACTGCACCACAACGCACATCCACATGCCGATTATAGCGCGTAAAAGATGCTTTGACTTTATCTGCTCTCAAACAATCACTGTAAGAAAACTTGGGCGACAACAAGCATCATACGATCATCTGTTTTAAGCCTATTTACTTCGTCAATTATTTTTCTTGTTGACCTACTCGATATTCCTGTAGTGTTACGGTCATTCTTAGTTTAGCTCTATTACTCTTTTTTGTAATTAAACTTAAGCGCTATTAAACTTAAGAGCTATAATGTTGACATGATCGTTTGCATAGAAATGACGTGGCCCAGAATTGAAGATTTTTTTCCGTATATTATAACGAGGAATACAAATAACGTGACTAAGATTCAAGAAAATAGTTAACAAGTGAGAGTATTTGTTGATCTACTTATCTTATGTGTGAAATACTAAATATCTTAATGAAAACAAGAATGACGATAAAAAAGTAAAAAACTATTTCTGATGATTACAAAACACAAATAACTGAAACGGACGATGATTTAGAATGAGAAAACCTCTAATGGAAGAGAGGGTATGAGAACGAAAAACAAAATAATCGAGGGAAATTGTCGATGGAGAAATTAAACAGGGATGACAATAAAATACGTTTAAAATTAACGAATTATGTAGTCGGAAATGAGTTAGAAAAATGAAACTCAAATGAAAAAAAATAAGAGAAATTAAGTTCCCCGAATCAAGCGGAAATTTTAACAGAAGAAAAAGAAAACGATCGAAGAGAGAATTATGAAATGTGAAAATTGCAATAAAGGAGAAAATAAAATACAATAGAAGACAATAGCAAAATTAAATATTTCTGACGAAACGTAATAAATTACACAGTGTTTGTTCTATATTTAAATCCTGTCAAGACAAAAGAATGAGAAAGAAAAATCTGAAAAAAATTATAAATGGGCAACAGAAAAAATAGCATCGATCGGTATTCATTGATATGAGTGAACAACGATTATGGTCATGATCATAATCGGTATAAATATTT
Organism: Ascarosepion bandense; assembly: GCA_037127315.1. Taxonomy (NCBI): domain Eukaryota; kingdom Metazoa; phylum Mollusca; class Cephalopoda; order Sepiida; family Sepiidae; genus Ascarosepion; species Ascarosepion bandense. The sequence goes on from JBBBDQ010000190.1 coordinate 12,502,886, forward strand.
AAAATGTTTAATTAAATATTGTTACTCAACGTGGTTGATCAAAAAATTGAGAAAGAAAAATTATATAATATTTTGTTAATATGACGTAAAATAGAATGGGAAGTAAAAGTGACGGTACTATTTCAGATAATGTGTGTTCAACATTTTATTGCATAAACGTCAGAATAAGAGAAAAAAACCTGTGTAGAGAAAGTGTGTTTGAATTCTAAACCCAATTCATCTTCAAAGACCGAAAAAGTGTTTTTTTTTCTTCCTTTTTCCGTATGAGGAATTTTTAATAATTGCCAGGTTTTAAATTCTCTCACTGTAAGTAGAATTTAGTGGACTGTGAATTATTTTTCGCGATTATACTTCATTGCTCATAGAGAATTTGGAAATCATTGTTCTTAGGATAAATAAGGTAAATTTATTTTCTATTTCAAATATATTTTTATTTATTAGGTTGAAATTGTGACCAAATACACAACCGATGAGGAACTCGTGCGGTATTCTCAGAGACAGAATTATTTAATGAATCCAAGTAAAAATAATTTTTTTGTGGTTAATAATCTGTGGAATCTTTCTGTCGGTAGAAAAAACTGGATGGACTCAATGCAAAGTCGTACTTCACTTTCTAGCAGAGTATATTTGCTAGTATAAGAATTCATTGTAGCATACAAATATGTAACTTATAAAATGATAATTTTGGCTAAACATAGATTAAAACAAAATAGCCAGCACCATATATATATATATATATATATATATATATATATATATATATATATATACAAGTAATTATCCCGATTGAAAATCATAAGCATCAACACAATAACAACTAGATTACAAGCAATAACTATGAGTTCTAACATTTACAGTGATAATTTTTATGCTCATAGTATGGGAAATTTTGCGACCGCCATATGACCCGTGGCAGATCAAAGACGAGATGATTATATAGTTTAAAAACACATTTCATAACAGAAATGCAGTATATAAGTACAAAAAGTGTTGATAAAAGCGTATTGTTTTAGCAGTTAAATTAAAGTCATTGGATTCGAAATTCAAATACATACATTAGAAATTAATTGTAACACGTACTTGTTGCTGTCATATCTTCTTCAAAAGGTTGCTTGTCTTACATTAGACAAATTTATTCCAGTTGACCTCGGCTGTTGTTCGTTCGGTTTACTAATCTTGAAGAATTCTTTTCGAAGCGGCCACAAAACGTCCCCATAGTGTGTAGATCACAAGTCAAGTCTAAACGACAACGATTTTGCGCCAAATCTATTTGGTGCATAAATTTGGGTCTATTTCATTAACGCTAAATAAACAGACTCTTCCAATAGACGGTAGAAAAAGGAGAGACAACCTATATTCTTATAATTTCCAGCTATACGAAAAAATGAAATTCACAATCTTATTACATGTGTCTGTTTCATAAAATATAATCAATACTTGGTACCTGACCATAAACCAGATTTTTACCATATTCCATATAAGCATAATATCATTATTTTTGCTAATCTAAGCATAACAAAAATTCAATATTTAATAGAAAGATAAAAGAAAAAATAACGTTACTCTCAATATACAAATTTAAGAATGACTGTTCGTATTTGCTTAGCAATTAAATTTTTAGACATATTATAGGAAGACAATGTCCTTCAAAATTATTATGTCTTTTTAGAGTGAATGCATCTATGCGTGTTATTTTTAGACATTTGCAAATTTGCTATTTTTAGCTGATGTTCTACAGCACACAATTAATTACATCAAACAATAAATGCAATATGTCACGCGTATTTCAAATAATAGATTATATTAAAAGATATTACACACGCTTCTGTCATTTGTATTCATTTGCATGACACTATATTTTATTGCTTATTCATCATGTGATTTATTTGTATTGAATTACCCTTGTTTCATGACTGTGTGTATGTGTAAAATGACTACTTTATTTGTTAATTGACTTGAACAATAACTCTTAAATGTAGGGCAGTCATTTCAAGAAAAATAAAATGTCCAAGTGTAATCTTCCTTCAAGACAGAATAGTTCGAGGTGCATTTGCTTTGCACGTCTTTGAAAAGTGCTTCTCTAGATGGAATTATTATTTGGGCAACGTCTAACCGATATTTATATATCCTGCTTGTTCTTTTATTTAAATTTCGGTCCTGATGACAAATGCAGCGTCGTTAAAGAACTTTATCGTGTTAGATTGCATGCAAACACTTAATGTCTTATCAAGGACAGCCGTAAGATGTACTAAAAATCCGGGTTAGAATGAATCTAGAAGTAATGACAACCAAGGTGTGATTCCAAATTTCCCATGTCCCGCATTTACTACTATCTGTTGCTGATAATATAGGTCAAATTTTACTAATAAAAGAATAATTTTTTTCAAGTGATCCTTTACATTTTGTGAATATATAATATTTTAAAATTTAACTCTTCTGTACTGAAGTCAATTATTTTCTCAAATGCATCTTAGCACATTTGTTTAAAATTTTCTGCTTATTCTTAATTGCTTCTTCATAATTGAAGATTTTGAATTTTTTATTCACTCGTAGTTATCATTATCCCCCGAAATTCTGCGTCTAAATTAATGTTTCGGACGAGCTCATGTGCGGTTCGCCTCTAAATGGAAAGTGGCTCTGACTGTCGCCAATCGGAAGCATTTGCAGGTTTTTGTACCGGGCCTAAACCTAATTTTCCAGTGTCTGCGCTTATCGAGGGTGGGCCGGAGGCTGATCATCTCTGGTCGGGTCGCGCAGTGAGGGGGGTATGATGTTGAAAGACCCGAAACCCCCTAGTGATCCTCGCGATGACATCACTGACGACACCCTCTAGCGCGCCCATTACGGTGCGTATGTTTGAAATCACATTCACAGATACAGTTTAGTGCTTTGATCAAGAAAAAGTTTAGCTAAGTGAGAAATTAGTCAACTTTAGGACTAAGTTGGCCAAAATTTGAATGGCCTTGGTAAAGAATGTTGTTTAAAGTTATACCCTGGAGAGATATTCACCCTATTTTATATTTTTATTATTATAAGTAGATGTATTGGACTGATAATAATGTACTTATTAAATGTGACAAATAAGAACTGGATGTAGCTTAAAAATACCTAGTAATAAATTAATAATGACTAGATTGGTCAGGAATGCCTTAAGAAATAGATGAATTTTAACGTCATACGCAGGATCCTATTGACCAGAATATGCGAGCAGAAAATAAAAAGATGCAGTTTAACTTCTCAAGACAATATTGTTCAGACATTACCAATAATAAATAGATGCAATTTAACTATACACATTACAAGATTGAAAAAAAATCATTAAGAAATAGATTCAGTTTAAATCATACCCTGGACTAAATCCGCTAATACACAAACTCTTTACTAAACTTCTTGATGTTTTGCTTAGATATTCATATATTCTGAGTGCCTGTGATTTTTGAATCTTCACGCAGTCAGTCAGTTAAATGCCATACGTGATACACGCTTGGGCGATCATGTCTCTTTCGATACATGACTGACTGGGCAGAAATTATCCCAACGTATGTTGCCAATACTTTCTGCGGTAGACTGGTTGCCAGTCAATCTATAGAACCCAATCTGTCGCTTTATTTAACCCATAACCTAAAGGTATTGGCGCGTAAGTAAATGCAAGGAATTCAAATTTAATTCGAACTCGAATCCCCGATTTCTCGTTTTGAGGCAATATCCACTGCACCGCAACGCACGTTATGACCTTTAACATTATGGGCCAACGAGAGTTACACTGAAAACAAATGTTTTATATTGTGGATGTAATAAGTTACATATTCTCTAGCTATAACTTAACAGAAAATTTCAGCAACTCTACCAGGTTTTCATATATACCACTCTTTCGTAGGATTTTTAACTTAATACGATATCATGAACTTGTATTTTTTATTAAAATCCATATCATTCAAATCCTTGCACAGTTCTCTGAGACTCAAATGTTATTCCTCATTCTATTAATTTAAAACTGGTTTAGAAATTCTCCCATTTACTGAGAGCATCTTACAACCTGATACTTGGAATTAGTTTCAATTTCAGGGGTTCCACTAGAATCCGTTTTCACAAAAATTTATCCATTAATATTAGGATGTAAAAAGGCTTTGGCAACTTTTCAGCATCAGAATTACTCCGGTACGTTAGACGTCTGGAGTTTATAGCCATTTGAATAATAGTGATCAAAGTAAGATGCTCAAAATAATCAATTTTATCTCTGTCTAGAGTTTTAAAGAGACAAGTCTTTGCGGTTTTTATCATTCTTTACCATACGTTCCCTTTCCATGTGAAGTTTAAGGTTATTTTTATGTGATTAATTGTATGTTTTAAAAAAGTTTCTTTGAACTCATTACTATCCAATTGATTCTCTATTATATCTTTACCCAGAGATTTCTTAAAATATCTTGTTCTATTCCTGTAAATGTGAACAGGCACGGCATACGAGTTACAGTGTAGCGGATACACCGGTATCCGCTAACAATATTTAATATTGGGATTCAATCAGGCTTAAGATGGCATAGGAAAGAAGACAATGGTACCGGGGTAAATAACAATTAAAACATGTATTATTAACAATAGGTTACATAGAGTTGATTAAGCAAGCAAATAATGAATGAAAAGTTGTTTCCCTTGCAATGTTAAGCAACATAAGAGAAAGTCACTTGTTGAATTGAAGTAAAATGTTCATGAAAAATGAAACTAAAAGAAAAGAGAAAACAGTTCCAATTAGAAAATGTGTGTGTGCGCATATGTGTGTTAAAGAAATAAATTGCTGCCTAATTGCGACCTGCAATTAGTGCGGGTGTGCGATCAAGAATTAAACCATTGTCCCACTACCATACTGGATAGCAAGGGGGTCAGGCACGAGTTGGGAAACTGCTGCACATTCTTCCGCTATCAGTGGCCGATAGCGGGTGCCAAACTGAAGGGATCACGTGTGCATTGCTCCTTAAATACGCAAATTAAACTGCGCGGGAAAAATACACGTAATAGATAACTGAAAGGCGCGTGTCTCAAAGATGAGAACACGCCAAACAGAAGTAAATGCGTAGGTGTGAAATAAACAATATGTAAATGCGTGAATGCTTATGTGAGTATGAATGTAAATATGTGTACGTGAGTACGCCAACAGAACCTGATTAACGTTTGCACAAATGCTTTAGTTCCTATCTGTGGCACAAAAACTATAATCATACCTATGACAAGTGAGTATCAGTAAATAAACTTTCTTAGCTTTCCGATATCAGTGTGCTCACAGGTGACTTTATAACTTTTTAATGTTTTAATATTGGTTGATAAATTTTACATGACATTTAGGCCAGTTATTCAACTTTGTATAATTAAAGAGGCCAAAGTGTTTTATTTCATGTGAAATGGTGAATTTAATTAACTTCGTCTTTGAAGCCTGTCTTGTTTGAGGAATCTAGACACTAGCTCTTCTGATTTTGCCATGTTTGTACCGATACCTAAATGTTGAGATTGCTGGTGATATCCCTTAATCAAGAGTTATGTAAGGATGGTGTTTTGCTAATATAAAAGGATATAAAAATTTATAAACATATCTGTTGAAATTATCAATTCTTCCGTCTACCCTCAATATATCTCCTTGATCCTTAAACAGCATTTTTTTTATCAGAAGACAGGATTGGTCGTTTGTTTCTACATGACCTTTAATAATTACAATTTTGCTTATAGTAAGCGATCAATTTGACACTATTTTTGCATATGCAAATAAAATTGAAATCAAAATATATTACTTTTATTATTTTTCGAGCTTAGAAACGCGAAACAAAAGATTTCTTTGTGGCTTCTTGAACAGTTTCAGCATAGGTGGATTTTGGTTTCAATGTAGAATTTATCTATTGTTTGGGACACAAATAACATTCAGAAATTATAGCATGGTAGTTGCCTTGAACGTTCGATGCTCCAAGTCTCACTGGTGTTATTTAATTTCTATATAGAAAATATAGAATGTTTCAATTGACTAAAATCATCGAACTGGATTACGATATTCAACTTAAACAGAAGATAATTTTCCTTTTCTCATGTTCACATCCACTTGCACCTGGTATAATATTTTTATTGGATACATTACACTATGTCTGTACTTAGAATCGACATGATTTAGAGTCCAGTTTGGACACGTTAACGGCGTCCATATTTTCTTAAAAATACGACATTAGTCTAACAGGTTGTATAAAGAAAATATCTGTGCACGCCAATACACTGTAACCTGCAAAATAGTTAAGACGGGATTATTATCCACATAGGTATTAGTACCCACGCGAGTAAAAATAAAACTCCCTTCTTACGAACGTTGCATAGGGGCTCAGCGTGTCTCATGGAAGAAAATTGTCTACGGGTAATAAATAATTTATTTTGCAGTCCAGTGCAATGTTTACCTTCATATCTGTCACTGGTGCATCTAATGCATGAATTCATTCATCCGAATCTTGCCATTCCAAACTCAGAAGTAAGGTACTTGATGCATATTCACATAGAGTGACACGTACTGAACTAAATTTTCATTGTACTCCATTAGAGCAAATGGTGCAATTCAGTAACACCGCACCATTTTTTTTTCTTTTCAAGCGGTTTATCATTTTAATATATTTCTTAGATACAGGGAAATGACTCTTATTCTTTTTCTGAGTGTGGGTGGCTATATTTTAGTTCTCAAACATTTTCCTTGGAGAAGAATAGCTGTTACGTAACCTTAAATAATGCCCCATCTTAAATTTCGGAGTAGCTTTCCACGTCAAACCTTTATCATTCAACAATTTTGGCCTTTTCTATATACTGGAAAATGTCTATTCCGATTATTCCTTGAATGTTTATTTGAACACAGTTTTGAGCAAACGCTCAAATTGTTAATATCTGTTTGAAGATTTTATGTATTATAAAGGGTATATTAATGAATTCTTTCGTTAATAGATTTATTGCCACATCACAATTATTGTTCTTGAAGGTTATTGCCGTTTACCCTTACTTTAACTACTAGTTAACCTTTACATTAAGTAGTTCATTAAGTAACTAAACTAATAGATATATGTACATTTAATTCCATAAAATTAAATTTCTATATTAACAAAGACCTTTAAGGCAAAAATATTATTGTTTTAATTTAAAGTCCCGTCGCATTTCACATAGTATAGCAGCAAAAATTTATTCCATCGTCATTTAAACTAATTCAACTGACACTTCTGGCTCTGCTGTCAACGTGCTTACACTTACGCTGACTCCCACAGAAGAATGTCTTAATATTATTGTATTCATCTTGGTTGCGATTTGTATTCCGTTTCGGCTTTTGCACACTTTACAATCACTGGGGTTTATCATTCTCATCTATTGTTTAGAGCCTGTTTTAGTAGTCCTGAGTAAACTCCCTCTAAATGTCTAAGTTACCTGTTTACCACTGCTGTATCCTGGTATTGTACTTACAACTATTTGGGTCAAGTCACAAGAACTAACTAAAATTTATATCCACTGGGCCATGTATCCTTAAGTTGTTTACTCACACAATTCTTTTGAATTCGAATATCTTACCACTCCGCCACATATTCCTAATATGGTAGCATCTATGTTTTTGATTTTGAATTTTTTTATCACTATGTTTTACCCAAAACTGATTAATATTTTACTGCCCGACGATGGTGCACTCGGAACCGGAACACGAAATGTTTTGTGTAGCAGTCTCATATGATATTATAACACTAGTCACAACTACATTTTTCTTTACATATATATATATATATATATATATATATATATATATATATATATATATATATATATATAAGCCGTTCGCACGATTACAGAAATAACCATATCTACACAATAATAAAAAATGGACTGTGCAATTGTACAGTGAAACCTATAAAATGCAACCGCAACTTCTACTCCAACAGTTTCTTTTTTCACACTTCCCGGCTGTGGAATTCCCTTCCACGCGATTGCTTCCTCGACGGCTACAATCTCCAGGAGTTTAAATGTAAGGTCATTAGACACCTCCTAACATGCAAACTTGTATCTATTATCTCAAACACTCACCATCTAACAAACCTTCATTCTCGGTACCCTTTCTATCTCCGTCCTAACATTTCCTATATCTAACCATCCTTTCCCATCACTCCCTCGACCCTATGTAACCCCCTGCGCTACAGTGGCAGTGGAATGCTTTGCTCGGGGTGAAAGGATTAAAAAACAGATATTTCTTCTTTATTTCTGTTTCAATTGAGTTATCTGTTGGAAAACTAAATACCAGAAACCAGTGGTTACAACGAACGTTGCTAGAATTAAGATTGTACCTAATATGGTCAGGTCTAAAAGTGACAAAATTACATAAAAAGAGTAATGGTTATAGTAATATTGAGTTCAACCACATTCCTAGCTGAAAATATTAGACATTCAGGGGCAGAACAGTTAATGTTAATGTCAATTAAAAAGTATATACTTGTAATATTAACACAATATTTTTTTATGGAAGAGGTTTCTAAATGGTTTAAAAGAAATGTTTATTATATATCCGCTGATCATATAAAATTAGTATGTTTAGAAGACAACATTTATGTTTTATTTAAATGTAGTTAACCTTATCACATCAATGCCATGAATGTGTGTGCTCGCGGAACCAGAGTATTGCAGAGAAAATAACCTAGTATATCTATATTATTCTGTTGTTGTTACTTCAGGACTAGCGTGAATTCAGCAAAGTACACCTCGGTGACGCCTCGGAAGGAGAGATCGGCGTACTGAGTTCGAATTCTAGTTGAATTCCTTGCATTCTCTTACCCACGAATACCCTTGGAAAGGTAAAATCTATTTCTTCCTTCCAGTTGAGGGTTAAATAATGGGACAGTTTGGATTCTATAGCCTAGAGAAGGCAACCAGTCTACCGCAGAAAGCAATGGCAACCGACTGTGGGATAATCTTCTGCCGATCCAGTCATGTTTCTTTCGAGACATGATCGCCCAGAATGGCCACGTAAGCTTCAACAATTTGAAAAATGTCGACGGCATTTAATATGACACGTTTCGGGAAGCCTGATTCAAACGCGGTTTACTAGAAAGACGACAATGAATGAGTCTCTGCAATGGCGGAAGGTGTCTTGCGGAAAGGTTCACATACTTTTAGACAACTGTTTGCCACTCTTCTACTCTACTGCAATATATCCGAGCCGCTGTCTTTCTGGACCAATTAAAAGAACGACATGTCCTAAGACTTCCTTTGGCTCGCACAGGCTGAATTACCTGGAAGTTTATTTGGCTACAATAATATGCTTGACAACAGAACACTGACTGAAATTGAGAACTCATTGATGAAATTAAGCAGTGAAACTTTGCAAACATTTGGGCTTTCTTTGTGTGTGCAAGAGGCCGACAACACATTCACTTGGAAAGTTCTTGGCGAAATGACTTACGGTATTAACAGTTTTACATAATATATTGGTGCCAACGAACATAAGTTGCTACCTGACCAACAATTGGCAGACAACATCGTCTGCACCGCCGTTGACAGTCAACACTGGGGTATTTACTTTCTCGATGGTCCTGGAGGGACGGGATAAGCCTTCGTCACACGCCTCATTTTTGCCAAAATTCGCAGCAGCGGAAAATTTCTTTGGCCGTCGTATCCACGGGCATTGCCTTTACATTGTTGTCAGGGGGAAGAACGCCCCACTCCACTTTCAGACCACTCCTCGACCTAGATAAAGAAGAGGTGCCTACGTGTAATATCACCAAAAACTCTGACGATGCAGAGATTCTCAGAAGATGCCAAATAATCATCGGAGATGAATGACCTGTGGTTAACTAGGCTACACTTGAAGCTCTCAACCGAACATTATGAGATGCCAGGGACAATTTTAGCCAATCCTTTCACGTTATTTCCAGAAGCACCAGGGCGTATGAGGTAAGATCAAGTCTTAAATCCTCAAATCTATGGCCCTAGGTGCAAACTTTGCACCTAAGCACAAACCTGCGCGCCCATTTGTTCGGTGATAGCAGAGCTTCTGATTTAGCAGCTTCATTTTTATCCATTGGCGAGGACCGAATCCTAAAGGATGACACTGGAAATATACCAATCTCATATGTGTGCACCCCTGTTGATAATCTGGAGGATCTTAAGACATTGGTTTTTCCAGACCTCAAAAGGAATACTTGAGGTTGAGTGTCTCAGTGATAGGGCTATACTTGCACCAAGACATGTTGGGGTTAGTGCAATTAATTACCAGCTGTTGAACGAAATCCCAGGCGATTCGCATGTGTTCAAATCAATTGATCGGACAGTGAACCCTGATAACACAGTCAACTACCCTATTGAATTTTTGAACACTTTCAAAATTCCCGGACTCCACCAAATATGCTGATGCTAAAAGTCGGCCCATCTCTACTGCTAGCAAGAAATTTGCTTCCTCCTACGCAGTGTAACGGTACCCGCCTGGTCATTTGATAATTATCATCACAATTAATTGAGGCAAAAATCTTAACTATATGCGGGAAAAGGGAAACCCTTTTTATTCCTCGGATGCTCCTGGAGCCATCAAAAATCTCTTTCAATGCATTTACCAGTATATATTTCAAACAATGCAGACCACCAAACACAAATGAATTCATTGGTAACTTAATCAGTCACATTCTTGAAAATTTTAATCCGTCATTATAATTAGAGTTATTAGTAGTGGTACTTGTAGTATATATTCAAATATATTTATATATTTAACCATAGATACATTAAGCCATGTATGCACGCACACATACACACGTGCATATATATATATATATATATATATATATATATATATATATATATAAGAGAGTGAGGGAGGGGGAATTTTCGTAGCTTAATTAAGTTTTTCTAAATAAATCTTTAATTTTGTAATTTATTTGCGTCTTCAAGGCAAATTTTTCAGTTAACTGTCATGAAATATATGGGATATTATATAGCAAATCTTTGTATGAAATCACAGACAATTACTTATAAAGAAAGCAAATTAATACACATTTTACAAAAAAGTTTCATGAATATTAACTGAGGCTATTTAAGTCATTAACAGTCCGCACTAGAGGTGCTAAATTCGTGTCCAGTATAGACGAATTTATTTGACTATTTAAATTTTACTCATTCTCTCTCTCTATGCTGTTATTACAGACCCCCTACTTGTTATTCTATCTACTATTTTTTTCCTAAAAATTTTATTATTGCAACGCAATCTAGATCTATTCATTATTCGGAAAATAAACAAATTTTAAATTTTAATTTAAAGGCTAAAATTTTAAATCTTTCTATTCTCGAGTACGTTTTTGTGTAGAAATTGATTCTTATTGATTCTTATTCTTCTTATATGTCATGTTTTGCAATTTATAAATAGTTAAATGGCTTTTCTTCTAATCTGAACTGTTTTGTTTTTGGTCATAAACCATATATTTTCAGTCTAAAGAAGACTTCATCTTCAAATTATGGGAAGCTTTACCATATATATCAGGATCTTTTAAGAGAATATATTTTGAAGATCAAATAGAAATTCACGTTCGTTTATTGCATAAGGTATAAGTTTCATTTTATTATTTCTTTGAATATACACGTCCATCTCGAAACTTTATAACGTTGAATAAAAATCCTAAAAACTAAATTAATAGTAATTATGATACTGTATTTATTTACTCTCTTACTAGAGCAAAATATGGCACAAGGCCTTTTTAACACGGGTTCCCTGGGCCATATAGCCCAGCCAAAAATATCTGTCTAATATTGCCCAGTCGTGACTCTACCTTTCGGCGGAGTCACGACTGGGTTAATGCTCTCCACCAGGAGGCAGCGAACTGACAGTGTCAAAGGAATAACCGTGAGAAAACGCGATATTCTCATAACCTCTGATACTACTACTACTACAAGTCCCACTACTAATAACTCTAATTATAATGTTAGATTAAAATTTTTAAGAATGTAACTGATGAAGTTACCAATGATTTCATTTGTGGTTGTGTCTTGCATTATTTGAAGTATTTACTCGTTAATTTATTAAAAGAGATCCCTGTAGCACATGCAATAACGAAATACAACAGTTATTCTAACCAGTGCAGCTCACATTATAAAAAAATGATTTATCTATGTAAAATATGTAGACGTTAGAATGTCTTTCAGATATGCATAATGACAAATAAAGTTAATTTTTATTTATGTCTATGGTTTGCATCTGGAAAATCTACCTGATATATTTGTGAAAATTAATTTTATAAACACCTTTTTCCTGATGGATATTACAGTTCCAGCCGACAAAACTCATTTTTAAAACAATTGAAAATCTTATTAAATGCAAGAGCAATCAACGAAAAAAGGTTGGCATTAATAGCCCTAATATAAAACTCACACGCTTCGTGATGTTGATAAATTGTTAGAAATTGCTAGTCATTATAATCACTTTGTATATATCTTCCTCCCCACACATGCGGAACGCAGTATAAAGCTATTTTTAAAGTGATTTCTCCGTGCCCTGAAGCTAGGCAAAGTTATCCAGTTGACTCTGAACAAGGCTGAGTCAGAACTGCTGTCGTTTGTCACCAGACGAGGATCTACTAATCGGCGGAGACCCGTCTAGGTTTCTCCTGCCCCTAGTCAGTGAAGAAGACAGAGAACGATTACTGCAAGTCTGTATAATCATTCAGTATATACCACTTCCCCATAAGGCTGGATGTCTAAGGTGGATATGACACAAAGTCAAATAAAATGGGGATTCCGAAACCTTCAACTCAGACAAAAATATACCGTAGACCCTGTTTAATGCCGAATTGTTGAACTATTGTGTAAGCCGATCTACAGACATTACTCTACACTTCGTCGAAGCCATGTTTAGGTTTCTCCGGCCCGTAGGCAGTGAGGAAGACATAATATGGTGATTGCTAGTAAGCATAATCACTTTCCTCTACTTCAATAGTGTACACGTATATAAAGAATAGTAACACCTGGAAACAGGATAGGGATATTCCTCTATAATACATAGGTTTATTTTCATGCAATTTACAATATTACTAACACATGTCACTCAAATTGCATTGAACCTCACTTGTTTACATATTTTGTTCCCATAAACTATTGTCTACTGAAGGTTCACGTTGAGTATTTGTAATATATCGTAGTGCAGAACCACCACAACAATATTACTTTCACAAAAATATTAATAAAAAGAAACAATAACACTTAAAACCCACGCAGTTTTAGGGATATTGATTTTCGTATTATATTTTTCTAAAAAATAAATGCTGTTAGACAAATAAATTAATAAAATCTGCTTCGTTCTTGTACTCTTTGTGTACTATTTTTGGCGCCAGGAGACCATCTTACTAATCGATTAACAAACTGGTAATTCATATAAGCAGATACCAACCTGCTTACCACATCTACTTGGAGTAAAATCCAACACAGTTTAAACATATACATTCCAACCGCAATGCTCTGATCATGTACGGAACTGTTTATTCTTCTTAAAAGAGCAAACGTCAAAAATCGTCCTACAATACTGAGATTAAATTTATAATAATGCTTACTTATTTGTATCACAGAAGCAGATTTATTTCTTGTTATATGAAATAATTCGATTCTTAGTTAATGCGAGATAAGCAAAAGTGTGAAAGCTAACTTACCATACTTATCTATACAGATGCGATTAATACTTCAATTGTAATGCTACGAACGTAGTCGAAATATCATACTGGTAGGTGTTTTGACAGTTTAAATGGACAGCATGCTGATATACTTACCACATGTTGCATACAACACAGGAGTAATTGAATTAGCTATAGTTGTATGCGCTGCATTTCAAACGGTGCAAATATTAATAATAAACGGCTGGCCTTACAAAGCGACATTTCAATCTGAACAAATAAGAATGGCTGAACAGGTAATTGTCTTTATCCGGTAATGCAAATTTGATTGTGTGCGTAATATAATTTTTTCCGTTGTGATGTAAGATTGTCTTTCGACATTGTCGCAAGAATACGGTTTCATGAAAGAGACATCTGCAGGCAACTGCGACGACATGTTTATTTACATAGATTCCTTCTTGAATGATCCATAATAATAATGAGAAAAGATCGTTAAAGAATAGAAACGCTTGCTGAAATAGTTATTTGAAAATTGTTTTCGATTCCCTTGTATGGGAGAAAAGGTTCATTTGCGAGAAAAGGTTCATTTGGGTAATTTTGTTTAACTTTAAATTCTTTACAAATAGTTGTAAAGGCGAGAACGTTATCAATAAGACAACTGCTGAAATTTATACATGAGTCTCATACTGATTTTTCAATTCATCAGTTTCTAAAATACAACTACTACATCTAATACTACTCCTGCTACTACTCCTACTACTAATAATAATACTATTTCTAATAGTAAACGGGAATGTTCTATTACAGAAATACCTGACATAACCAGACGAGCAAACGTCTTCTCTTTGTGAGAAAAAAACTAGAACCTTTTACTGTGTTTTGCCTACGTCACAAAAGCTGAGAACTTCAGAATGAAAGAAGCAAACGCAATCACAACAAAATGGGATGCAAAACAAACGATCTTAAGCTGAAACTCTATTGGCGGATACTATTGTGAAGACTGAGTGTATGGTGCTTGAACTAGTAGAGATTGACATCTGAATCGATACAAGCGTTTTTGTCACAAGGGAATTACTGAAGGCAAATAGTTCTGTCGCTGAGAATGCGTACTGCACTTGGCCCGCCAACGAAATTTCAACTTGACTGTTTTTAATTGAGTATTGAAGAAAATGCCGCCAAATGCCGCAAGCAAATTGCGCATAGAAAAATAGTTCCACATCAAACAGAAACGTCAAGTCATATGGGTACTCTGTCAAGGTCAGATTGATAAAATCTGACTACAATCGGAGGGAAAAGCTAAGGACATTTCCGCAGTATTAGCTTTGCGCCATTAATAAGGAAGTGAGACCTGTGATGCACATATTGAGATGTTCCTATAGAAACCTCAATTCCCAGCATATTATGGGTCATCCACTACCCCAGAATGAGATGAACGTGGTTCTTCGTACGATGAGCCAAGTCGTCAGTCAAAGATTGCTATTAGGAACGTTATTAAAGAATGAAGAGGGTGAGTCCATGCCAGCACGATGGAGACGAGGGTGGTTAGATGTGTGTGAAACCTGGAGACAGGAGCACATAAATTTTACCAATTATGATGGGAATAATTTTCTCAACTTTTTGACAGTGCTTTCAATTGATTTGTGATCTGACGATTATTAATTTGGCACGATTCTTCAATTATCAGCAAACAATTTTAGTTAATATATTTTGATGGAGAACAGTCAAAAGAGGTTGTCACTATAGTAGTCAATTCAGGCATTTCTGAATGTGGAATCCCAGTTCGGCTGCGATGAACTTATATGTCTTTATTAAAATGCATAACAAAAATATTCCACATAAATGTCAAGAGAAAATGAATCATAATTGAAGAGATATGCGTTGTGGTGCAGTGGATATCGGCTCAGAAAGACAGATCGGGGAGCCGAGTTCGAGTTTCAGTTGAACTCCTTGGATTCTTCTAAATAAAGAATTTTACTTACGCACAAACACCATTAAGAAAAGTGTTAATCTCTGTCCTCCCTCCAGTTATGGGTCGAATAATAGGACAGATTAGGTTCTATAGACTTGGCTTGTAACCAGTCTACCGCAGAAAGCAATGCCCACCTACTGCGGGATAAACTTTTGCCCAGTCAGTCATGTCTCTTTCGAGACATGGTCGCTCAAAGCGTTTATCACGTTTGCACTTAACTAACTGAATTGAAGAGACTGATAAGAGAGTCGACATGACGTTCTTATTCTCTTATGAGGAGGCGCTCTGATTAGATTACGCAAATATCTGGTTGAATCATTCACCTAATAGCCGATATAATACCAATTTTAGAAAGGTGAGATCCAAATGCGTCAATTATCGACATACAGTACTGTTCAACGTAATCCCGCGCCATAATAATGATCTCTTTCGGGATTTGGAAACAACTTCGTTGACGAACAAATACATACCGAGAGGGAATGCAACTCCCGCATAAACCATACATTTCCTTTGACGACCCAACTGCTCTTCCAAACATATAATTTTACTTCACTGATATTTCATCTGATAATTTGCCCGAGATAGATATTGAAACCATCTGCCTACAGAAAAAAACGCAGTAAAGATGCCCATAGAAAATGACATTCTAATCAAAAACAGGTAAAATTCCGGTATTTGTTATGTGCATTCAAATCCTCAGATAGATAGAATTTTGGAGCTAGTAGAGTAATTGATTTTGGAGGAGAAGTTAATGACTTAATCTTTAATAGTTGACATTTGCTTAACGCTTTGTAAATGTCGACAATTGCATAATCATTTTTCCTCTAACTTGTCCCAATATAACCATTGATTCAAGCTAGAGAACATGTGAAAAATAATGGAAGGTACATTGATATTTATAATATTGATGTATGCAGTCTTCAAGAAAATAAATCATGGAATAACTTGATATATATATATTTTATTTTTCCAGACATTGACTGCAGACATTAATATCTTTGGAAAAAGACAGTATATGTTTTGAAAACTCCAAATGAAAGAGTATCATCCATTAGTACTGTCCGAACAATTATTTTATACCCAATAAACAATGACATAAAATATCAGTAAAATTATATCATTCCTCTT
This sequence comes from Ascarosepion bandense, assembly GCA_037127315.1. Taxonomy (NCBI): domain Eukaryota; kingdom Metazoa; phylum Mollusca; class Cephalopoda; order Sepiida; family Sepiidae; genus Ascarosepion; species Ascarosepion bandense. Next base: position 12,519,602 of record JBBBDQ010000190.1, read on the forward strand.
AGAAAAAACAAATTAGTTTTACAAAAACTGCATCAATTTCCCGAGTTAACACAACAGTGAATTTTGAAAAGCACAGATAAGAGGTATTTATAAAGTTGCTGAAGATGAGAAATCAGAGCAATTTGCAGCGTGCCTTTAATTCAAAACAGCTGTCATGATGATGGCAAATGGACTCATAACAAAAACGTGAACAGGGATAGTTTGTTTCTATCCCGAGAGACACATTACGTAAAATTGCGGTCAACAAACTTTGTAGATTAGACTGTAATTTTGTTTTAGCGAATTTACTTCAATTCAAATTGTTTTAATTTTTAAACCAACGAGTATATCCATGGCAGACAATCCACCATTATTTTCATCAAATTTAATCAAGCAAATGACCTCCAGACATTCAATGCAACAGAAATCATATAGTCTATCCTTAAAACATATTTCTACAAGAATAATAACATTAGCGAAGCAAATACATATATGGGCTGAAATAATAATAATAAAAAACAGTTATTATATATTTGAAATAAAATAAAACTTAACAAAATATTTATTTAGAAAATTCATAAAAATTACGTATGTAAAGAACCAAGTTTTCAATGAGAGTAGATGTGTTATTATTTCTTGAGAATAACGTTATCTCAAAGCGCGATTTTCACTGTTTTAAATAATGCCATTGTGCAGGCGGAATACAGACGGGGCTCCACCGACAGGCAGAATTTTGTCTGGGGAAATTGACACTAGCTTAACCCTGTCTTGTGCAAGGTCTACGGGGTGATTTGGCCTAGTTTACGTGCTCGGATTGCTCACAATAAAACTGGCCTTGTGTCACATTCTGCTTCAGTAAGGAGACCAAGGTGTCATCACTTCTCTAAGTAGGTTTTTTTTACCTATTTTTTCTCCTGGATCGTCAATCATCTAAAACGAGTAAGATTAAATCGGTGTCTGATCCACGTCTTTTGATATTCCAGACACAAAAATTTCTAATGATTGGCCACGAACACATTCAGTAAAGCAATACATCAATTGAACCGTGGGCTGTCTATTGGGCAAAAGATAGTAAAAAACTCAATCAAATTTTTTTCGATTAATGTTCACCCAAAAGAATCTCCAGGGTGGTGATTACTAAATCAAATGTGGGATAACAATGTTAGCGAAAGAAGTTAGGATTATGTGGTGAAGTAACAACTGACAATAGACTAAAAGAGGTTAAGATTGTAATGTTCGGAGGGAAAGCCAAACGAGTTCAGTCAGTTAAGTGCCATACGTGAAACACGCTTGGGTGATCATGTCTCTTTCGAGACATGACTGACTGGGCAGAAGATTATCCCGCAGTAGGTTGCCATTGCATTCTGCGGTAGACTGGATGCCAGCCAAGGCTATAGAACCCAATCTGTCCTATTATTTAACCCATGACTGGGAGGAAGAAACGGATTAATACGTTTCCTAAGGGCATTTGCTCATAAGTGAATGCAAGGAATTCAACTGGAATTCGAACTCGCCTCCCCGATTTCTCGTTCCGAGTCAATATCCACTGCTCTACAACGCACCTCCACGGGAGTTACTTAAGCTAAAACATAGCATTTCTTAAGAGAAAATTGTTTGAATGCAACAATCACTTCAAAATTCGAATACAAAAGGAAAGGAGATGATAGCATGAGATGTTTAAGCTCTAAGATCTAAAATGATGGAACTTAGAAGTGGATTTTCTCGGAAATAACAATAGAATAGCTACAGGCTTTAAGAGGTTTCATCTATAACAACAGGGGTTGTAATGTGGAAATTATTTAATTGACGGTAATACAACTTTAACGCATTTAGAATCTCTCATATAAACGATAAGGCAGCTCCAGACAGATATGCTAATAATCTGATTCTTGCCATGATAAATTTGGCCGATTCAAGTTTAAGTTTGGTGATATCAAATATAGTTCTGTGGAACATATATTTAGAGTCTTTTATAAAATTTAGATCAAATATTAGGTGATTTCATTATAAAACCAACGACGACCTAAAAATGTATCCATCCTCATTTTAGATAAGTGAAAATTTTAAAATTGAAACGCACAGAATATATTTTTTTTAGAAATATAGACATCCTAAAAATTTGACCATTATATGTCAATAACAAGAATGTTATGTTAAAATTGTTACTTTTATTGATGAGAAAAAAGAATAAGTACTGAAATTTTAATTACTATCAACCATACAATAGGCCACTAAATGTTAGACCATATAAATACAGATGGAGTAGAGAGTTGAAACAACAGATATTTGTTTCGATAGAAGGATGTTGATTATATTAAGTACTGAACACAGGAGCAACGACGAAGATGCAGAAAAATATAGCAAATTGGGAAAATAGAAATTGTGTAGCATCAGAAAGCGATGAATGAGATTTAAAAGACACATACTGATGAAAGGGAATCTGGAAATTTTGAGACATTTGAGAATGGATTGAAGGAAAGTGGGACAGAGAATAACAGAGCAGAACAGACTCAACGAGCCTGTGTAAAAATGAGCAGAACAGGGATTGATATATTAAGAAAATATTATTAGTTGTTTTAAAAATGACATAGCTTTGTTGTATATGTCACTTTCCCTTCAAGATAAAGATCGTGCCGAACGTCTATATCAGAGAAAATGACATATCAAAAAAGAAGGCATATACACTATCTATCTATCTATCTATCTATCTATCTATCTATCTATCTATCTATCTACACACACACATATATATGTATATACACACACATACATATGTATACACACACATATATATGTATACACACACATATATATATATGTATACACACACAAACATATTTATCTATATATGTACAAACACTTATATATATATATGTATACACACACATATATATGTATACACATATATATATATGTATGCACATATATATATGTATGCACATATATATATGTATACACATATATATATGTATACACACATATGTATACAAACACACATATATATATATGTATGCTAACATATATATGTATATACACACACATATATATGTATACACATATATATATATGAATATACACACACACATATATATACACACATATATATATGTATACACACATATATATATATGTATACACACATATATATACACACACATATATATATGTATACACACATATATATACACACACTTATATATATATGTATACACACACTAATATATATATGTATACACACATATATATGTATACACACATATATATATATATATGTATAAACACACACATATGTATAAACACACATATATACATATATATATATATGTATACACTCATACCTATATATGTATACACTCATACATATATATTGATACACACACATATATATGTATACACACACGTATATATATGTATACACACACATATATATATGTATACACACATATATATATATATATATATGTATACACACACATATATATGTATACACACTGTCACACATATATATATATGTACACAGAAACACACACATATATATATGTGTACACAGACACACTATCAACACACATATATATGTACACAGACACACACACACATATATATATGTATACACACACATATATATACACACATATATATATATGGAGATGTATATATACACACATATATATATATGTATACACACACACACACACACACACACACACATATATATATATATATGTATACACACACAGAGACATATATATATATATATATATATATATATATATATATGTATACACACACAGAGACATATATATATATAATACAAAATATTGAGAAAATCTGAAAACATAATTAAACAGTTATAATTTAAGAAATTTTTCGGTAATGTAAAAAACAGCTGAGAGTTGCCTTTTTCAGGCCATTGAAAATAAATAAATAAATGCTAGTTTCACTCAGAAAATATTTAAAAAAATAGGTTTTAACAAAGAAATTGTACCTAATATAATTTAAACCGGACATAAATTGTGAATAGATACATCAAATGACACATAACACAATGCAGAATAAGGAATACTTAGTTTTACATAAAAATAAATATTAGGAGAAGTTATACACACACTAAAAAAGGATGACCGGATTAGACATACACAAATTAGGATATACACGCACATTAAATCACTCAATAACAAAACAATTATTAGGTTGGAAATATATACATACGGAAAAGAAAAAGAAAGCAGGTATATGCATAAAATAAGCACGCAGATTTAAACAAATGAAACAGCAAAAGAGGAAGATAAGGAAAAAGAATAGAAGAAAATGGACATATAATATACATAGTAACAAATATTTGCTAACAAAAAATGTAGAAAATAAGAAATTAAAAAAAAATTCGGAAATTCTACTTTAAAATTTAAAAAAATTATTTGCTTTAGGTAGACCGTTGAAAAATAAAAATGAATGTCAATTTCACTTATTCTAAAAACGGTTTTTGACAGTGAAATTGAACCTTGTTTAATTTAAACGGAAATAAAATTAGAATACAACAAATTATACTGCAGTCACACGGAATAAAAATCATACGTTAACCCAAACATATACGAGAAAAGATTACGCACACACACAAGCACACACACATGCACACACAAAGATGGCAAAAATATGCAGATGTATAATAAGAACAATAGCGGTGTGTATACATACATTAAATGACACAAATATATAAATAAAAATTAATAGAAGAGAATCTATATGTCCGTCAAAAGGCAAATATAGGAATAGACATGAATCATAGCAGGGCACAGACATAAGCATCTAAAAGGACAAACGGGAGAAAAGAAAAGTAAATGTTTATAAAGAGAAAAGAGGGTCGAAGATATACTTATATTCACGAATATTAAGTGACACAATATGTTAAAAATACTTTATTTAATACTTTTTTCAAGAGACACTTTCAAAATAGTTCACTTCTTTAATACTCTTTTCTAAAAAAGTCCCTTTTAATGATCAGTTAAAAAAACCCAAACAAAGTTTACAAGAGTAAGTATTATACAGAAAATACAAAGGCATAAAATGATGCAGATAATGACGATGAAGCCAATGTATTAAAAAACAATATTAGACATTCACAAATGTCTCAATACTTAACTGAATTAAGTATTGAGAAAGAAAATAAATTAAAAAATAATTTTTAACAATTATTTTTATAAAACCATATAATGAGCATTTCATTTATAAAGAAATCAATAAAAGCAATGACAAATGATTTTGAATGTAGAAAATCAGAATACCAAATGTAATCTAATATAACAATAAATGAGCAGAATCGTACTGCAGAGCTAAATAACAGTTGAATTTGATAGAAAATTATATTAATGCTGCAAATCCAACAATTTAAATTTATTCTTGTGACGACATTTAAAAATCAATTCATTCCGTTGGTTTAAAAGCTTGTATCTACCGCAAAAGGTAATGATATTTTTTCCTATAATCATAGGTTACATCATGGCTTATTAATATAAAGGGCTTAATATAGCACATGACAGGTCGTTGAAATTCAAGGAAAAGGGAAATAATTCGGTAGTCGCTTTCTTTGAATGTAGGTTAACATCGCAAATAAAGTTTGATTGAATTCGCCTACATATTTTCATGTTATTCTGCCCAAAGTTAAAACGTTTTCATTAGTTAAATGTACTTTTCCATTTTATTTCATTATAATACACAAACAATAAATAATTTTTGTGTTGTCTCCACTTATATTGCCAATCATTTAGTTGTTGTTTACAAATATGGAAAAAAATATTTGAATAGACAACAGTTTCATGTTTTTAAATGATTTTAATAGAACGATATCTTTTTGAGAAATATCAAAGTTTATTTCCAAAGCAATGAATATAAATAAGCAGAAATTAGAAGAAAAGTAAATTGTAATTCACTCTGCCATAACATTTTAAATTTATGGTATGTAATTTTCTTTAGGACAGGAATTTTGAAGTATTTTTAAAGCACAAGAAAATTAGTAAATAGCATAAAGGCAATTGTTCAACACTAAATTTCATTTTTCTTTCGACTGTTTCCGATCTTTTAAGACTTTAAAGTACGTTTTCTAATTTCACCTAAAAAGATGTTTTGCTTAGAATATATTTATGTCAATTTTTCTTGCAATGTTATACAATTTTTCAATGTGTTGCTCACATGCAAATGCATATTGGGGGGGGATAAGTTTCTATAATTATCTGATTTCCTGATTGTACACTCCCTATGTTTTATAATTAATTGACTAGAATAACCCGAATTGAAAGGCAAGAACAAATAAATTCAACAACATGGGTGGATGGAATTGTAAAACTTCTTCGAGATAATAAATCAAGGTAATGATTCCTTGTGATCTCGATGTCATTGATAAAAATAAAAATAGAACAAATATAAGAGTTAAATCGCTTCAAAGTTTTTATACTACATATCCAGCAATTGAATATGCCACTTTTTAGCTGTCAGATGATAAACACAGTTTATTTATTTCCGATTCATGTTTGGACAAAAGATCAAAGGGATTATTTGACTAATGGAAAATTTGTCTCATCACAATCAATCCCGAAATACCATATGTGTTTTTCATTTTTTTAACTGGTGTGGGTATATATATATATATATATATATATATATATATATATATATATATATATGTGTGTGTGTGTGTGTGTGTGTGTGTGTGTGTGTGTGTGTGTGAAATTTGGTAGTACACACTTTCGGAGCCTTTCTAGTAGTGTTTGATGTCGATAAATGAGATGATTTAGTGTTCACTTCTTCCAAATCAATTGGTGCTATTGCATGTAGAAATAAATTCAACTTATTCAGTTTACCTTTCAAACTGAATTCATTCTCAAAATGCTTCACACATAAAAATGAAATTTTATCGCAACCCAATCGGTTTCTCAAACAGTTCTGGTTTGCTATATGGGAAAAAGAAACTTTTTACCTTTTTCGAGGTTTTTTTATATCCCGTTTTGCGCCTAAATGCACATCATTTGTTCAGATTTTGTTAAACAAAATATAACAAAATTCGAAAAATATTTATTAGTCTATAATATTTTTAACAATATTACATACGTGATTCAAAGTTTACAAAATATTTAACACAACAAATGGCGATCGGAAAAGCATTGAAGAAACAGTGGAGGCTACTTATATTTTACTCTTGTTCTGCAAATTAACATGAATAAAATATGTAAAAATATTTTATGCTAAAAATGTTTTTTTAAGAAATAAATAATAGTAAAATATATAAATAGAGGTTAGTTTTTCAAGAGTTAATATAAACCACTTTTGAGTTAAATATCCTTCGAATTTTCCAAGTTTGATGCAGCCCCAGCCGAAAACATTTTTGGTAATAAGAACAGTGTCCTCTTAGACTAATAGTCACTAATCTTCCATATTAGGTCTTTATATATTAGTAGGCCATGGTTACATCTAATTTTTATGGGCGTTTACGATTTACTGTCTTTTATTCGATCTGTATAGAGAGTCCTCTATCTTTAAATTCACAAATATTTTGATAACGTTTTCTGGGATTTAAGTTTGGGGCTAGAGAAGGAATATTATATGGCTTTGGTTGATATCTACTAATATTAATTAATATTTTCTACGTATATATATATATATATATATATATATATATATATATATATATATATATAATCTTCATTTTTAAAAGAGTTATTACGCGACCTAGGTTTATATTATGTGGTGTCTTCAGGCGATTTGCAATAATTGATTTTACCGTTTACCGTTTTTTTATTTTTTTGTTTTTCTATTTAGATACGCCATATTGGGAAGACGCTTTCATATATAAAATAAGTCTCAATGGAACACGATCTATATGTGTTTTGGGCAAACCATAAAGATGGGGATAAATACAACTCGAAGGTGTAAATTCAATATAAAAATTTCAGTGGGTAAAATTTTACTTATAACCCAATTATCTAGGGTAGTTTGGAATTTAGCTTCGATAAATATTGCAGAGTGCTATTTGTCCACTGAGACCATCCGAACAATTTAGAAGTATCCTCAAGAAGAGTCAGCATCTTGTTAACATTATCTTAATAATAAAGTATGACGACACCTGAGCTTTTATCAGGTTTCGTAATAACGAAAATCTTATAAGGCCCAAGTGAATTAATAATGTTATATTGCTCTCTTTTCCATTTGACTCGCTAAAAGAAAGAGGAGTACCTGCCTAAGAATGCACAGTGTCATTAACTTTAGCTTTAAAGTCATTAAATTTGTTGGCTGAATCAGGCTGAAATAAGAATGGGCAAATAAAACTATAAAATTCGAATAAATTTTCTCTCGTTTCATATCGGAGGGGAATACAAAAATAATCCACGTGAGAATATCGAAAACCTTTCCATAGACAACTGTAATGAAAATGATTCAGAAAGTTCTGACTAACACTAGGATCAGCAGAACAACCATTTTTTAACAAATGAAATGAGGCAACTTATTCCGAGTTTTAGTCGCCAGCCGAGAACGACTGCGTCCACGAACCAGTGCAGCATAACAAAGAAAACGTATCATAACAAAATAAATATCTAAATTGAAAGAATTGCTCTATAACTGTTAATAATTCTTGTTTAATTTATCAATACTATAAGAGAGTTAGAAATGAAGTTGGAAATGAAACCTTTTTCAAACTTTTTCCTTGATGTAATTTAGTCTTTTTTATTTTAAACGTGATAACGCGGGCATATTTTATTAGCCGAGCACAAATAAAGCAATGCTATAGTTGCTCAAAATATACATTTAATATTTAACAGATGACTTAATCTACCAAGTAAGTTCTATTTGTAACTTGTCTTGAAATATTTGAAAATATGGTTGCGGTATAAAACATCAAAACCCCGATCAATAGAAAAAAATATTCATTTTTATTAAGCTCATGATGATAACAATACTCAAAAAATAAAATTGAAAAAAGGGTTAGCTAACCTGTTTCGAACTTTCGAACTTCGCTCAAAAGAACTATAGAAATAAGAGGTTAAAAAAGAAATAAATATCAGTAAAAAATGGCCAATACGGAGACAAACATTCTTAGATACAAATGAGTTAGATCAGTTCGCAAATATGCAATGCGGTTCTATGAAGTCACACGCAAAATGACAACAGGACCATGTATTCAAATGCAATGTAATGTATTATGACCAGCTTTAAACGTGATTTTATTTCGTGTGGGTTGTTTGGATTTAATGTAAATTACCTCCAGTAGATACTGGAGGTAATTTGAAGATGAAGGTCCTTTTTACTGTGTGTATGTGTAAGGATTATTGTATTGTTGACTAAAATCTGTCTGATATTACCAACCTGGTTATGTTTTTCAGAGAAATGTTGTTTAATTGTACTCTGATCAGAAAGGTGACATGTAAGTCTACGGGAGAGCATGGTTGTAGTAAAACCATTATATGTACTGGGTTTTTTATTAGTACCAGAGATACAATCTCTGAACGGGCATGTAAATTGGTACACTACATTGCCGTTGCCTAGCGGAGGTTTATGTCAACACAAAATAAAATCGTCTGTGAGGGTGGATGTTATTGTGTTACCGTCTTAATAACCGCTCTGAAAATGGCGCATGTGAGCCGAAAGCTTAGAACCAAATTAATGAAAAATTATCCAAATGTTGGAGAACATTTGTCTTTATTTTCAACTGAAATTAAATCCAAAATACGACGTTTAGAACGGCTCATGATTAAATATATTAGGCATTCATTGTCTCTTATATTTAACAGTATAGTTTTAGACAATTATTTGCTGCCACGGTACACTATATATATATATATATATATATATATATCCGAGTCAGTACAGAATGAGGAGAGAAAAAAGAAATTTTGTTTTTCCGTCCAAAACATTAATTTAAAACAGTGCTCGATATATGATGTGCAGGGCTGTGAATTATATCTGTTGGAATGTACGTCCTATCGGTCGGGTATATCTCTTAAAATTAAGATTAGACATACAACTTTATACAAAAAAACTGATAAAACGCTAATTTGTTTTTACTTCCTAAAATATACAAAATTTGTATTTCTTGAAATAACTTCGCCTAAATACAATAATAATCCAAACCTGAATATAAAATAAAAAAATATATTTAAAAAAAAACCTATAAAATAAAAAAAAAATTCCATACCGAAAAAATCAAAATTGGAAAGAAAAAACAAACCCACCCCTATCACGCCTATCTAAGAAACCCCAAGCTGAAAACCTAGACACAGGATCAAAGTAAATCAAGTGCACTAACCGTAGACATCAATCAATTAAACGATAGCCAACCATAAAAATGACCACTAAACACGCCGCCATCTTAGAAACTCTGGCCAAGAGATATACCAGACCGATAGGACGTGCATTCCAACAGATAGTACCGTTGGTCAACAGTTTCACATTTACACACCAGATTCTTCAAAAGTCTAGCGGTCAAAACGAGAGACACATTCACTTAATTACCAATAGCCCCAACCGGCCCCCACAACGGCAGCGAACCACATATAAACAGAGAATGACTGCAAACCTTTATTTCTCCCGATGAAATGTTTGAGTCCAAACACTGAAAAGCCATATGATTGTAGAGACGAGGACATATATAGTAGAAATTATGTACATGTTCTAACACATAATATATATATATATATATATATATATATATATATATATATATATATATATATATATATGAACTCTTAGGTGACTCACTCTCGTCTAGAATAATGCCCATTACAGTTCATCAAAAGTTTTCTTTGGTACTGTTTCCACAAGTTTCCATAATTCTCTGCATACCGAAATCTGTCATCGTTTTCAGCATTAAACAATCTTGTAAAATAACAACAGCAGAAAACTAAACATCAATTATGACGGATAAGTCTTTCTAAAAATTGTGTTTGAATGAGCAACAGCTGCAATTTATGCTAATATTTAGAAAGCCCGAGTTCGATGCTCCACACAACAGCTGCGCTAAAAAATGTACATATTTACCTTAAAACTAGCTCCCTTCTGCTGTGATGATATCGTCTAATGAGATTGAAAACTGTGGAAGAACAGTTTTGACTCTGACGACTATCCATTTTTTCCAGTCGAGAACACGCCCCTAGTAAATGCTGCTGAAAAAAATGAAACACTTCTCTCACACAGAAATTGCCGTTCACTAGTGATTCTCTAAAAAACCGCAGGCCAATAGCTGTTTTGCTACAAATACATGATGGTGACATACACTTACCTACCAGCACAAACACACACATATACGTACATGTATATATATATAACGTAAAAAAAGAGGAAGGAGATAAAAGCTGGTAAAGAAATATTAACATCGAATAAACCGAAATTAATTTTCTAAAGAGAGGCAAATTATATCTAAACTTATTTATAAATGGAACTTTGTCTCTGTGTGTGTGTGTGTGTGTGTGTGTGTGTGTGTGTGTGTGTGCATCCTTTACCTATAGACTCCGAAAGGGCTGAACCGATTTCCTTGAAAATTTACACAGTTGTACTATAAGTGTCTGCGAAATTTCTTAGCTAGGTTTTTTGTCAAGGAACCTACGAAAATCGATAATAGAAAAAATCGGCTTATAGAAGGAGTGGTCCGATTTTAAACTAATTTGATAGACACATATTCAAAGACATAAGAAAAGATATTTCAAGGTTGCAGTTCTTACAATAGTGCATAAAATTGATAATATATATATATATATATATATATATATATATATATATATATATATATATATATATATAAAAGGCAAGATCAAAATCAGTTTTTCAGCCCTTTTATTTTAGATTTTGCTTCGGGTTTGGCTCTAAGTAGGTATAATTGTATTTCTTAGTCTCAGCCATGATACCATTTAATCAGCGGACTTATTTAGCCTTCAAAATTCAGTTTAGGACGTAAAAACTTATTTGATATTGATACCAGGAAATCAAAATTTGACTTACATCCATTCATTTTTCTTTCAATCTACGGTTTCGCTTTAACTGGAAACAACTATTGCTTTTTAGTCTTTCGTGCCAACGTCCAAAGAGTCTGAGCTCCAGGAATATGGATTAGTTTTAAATCATTCATTACACCCGAGCAACGCCGGTCTATTCTGCTAGTATATATTATTATTATTATTATTATTATTATTATTATTATTATTATTATTATTATAGTAAAATACTGCCAACAAAGAAGATTTAATTAATTTTTATTAAGTTTTTCCAGCATCCTAACATTTTTTCCGTTCTGTTGGTGATAAGGAATATAAAAATTGTCCATTATTTTCATCAACCTAAGCGTTTTCATGACTATAAAATGGTCAAAAGCGCTTGGGATGATAAAAATTATGAACAATTTTATTATTTCTTATCTCCAACAAAACGGAAAAATGGTAGATTTCTGGAAAAACTTAATCACAAAAAGTTAATTAAATCTTCTCTGTAGGCCGTATTTAATGAAATATGCTTAAAAACAACACACATTAATATATATATATATATATATATATATATATATATATATATGCGTGTGTGTTTGTGTTTGTGTGTGTATGTATGTGTAATTATATAAGCATATACGGTATTATTCAAGAATATATATATGACAGAAAAATTGATAAATGCTTTAATCAGTCAAGGCATTCAGTATTTCTTTCTTTTTTTGCATATATTCCACATTTGATTACATTTGGGAATAAAGCACATCGTTTGTAGTTTATTTTTTGCTAAGAGACATGAGGCGCCTTACTTTCCGTAAATACGATATTAGTCTATGAATATAAAAATGAATACCATTTTTTAATCTGTTGATTTAAAACGGGAAAGAAAAAATCATCTGTAGAAAGAAAATTAAGAATGTAATAAGAAACGTTACAAACGTTCAGAAAAATAGTAAAACAAACAGTTTTAGTTATAATGCTTTCCATATACATGTTTGGAAAAGGAGGCCATAGAGCTGAGAATAGTCACTTGCACGGAGACATGCTTTGACCGCGATATTTATTGCGAAGTCGAGGTTACATATTCTCTTCTCCCAATTAGAAGTCTTTTGTTTTGAATATACTATCGGAATCGCTAATTCGTTTTCACTTTCATATTCTGATAACGTAATGAGGATTATGAAGGTGTATTTCCTCGAGATAGTAATAGTAATATGATTTATAGAGAAGGGACGAGGTAGATAAACCGAAGCAAGGCAAATTATGCGATGAGAGAAGAATTGTGAAAATTGAGGATGCTAAAATGATAATGCAATGCAAGAGAGGAATTGTATATGCACACATCGTAATGTCAATATTACTAGCAACAATTTTAAGCGTAGACGACAAAGAAGAAGAGGTAAAAAAGAACAAATTAAGTAAGAAATGAATAGTGCTCACGTTCACGAAAAAAGAGTAATGACAAAATAATAATAATAATTGTAATAAAAATTGTATTGATAAATGAGTTATGCGCATTATATAAGGGGAAGATATGACTACATAAATAATAGGAGAAGAAGAAAACAGGAGAAGTGAAAGAGGAATATGAAGAGAAAGGGTGAAGACAAGAAGATCAAGGAAATGAAAATGAAAATAGGTGGGGCTAGAAAAACGTCATGGAGGAGGAAGAAGAGAGTAACAGAAGAAGTACAAGATCAATAAGAAGAAGAAAAGGAAAAGAAGTACAAGAAGAGGTTTTTTTAGTAAAAGAGGAACAGCACAGCAATAGGGATACAAGATAAATTATGGATTAGGAAGTGGAAAGGTGAGAAAGACCAAGTAAGACAAAGTACAAAAAGAGGGAAGCGAAAAGCTGAAAAAAAAAGGAAAAAAAGATGAAAAAGAAGAAAATCACCTACAAGAACAACAACATGAGAGGGAAACAGTACAATCATAATCGAAAGAAGTCGAATAAAATCAAGAAAAATTAAAAACGAAATGTATAAAAATAGCAAAATTGAAACAAATAAACTAAGAAAAATGTTGTCATAACATAAGACAGAAAAAAAAACACAGGAAAAGTTTATAGAAAGATAGAAACTACTGAAGAAGAGACGTAATGTCCAAGAAAAAAAGATGAAATATAAGGAAAACAAATGAAGAAGAGAAAAACGTAAAAAAGAAGAAGGAGATAAAAGATGGTAAAGAAATATTAACATCGAATTAATAAACTAAAATCAATTTTCTAAAGAGAGGCAAATCATATCTAAACTTATTTATAAATGGAACATTGTGTGTGTGTCTGTGTGTGTGTGTGTATCCGTTACCTATAGACTCCGAAACGGCTGAACCGATTTTCTTGAAAATTGACACAGTTGTACTATAAGCGTATGTGTGTGTTCTTAGCCGGCTTTTTGTCGAGGTACCCCAAATAAATATCGAAAATCGATAATCAAAAAAATCACGTTATAGAAGGAGTGGTCCGATTTTAATCAAATTTGATACACTCATAGACAAAGATATAAGAAACGATATTCAGAAGTTTCAAGGTTGCAGTTCTTACAATAGTGCGGAAAATCGATAATATGTATATATAAAAGGTAAGATGTTTGTGTGTGTGTCTGTTTATCTGTATGTATGTCCTTTATACAAGTCCACAATTTTTATCCGATTCTCACCAAAAATCACACAAATATTCTTTAGGCTGAGTCTGAGCTCCTGGACCATGGATTACTTTTAAAGCTTTCATTACACCCGAGCAACGCCGGGTTATACTTCTAGTTATATATATTGATATTTCTATTATACAAAACTATAAAAAGCCTGCATATGATATAATATAGTCCACAAGAAATAAAGAAATAATGATCGACGTGATGGTTAAGGCCATTCGGCCAATTTTCCCTACAGAATCAAAGAAAAGAAAAAGAGAGAAAAATAGAGATGAAAGATTGTTACTTTCCAATAAAGAAGCTGGGATATAGACTTTCTTATCAGGCTTCCCTGGAAAATATTTTACATTTTTAGAAATTTATGGACAATAGTTGGGAGCCTTATTTCTCAAAGAGTGAAGGAATTGAACGTCACAACAGCCAAGTGAGCATCTTCTAAAAACCTTTTCCAAAATCTTACTGATAATCAATAATTTTAGCCGTAGTGCCAAAGGGCAACCGGTAGAAGAAATTGAAGGAGAAATAGCTCTAAAGGCAATATGCTTCAAAACCCATCGATGAATTTCAGGAATATCCATTATATTTCTCTTGCTTCTGCTAAATACGTGAAGAAATGCACTTATGTCTTCCTGGTTTTTACCAGTTAATCCTTCTACACATATGAGTTCAAATATATGTGCATGCGTAACTCTCCCTCCCTCTCATCTCTCTGCCCCTATATATATATATATATATATATATATATATATATATATATATATATAAACGGTGATATGTCAGTATATGCGGCATATGAGAAATTTTTGCATAAATGCCCGAATATATATAGTGGTTTGCCGGTTTATATATATATATATATATATATATATATATATATATCGATGTGCACATTTGTATTAAAAAGTTCAATACAATTATGTTGCAGAACTTTTGAATATTTACCATTTGAAAACGAGTTATTACAATAATTCTTAATAACTCGTTTACAAATCGAACATATCTCGATCACCGAACTTAAGCAACGTTGAGACTGGCCATTACTTAGATGGGTGACCGCTTGGGTATATCAGGTGTTGTAAGCGTTTATAAACGGATGTCTGTTGTGATGCGGTGGATGTCGGCTTGGAAGGGGAAATCGGTGAGCCGAGTTTCAATTAAAGTCAAACACTCTGCATTCACTTACGCACTGGTAGCCTTAGGAAATATATTAATCCGTCCCTTCCCTCCAGTTATGGGTTAAATTACTGAGGTCTACTGTTCACGTGATCTTTGGCTAACTTCTGCACCGATTGTTTGTTATTAGCGGTTCAAAAAGTGTGGATGGTGCTACTAACTTGACGGGAGAGTCAATAATATATATATTATTTTATTAACATATATATATATATATGTATAAAAATATCTCTCTACTCAGTTTTCTCTTCAGTCTTCATATATATATATATATATATATAGTGTAACAAAGTTGTAAAACTCGTAGGTTTTTTACCTAATATTCATGCATTTACTTTTATAAAGAGTGCTCGATAAAACGTAGAGCATTATATTGTAATGGTTGTTAAAATGGTTTATAAATTCATAGTATCACTACACAAAAACTGTCGCGTTTCAAAGCTGCTAGGTGCGCTTCTCATCGGGTGATAAGTTGAAATGAAAATTAAATGGTGAAAACGGTTTATTTATGGTGACGTGATGTTTAAGTGAATGTGGGCTTGGATTAGGAGAGGTAGCATATTTTAAGACAGGTTCCTTATTTATTTTGTCTGGGTAATTCTTATATTGGGATTTATGGACTTTTTTTAGGAAGGGTAGACATTTTTTGTTTATTTTACTGCTATCTATGTGTGATTGGAGTGGCTCCGATGTTAATGAAAACTATGTAAGTGAATGTGGGTTGGGAGTTTTAGTATGATCAAGTTATCAGATTTTAGTCATAGAGATACCGCTTTGTGTTAAGAGAAGGGTGTGGAGTTGCTTAGATTTGGACAAGTCACTTTTTGTTTAGTTTAAGTAATTCTTATATTAGGATATATGTTTTTTAAAGAAGTGTAGATAGTTTTTATTTTACTACAATTTATATGTGGGTGGAATTGCTGTTAATGTTGTGTGAGATTTATTTTCTTTTATTTATACGTTATTTGTTATTTTTATGTTGAGGATTGATTATGTGTATTTGTTGTACTTTTTCTAGATCAAATTTAAATAACCAAAAAATACTTCATCCACACTTTTGTAGTGATATTATAACATATTTATGTTATAATTTCTGAATTAATATTATAAGCTCTGCCTTTTTTAAGCACTTTTTAAGAATATTGTTTCTTAGGATACGAAATATTATTCTATCGATACCCTATACTTTTATCCATATATATATGACTTTCCTAGAATGCTACTTGATAATTAAACATCTGAATTGAATAAAGGATTCTTATACAATGTATGTGATAAAAATTGTATGTATTAAATGATGATGAATCAGACGTTAGTCATAAAAATATTCATCAAATTTGGATGACGTAAAATCTTAATTGAATTAATATATCAACTCATTCCACAAGTGCAATTTCAGATCACCCTTGTTATTTCCCTGTCTAATGTCTTTTTTAAGTAATATTTATGATTATTCTCATGGAGTTAATATTTCAAAGCAAAATAAATTCGATTATAAGAAATTAGATTCCAGAAAAAATAATATCATTTGAAGGTCATTTTACTGAGAACACGAGACTTAACCCGAAATAAAAAGAAATGTTTTAAAATGTAAACTATCATTGTCTGAAGGAATAAACTAATCATGTAAACAAACATACGCGCGCACAATCTCGCAAAACATTGTTAACTGAAACCTATTCATAATTCATTGATCCGCTGAAAAGACCTATAGACCATAGGTCTATAGGTCTTTCATTTACCATAAATTTGAATTAATGTCGCACACTTGTTTTACATTTTGTTAGATTGGAGCTCTAGGTTTTAGGATTATGTCCAGTATCAAGTGCTACATTTATTCAAAGCACAATTATGACTTACAATGTTATGATATCTTCAGATAGTCAGATCCAAAAAAGTAGTGGGAACGATCATATCTATATAATCGTCTGCGGTGCACGATTTCACGGCATTGTCTACAGGATAATATTTTCATTTTCTTTTGATTACACACACACAAACACACACATACACACACACACACATGCAGGTATACATGCAGATATTAAGTTATTTATTTACACAGTGGGGGTAAAAAATGAAAGTGAAATAGAAGACTAAAAATAGAGAAAATTGCGAAAAAGACAAATGGTGAACGTGATTCAAGAAGACAGTTGATAGCTTTTGACGTTGCATTTCCACCTTTGAAGATTGAAGTCATCATCGTTAAAGAGTTCGTTAAAGAGAGGAATTTGCAAAAAAAATCTGATGGAGTAGAAGAGGCGGTTGAATTTAGCCATTTCAGTGGTATTCGTTTGGGACCTAGATTCCAATCTAGTAACACATTTATGTTCAGGTAGTTGGAGCACCAGGAAAAACCTCGTTTTTGCAGTTCCCTTTAAATATTTGCAGTAAAAATAAACGGAATCCACGTCACGCCTGTGAAAAATATTGGTTAAAATATAAGATACTTTATAAGGGAAAATGGCTCATTATATAAACTAATCTGGCATGCTTATTGGAATAAAATTGCATGGTGTAAGTTTCACACTTCAACGTGATTTTGCAAAGTTCGTCTAAAGATCGCATATCTCCATGAAACTAAGCATGACCACAATCTGTTGTTTGCCGTAAGCACATGCCCACATGAATCAAACAAAAAGTACGAATAAAATTAAGCTAATAATGTCCATCATACAGTTTATTAAATCTCTTTTAGATAATTTGATATTATTTACGAAATAATAATGATGGAAAAATTAATGTGTTCTTATGAAATGTAAGAGCAGAATTATATAGCAATTCATATGTTCTACGTTATATAGACAAACAATAATACTAATAATGCCACAACTCTAAATAAAATGTATCTCTTTCACATGAGCAATGCGTTATTTTAATACAAATCAGTTAGAGACGTTGAAAACTTCTTCATTTGGATTCTGTGACGAAAGTTTTTTTAAGTTATTTCGTCATCTTCTCATCTTATAGCCCATTGTTTTTTTTAATTTTTCTTTCAAATCGTTCCAACATATTTGCAGTATAATTAACTCTCTAGCTTCGTAGTTAAAACAGAAATAATAATTAAACTTTCAGAAAAAGGAGATAGCAACTTAGCTGCGTTTTTGTCAGTACTTCCAAGATGAGACACTATTTACATTATTCACATATTTAGATTGTTGGCGTCATTTGCCTATTTTTTCAGAAGTGTTATTATTGACAGTATTTGCATTATTCAGTCTATTGTCCTCGTCTTTGTTGCCATTTGTACGACGTTTCAGTCGTTGCAAGATTCGGCCTTCTTCAGATCATTGGAATTTCGAACCAAACGCTTATTACAATCATTGGGTAATTATACTTCATTCCTTGCGTAGTAGTGTATCTTCTGGTAGTCATGAGTTGTCTCCCTCTAACCCTGTCAGTTAACTGTTCACCACTGCTAGAGCCTGGTATTGAAATCACGACTCTTTTGGTCAAGTCACAGGAAATGATGGACGTCTATATCCACTGGGCCATGTTTTGTTAAGGAGTTGTGAGTTCAATACCAGGCTACTTACCTGATAAATGTAGATGTTTTGTCGATGACTACACAGTCATGTGCCATGGATAGGTATCCAGATCAGTAGATCACTTAAAAATTATAGTATTGCACACCATCTGAATCTTGTAAGCGCGTATTGTTTTCCACTAAGACTATAAAAATATCAAGGATGGTTCTATAGACCTGCAATTTAGCTTGGTGTTATCTTCAAGATAGAAATTTAAAGAAAGCAAGTAAATGAGAATAAACCAGCAGAAAACGGGCTGTCGTCGATTCATTGTATCGGGTCTCTGTTACGAAATTACATGATACAGCATAACTTAATTTTTCTTTTTTCACTCCTTCACTCACACTCTCGTCATCTCCTCCTTCTCTCTCTCACTCTCTCTCTCTCTCTCTCACACACACACACACATGCACGCGCGCGCACACACACACACACACACACACACACACACACACACACACACACACACACACACACATATATATATAGATATGTGAATAAGGAACGAAGAAAATATTAATGACATTCAAAACATCTGTGCGCAGTGTAGAAATAGAGCTATGGATATATACTTTAAATTATAATTTAGAATATGTACAAATTACAAACTACTACAAAGTGTACATTTTGTTTCTACATTGAAGGGAAAATGTCTCATCAGTTAGTAAACGCTATTTCTTTAAATAAAACACTTTAAGATAGCGTTTACTACCTGAAGAGACTTTGTCCCTTCAATATCAAAACAAAACGTACACTTTGTAATAGTTTATAAGTTTTACATGTTCTAAACTATAATATATATATATATATATATATATATATATATATATATATATATATTAATACAGGTTTCATTGAATAATATAGACAAGTTCTGTCTATTTATTTTGTGTAAGATCCTTTCGTATGATCTGATTAGTTTGATAGTGTTGTCATGGAAAGACGACAAGACATCGCAATAATTGTTGATTTTTTTTATCAGGTCTGAGCTTTCGGCTTACATAAGCCATTATCAAAGGATGAACATTTAATATACAGTGAACATAGACCGTAGAACATTTAAATTAATAACAGATTGGAGTTATACAGAGAAAATTAAACAGGTCCATTTTTGAGTCGCACATAGCCGAAGGCCGAGAAGGAATGGTGGTAGTGGGTTTTTGGTCAAATGAGAGTATAGTGACATGAGGGACTGCTACTACTATGGGTGTAGGGGGTAAGTATAATAACTATGACTTCTTCCGTCGATTATAGGCATTGAAGTATGTTATTTGAGGTGACGAAATTTATTTTATTTAGGCTAGGTTTAAACTGTTTGATGTAGATAGCTTCTAGAATTTTAAGTTTTCGTTTATTATTTTCTTGTCTAAGTATATATGTATTTTCAACAAGTGATTTTCTAAGAAGTGTGTGTTGATAGCCGTGGTGTTTTAAATGTCGGAATACGTTAGAATTTTCATTTAAGTGTAATGTAAGCCTCCGCGAAAGCGAGTTAGTAGTATGTCCAATGTAGGTATTATTTAGTTTGTTAGAGATACATTCTTGAAAGGGGTATTTGAATTTATACACTACATTGTTTTCTTGCAAATCGCTAACGGTGGCGGAGGAGTCGTTGAGGAAGATTGAGTTGGATGTTGTTAATTTAGTGTAATATATGATAAATTTAATTATTTTGTTGGAGTCTGTCGGAGAGATATTAGTGTTTATCAGTTTTTTTAGGATATTTTCGTCTAGTTGGTAGTTGGTGTGCTACGATATAAGAGAATGATATGTTGGGATTGATTGGTCTATTACTATGTGTTGTTTTTTTTTTTCGTGTTAAGGTTTTTAAGGAAATGTCGTAATTGTTCATCAACTATGTAATTAGGAAAATTATTGTTGATGAGTGTCTGTTTTATGCTTTTTAGTTCACTGTGGAAGATGTTTTTTGTAGACGAATTGGTTTTTGCACGATATAGTAGATTTTTTTATGATTGCTAATTTGTAATAGTGGGGGCATTCGCTAATATAATTAAGTGTGGAGGGACTTTTGTTAGTGGGTTTTTTATATGGTGAGATAGTGAACTTATTGCCATTAATGTTGATTAGTATATCGAAGAAAAGAATTTTGTTGTCATTGCTGAGTTCATAGGTGAATTTTGGGACTGAGCTATCCTGAAACTGTTTTTGAAGTTGTAGGATTTCGTCAGTATTTTTAATTAATAGTAGGATATCGTCAACGTATCTAAGGTATATTCATGTTTTTTGAATTTTGTAAAGGTAGTATTATCGAGGTTCGACATGTAGAAATTGCTAAATGTCGGACCGAGTACTGAACATGGAAGAAGAAGAAACTGTGTTTTCAGAACGCACAAGTGAAAGATTAAAATAGCTTAAGTTTCAAAATAAGGTAGAAGATTTGCAAGAAATGCTAATAATTCTATCCGGGTTTGTCTGATCCTAAAACGTATATTACTGTTCTGTTTACATCCGAGCATTATTTCTGGTCGTTTATTAAGTAACCTTTCTCCTTTAGGAAATAATATTACGGCTACCTTTTTATCCAGATGAAAGTGTTTACTATTCTTGAGAACGCCTCTTTTGTTTTGAAATTTCAGTTATTTTAAACTTTCAGTTGTGCGTTCTGAAAATCGCTTTTACAAGTTTGAAAAGAAAAGTGAAATAAAATTTTTGGGCAATCAGTTGATTTAAAACCATGGTTGCGTAGTCAACTAACTAAAAAATGGAACTAATTAAAATTTTTACCTTATGTATGTATTGAGCAAATTTTAAAACAAACGTATACTGATCTAACTTAATTCTGATACATAACTTGTTAACATATATTTATAATGTAATTTTGTTAAAACAATGGTTTATGAAACTACACAAAAGGTTTCATGTTTCACATCAAATCTCTTTCTCTTCAGGTGATATGTTAAATTAAATGGTGAAAAGGATTTCTGTTTGAAAATACAAGATGAATTTCTGGGTATTTTGAAAATAAGCGAGTGGTAGTTGGTGGAAATGCTTTTAGATTTGTCAAAATTGTTCAAAGTTTAGAATTATGTAATCACGGATATTTAAATATTTGTGTCATGCAAGGAGGTAGGATGGATTAGATCTAGACATATCATTTTTTAATTTTGTCAGGGCAAGATAAGTAGTGGTACCTTAGATTTTTTAAAAGAGTAGACAATAATTTTAATCACTTTAGTTTTTTTTATTGAACAATTGTTTTTACTACTAACAATGATTATAATTCAGAAATAGGATTAATTAATTGTAATATACTTCAATTGTAATAAGAACAAAAATTTAGTATTCTGTGGGTCATTTATTTTATTAAAATAATATTCATTTTTTATTTTAGAATATATGTTATAATTGAAACTTAGTAATTAATTAAATTTTAAAGAAAATATCTTGTCTGATTAAGGTACCTAGTCGGACCACATAATACTTAAATAGAAAAATAATTTTTAACAACTAGTCGGAATGCTTCAGATTTAACAATGCGACTACAAAATATCAAATAATTCTTACTTACCTGATATCTCAACATGTCATAGCAGGGAGCACAAAGTGATATCAAGTATTTGATATATCAATCAAGACCAGCAGAGGAGACGATAAAAAACCCAAATTTGGATCTCTCGGGAGGTTTCGAAAAAGCAATCTATTACATTTTTTCAGTTTCGGGTTCATTACCATTTCAATTTGTTGTATGTGAAACTCATATATACCTGCTCACGATATAAATATTCTGCCATTCTTAAACGAAACACTACTCAGTCAACTCACGACTTCACTCTTTAAATGTTAAGAACAGATTAGTCACACATGTACACTGCAAAATCTAACGTAAAATTTCTTTAGTCTTTAAACATTTCAATCTTAAAAACTATGAATTTTGTACAACGCTTGTTGTGTGAAACTTTCCGACAATTTTGTATAAAACTTTTTGATACACCATATATATATATATATATATATATATATATATATATATATATATAATGTATCAAAAATACTTATACAATATATATATATATGTATATATATATATATATATATCTAATGTATCAAAAATACTTATACAATATATATATATATATATATATATATATATATATATATATATAAACAAAAGCATTCGAACGAATCATTTCATCTGAACAATAGTCGATTTCAGCGGACAATGATGTCAATAGTCTGTCTTGTCAGCCACGGTTTAGATCATTTTAATATGATATAATCTTTAATATCATATTACTAGGATATTTCCATAATGAAAGCCTTTTGCAATGGATTGTTTACCGTCATAATATATATATATATATATATATATATATATATATGCATATAATAATGAGAAAATTATAGTATATGAACAATAAAATTAAATACACGAATAAACTAATTAAAATTCCATCATACATACAGAATACAGTTTTTTTTACATAGAACGACAGGAATGTTTATGTATATGTATAGAAAATATCAGTGCTTATTTAGATGACCATGTAAGAAACTACAAAAGTTAACATATTACTTCATTTTATATGAATTACTCTTTTAGGTGTGAAACAAGTAGTTCGACAAATCTGATGATACCCTTGTCAAACAATGTAACATAAAAGAAAACCCAGAGCGACTCATTGTGAGACAAAGATAGGCTCATAAGAACAAGAGAATGTCGTGTCTTTATTTCTAAATTTGAGAGATGGCACCTGCAGCGAGCTTAAATAAAAACAGAATGAAGAGAAAATAATGAAAAAAAAAATCAAAAAATTAAATACATGCGAAGAATTAAGTCTACGGGCGATAAACTTTGCTGCCAAAATGACATTTTGAATCCCATTGGCGACATTATATTTATCCTGTTTTGCCTAAATACTAACATGTTTGTCTGTTTTCGAAAGCAAAGATTTAAAATGTTGATGCGGATTCAAGTCTATTTATGTACTCTGCGTTTAATCACAAACTCACGCACGAAAATGAGAAGGCGCGCAACTATATATATATTGTCTTAGGCAGCAATCTCACTTTAATGCAGGTTTCATTAAAAATAACAGCCAAAATATTATGGTTAAATTTGTTTTATGTAGTAGTTTTACATATGCTCTTATTATTGTTTCATTTCAGAACATAAATTATTTAATAATTGTCCAAAAGTTTCGTTTTTCCGTGTGCTTTCGGCTATACTTTTCGCCATTATCGAAAATGAATTTCAGCTTACGTCTCTCTGAAAATATGTAGTATGTATGTATGTATGTAATGTGTGTAAATTATATTCCGAATACGGTAAGCATGTTTTTTCTGTATTCATTTGGGATGTTACAAAGTGTTAGGTTTTTCTTTTTATTAATAATGCTTCATAACTTCTAGCCATTTTCTGCGTGTGGATGATGCTATTATATTTGTATTATCAATAGGTGTGTTACGTATAAAGTTTGGTAGGTCACTGTATATGCTTATATGAGATCAAATTGAATTATGATCTGAGAGATGCAACAAGGGTCTTCTTGTCAACCGCGTAGTAGTGCGTCTTTTGTAATTATTTACGAATTTGGACTGATCAAGAACACAGTTCTTCAAAGCACAGGTAAATTCGTAAATAAGTCTGAGTGTCTGTAGTTTAGATATTGCAGGTGAATTGTTAATTTTGACGATAAGGAAAGGAATTTTAAATTTTGCGTGATAGAGAATTAATATTAATATAATATTAGTTGCGAAATTTCGAATTATGTTTCAAAGTAAAGATTCGTTCTATTTATAATTTTTATATAATTTATGTTGTGAAAAAAATCAGGATATCAATAGAAAATTTACATATAATATCTTATCTATCAATTTAATGAAACCTGCATATATAACATAGTACACTTGGTATGCAATCCAGGTAAATTCCAAAAGAGACGTACTCAAGAGTACTCAATGTTAAAAACATTTATTTAATTTAACAGAGTAATCTATCTATCTATATATAGAGAGAGATGTGTGTGTGTGTGTGTGTGTGTGTGTGTGTGTGTGTGTGTGTGTGTGTGTGTGTGTGTGCACTGTGAGAGAATTGTTTATATATATAGGGAGAGGAAAACAGAACCTGACGAACGAAAATATTTATGGTGATTTTCTAAGTTTAGTTTAGATGTAAACTTTTTGAAGCATAAATATAAGCTCACTTAATATAAGTCATGTTAGCTACCTCTATCTATCTATCTATCTATCTATCTATCTATCTATCTATCTAGTAACTTAAGTCAGTATGTTCGTACATGACAACTGCTATACATTAATTTCTGATCGGATATATTTTAGGATAATGACAGGTTTTGTGATAAATTTTTAGGCAATAATCAACTGCAGAATTAAATAATAACATGTTTCTGAAAAATAATTATTTGTTGATCAAAGTAAACTTTATTCTCACACGTCATGCTTTTTTATACACCGACTTATATATATATATATATATAATATGTATATTCCATTTCTTATTTAACGCTGCCCCATTTGAGACAAGAAACTTAGCACACATAAAAATTATTTCTTTATCTATCTATCTGTGTTCGTGTGTGTGTGTGTGTGTCCGCGCGTTTCGAAAATTCCGTAACTTTCTTTATGCCACTAAGTAAAATTATTCTTAAAAATGTTTGTGAACATATTTGTTAAGTACAGGGATACTATATCTAAACTTATTTATGAATGGAATTTTGTCTGTGTGAATGTATATGCCTGTGTGTGTGTGTCCGTTACCTATAGACTCCGAAACGGCTGAACCGATTTTATTGAAAGTTTACACAGTTGTACTATAAGCGTCTGTGAGTGTTTTAGCTAGGTTTTGTGTCTAGGTACCCCAAATAATTATCGAAAATCGATAATCGAAAAAATCGGGTTATAGAAAGAGTGGTCCGATTTTAATCAAATTTGATACACTCATAGACAAAGACATAAGAAACGATATTCAGAAATTTCAAGGTTGCAGTTCGTTCAATAGTGCAGGAAAACGATAATATATATATATATATATATATATATATATATATATATATATATATATAAAGCAAGATGTTTGTGTGTGTGTCTGTTTATCTGCTTGTATGTCTGTATATTTTTCAGTCCTTTTATTTTAGTTTTTGTTACGGGCTTGGCTCTAAGTAGGTATAATTGTAGTTCTTAGTCTCAACCATGATACCATTTACTCAGAGAACTTATTTAGCCTTCAAAATTCAGTTTACGACGAAAATAACTTATTTGATATCGATACCAGAAAATCAAGATTTGACTTACATCCATTCATTTTTCTTTCAGCCTACAGTTTCAATTTTACTGGAAAGCACTGTTGATTTTTAGTCTTTCGTACCAACGTCCAGAGAGTCGTAGCTTCAGGACCGTGGAGTAGTTTTAAAGCTTTCATTACACCCGAGCAACGCCGGGCTATACTGCTAGTTTATTATATGTCAGCAAGTAAATTCGGTGTACGTTCTTTTGTAGTATCATTTTCTGTAAAAACTGTTTTCCGTTTTGAAGGCTGGAATTGACTAAATTAGTTTTATCAATATTAACTCTTTCTTTCTAGTTGTTTTCTATTAAATAATAAAATATTACTTATGCTTATTTACTTTTTATTATTGCATTTTTAAAACGCAATAAAAAGTATGAAGGAAAGGAAGAATTAGAGATACGAAACAAAGGAGTGCAAAATATTTTCTCGGAATTTTTAATATATTTACATTTTTCTTTTTTATTACAATTTCTAGTTGTATTTTATTCTAGTAACAAACAATTTCGTAAGATATTTAAATTTTTTGCTGCTTGGATTTCTTTTCTGATGTTAAACTTTATCAATTTTATTTATATATTATTTTAGAGAAATGCTTTTAAAAATATTATCTCGAAAAAAGTATTAAATTCACCTTAAATATTAATCTTTCTTGGCAAATAACAGCGATTACGTGAATGTAATCTTACATTTTTTCTTAATGCCATTAAAATAAATATTGTTTTCTAGAGACGTAAAGCAGTTTTAAATTTGTTTTAATAATTCAAATCTACGATATAAAAAATTGAAATTACTCGAATGCTTTATTTTCAAGCAAACACAATATGTTAAGTAAGTGTATTGTAAGTAAAATATAATTTTGATTGGTAACGTTGTTCTCCGTAAATGGTAGAGTAGACACCATTTATTATATTCAGTAATAGAAAGGTTGTTTGACTCAAAAACTACTTTAAATATATTTAAATTTTGCGATAATATTATAGCAAAACTTTAAATATTTAATTAGTTCTTGAGCTACACACCTTTCCTTCTATATATACAAGAGATTATCAAAATAATAATTGATAGTTTGAAATAACCAATTAAAAAAATAGTCAATAAACAGTAAACATTGGTGAAAAACGATTAAAAAGTTAACGAAGCTGACATGATAGTTACTATGATTGTGGGTAATAGACAAATTGTTATGCATTGATAATGGCTGACAATATTTCAGCTTTCCCCGAAAATTCAATCACTCAATCATTTTATTTCTCTACCAGGTATTCACGTGGTGGAAATTCAACACCGACCGAAAACACACATCTCATTAAAAAAAAAAGAAAAAAAAGGTTCACCATGAAGCAATTTTGGACCAAATATCCAATAAGAATGATTTTCGCCTACACTTTATATAAAAGTTACACAGTTTTCTCATTTCACAAACTGATGGTGTTTTTTATTGTATTTTGTTTTTAATTAACATTGCAGCATACAAGGAAGTAAGTTTGCTAAGACAAAAGGTGTTACTGAGTCTTGGAGAATTAGAAACACAACCGTTACTAATAAGCAAGAACCAAAGGATTAATCAGGAAGATTTTAGATAGCGATTTTATATTGTATATTTGAAGATTAATATTAACTAGAAATCATAGACCCGAAATTGAGTTGTCATTCTAGAAAATAAATTTAAGCATAGGATTTAAAGTTACATGTAGCCCACTCAACTGTAAATATGTACATTTATCCAAAGTATGCATATGAAAGTGCAGGGAGCCAATCTTAGTGATTTTGGAAAGTACATGAAGCCGAAACAACAGATCAGGACCATTAATATCGGTGATTCTTCTTTGTATTTTTTCAATGATCTCTAGAAAAATAGCAGAAGAAACGGACCATATGTGACAGCAATATTCTAATCATGGACGAGTTGTAACCTATAGTTATCTGCGATATATTCATTGCACAACAAAGTGAACCAACACTGATAGCAGCTGACCTAGCAATAGTTTCAATATAGATTTACTTCTTGCCAGCTGAGAATGTTGGACTGAGACGGCATAACGTGTAACTCCTCTGGAGGGTGCATCAGTCAAAAACATGGAAAGCAGAGAGAATTTTCTCGAATAATTAACAGAGCGCAATATAACCATAAACCCTTTCCATTCTATAAAATTTATTCGTCTATATTAAGTCGGGAACAATAACTTTGCAAAACAAAATGAAACTTGCTAAAGTGCTGTAAATATATACACATGTAAAATCAAATCAACACCGCCACTAGATATCGTATTCATATCTTTGATTTTGTTGGAATATTACACATCCTTAGACAAGGAACAACAGCATAAATTAATTACTATAAATTGAATATAATATTGGCATTGCTGAGAACATAACACACACATATATAACCGCATTGTTGAAAATAATAATTCCCCTGCAATTTCAAAACTACAGACAAACGATATTATTTACAGATTTACATGTTCTTTGGAGAGTTCAAATTCTTATTTAAGTTAGGTATATATACTGCTTCATGTTTAACAAGAAAACTCACGTTATATCTTTTTAAATATAGCTCTGGTAGATCTGATTTAAATACACCATGGATATATACCAAACACTATCAGTAGCATAATCGTCGATAATATAAATACAATAGCATCATCCACATACAAAAAAAGGGATCATGAAAAAGATAAAGCCAACATTCAACAATATCAATCATAAATACGGCTACAATGTGTATTGATAGAAAAATATGATTATTCTTGAAATACAATGTCATTTTCTGGCATAAAAACAATGGTTTTTGTGATATTTAAATAAAAAGTCATTCCTTGTCCAAGTTAACACAAAATTGCAGGTCATTTTAATTTTTAAAATCTTTTCTTTTGTTGCTCGCTACATCTGAAACAATACATATTTTTCTGCTATAATTTTTTTTAATGTAATTTCAGATTTACAGTAGGATGTTTATTTATTCTCTTGATCGTGTTGTTTAAGTATAATAACTGCCTTAGTATAATTTATGCTGTTGAATTGTTTAAAAACAGCAACAACGTCCTTCTTTAGAACAAAATCAGTTACATCAAAGTCAGTAATAAAACTGTAAGTGAGATCGGTACATGCTATGTCCTTCTCTGAGGAAAATCAAAACGTTCTCTGATACTTTATTTTTATGGTTGCACCGTTTTTCTCAGTAATATATTTGTATTGCAAAGTGTCATTAAATAATGACAAATGATTATAAATGTGAAGATATACAATACCAAGCAAAAAATGTTATTGGAAAACATTTATAAACGAAATATATTTGTTTTGGACTGTTAATTAAAATGAAGAAAATTATTTTTATTGGAATATATGTTATTATTTTTATTTTGTAATAATTTCTTTTCCACTAAAAATAATAATACCTAAATTCATTGGGAATAAAAATATCAATTTTCATCGGTGAACAGAAACTACATTGTATTTAATCTGAATTTTGCCTTTATAAAAAAATACTTTTTATTATTCATAATTCTGATTTTTTCTATTTATTAAGAACTAGTAGGTTTTTAATTCGAAAATTATTATTTTATTAAATGAAAATTTTACACATTTCACTTTTAGTAAGATACAAGAGTTCTGACTGCTTTAAATCTTCTAACAGAATAAAGTTTCAACGCTCTAGTCTTAAACAGAAAATGAATCATTAAACATTTTTCTCTCGAAAACGACAACTATCTGCGAAAATGATTTATGTCAATAATTATCATGTCAAACCCCAATTATCAAATTGAGTACAATATCAGGTTTTCATAATTGACTTGCCCTAATCTATGGCGCATTATTCGCCATTCTTCTCAAATGACATATTGCCTTTTACGCTATTGGAAGTAGACCTGGTGAAGCGAAAATATCATCTTTATCCGGTATGCACATTTAATAGCGACTTACTTTTACGGCAAAAATAATGCATAGATATTCTAGAAAAGATTAGAGTGGTTTTGGAAGAGACTCTCTGAAAAACGCATTCTTCTCTATCTGCTGTAGATGTCAAAACTTCAAATAGAAGGCTGGTGGTTGCATGGACTAAATATTTGTTTTGTTCTGCATACAGGTTTATACATGATCTCTAGAAATGAAATTGTGTGAGGCTATATGGTGTGAGGCATATCACTATTCACTGACAGAATATCAGCGATTAGCGACTTTGCCTCTTTAAGGTCACGTTGACACACAGTACGAGCGATGAAAAGATTTTCGATGCCGTATTAAACTCAAGGAATATATTTCTGTTGCACGTTTCAATTGCGCAAGTGAAGGATTTTAAATATAATTTCAGGGATTATCTCGAATAAAATCTGAGAACCAATCAGTATGTTGATAACTGTAATGTGTTCTGTTCACAGCTTTGCATGATTGAACAGCGGAAAAAATATCTATAGACACGATTGGGTGTTCAGATTTGCCAAGTAGACAGACCTGCTGAGTTTGACATAACTCAGTAGAGGATGTAAAAAGATATTAAATAAAGAGGCTTGTCCGCTAGTGATAATAGCGTAATGTTTTGGAAAGTGTACTATTTGAAATACAGTTTATGCAAATAAGAATTCCAATGTCTGAAAGATAGTGAAATTACCTAAAAAGATTCCATGTTATAACATGCTTGTATATTTCCATGCGAGAAATTATTTGAATCAATCAGTATATATATCCAGATGAAGAGAACCTACAGTTTTAGAATTCCGAGTTTTCTGGCACTTAGCTTTTAAAAATGTTTTCAGAACAAAATATATCGTAGGACATAATATAATTATAATTAAATTTGATTTTTTTTAATTTTGAATTAAATTTACTTAGCGACAGGGAAATGTCTATGTTTCGAGAATTTATCTCGTCACCAAGCAATTTTGACACATTGTGGTGAAAATGATTTACATTTGAATGTAAAAACAATATACAATGACAATATACGCCATAAACATTTGGGAAACATGCTAGATAACCTTGACATTTTTAGAAAAGTCTTTAAATAAAAAAAAATTATATTGGCAACCAACCGCTTGTGTACGGGTAAGTGAACTCAGCAGGTATACAAAAATAGAAAGGAGCATAAGACAAGGATGTGTTTCTAACAGGATCTATTCAACCTGTACAGGAAATCAATTATGAAAAAAATAAAGCCTTGCTCGGACGTCATTGTCGGCCTCAGTCTTAACAATATTAGATACGCGGATGACCTGGTGTTGATAACAGACACGGAGAGAAAAATTCAGAACATTCCACGGAAGGTAGCAAATGAAAGCGAGATGAAAGGACTGAGCATAAACTTAAAGAAAACTGAATGTATGGTAATCAACAGAATGAAGAGCCCAATATGCCAACTGCACGTCGAAGAAAGTAAAATGAATAAGTAGAGAAATTTGAATACCTGAGAATTATTCTGACAGAGGATTGTCATTGTCATGGAGAATAACCATTTTATAAGGCAACCAGAGTAGTGAGAGCAGGAAAACTTCATTGAAATCAAAGATTGGTAAGTGATATCTCTCTATATAGAAAAACATATTCTTACATAAAAGCTAGAATTATTTAGACAACACATACTATTTTGTCTACCTAAAACTATATATTATTAAATTTCTTAAAAATAAAAATCTATAAAATAAACGTAATGGAATAACTGACATATGTAAACATTTAAAAATTTTCATCTTAAAATATTGTTAAAAATCGTTAAAAATAAAATCAATTAATGTATATAAATCCGATAATTCATTTTGTATTATGATTATATCATAATACAAAATAAATTATCGGATTTATGTAAGTTAATTGATTTTATTAATTAAATTGACATTAATTTTTTCTAACAGATTAAGTGTTTATAAACATTTGGGAAAATGCAGTCTGAACCGAAATGAAAATAGTATAATCATAGTGAAATATCCATTTAAATCAGATCAAAAATAAATATGTGTTTTGCTTTTTTTTTTAAATATTGGGATACAGAGAAAGCTAAGTCAGTAATTTTGTAAATATAATGGATACCTAACACCATAAAAATGCATTCCAGACTGTAGCTCAATCGATTGACACTTTCCACTTAAAATTGACAGAAAAACCCTGTATTAATCAAACATATAACCTATAATTTCATAATTTAAAAGTTGAACTTCATTTGTAAAGAATTAAAAATAGGAAAAATGAACATCTATACTTGGCCGACGTGTATCGTCTTCGGAGGAACATATCAAGAAAATATGATGATGGACGTGTTTATCGTGAAAATGTCATTGGTGTATAAGGGGTGATATATTTGAAAACGTTTATGGATATTAATAAGATGGCTGGAAAATCAGTAAATGTATCTGGAAAAAACAAAATTCTGTAATTCAATGTTTGGTAAAAAGCAAGGTGACTAAGTAATATTTCATATTTTTTAATGGGTGTTGTTTGAATTCTTATTAAATTGTTTCGGTATGTGATAGTCGTTTGTTCTGTATATATTCAAAGATTGACGTGCGGGATTTTACAAATTTATTTTTATTTTCAACATATTTGTTGTCGTGCATATTGGCTTGGGAAATTAGCAATTATTTCAAAAGAAATAAGATTGGAAAATTAATATTTCGATAACACATTAATATATTGATAATATTCGATGGTGGAACTCTCAAGCATTATTCATATTGATTCTAATTAATTTTGTTTATTTACAGATATACTACATATGAGAAAAGACACACGAATATATATATATATATATATATATATATATATATATATATATAGACAGATAGATGTTATGAAAATGTAGTTGTCTATGACCAATCTGGTATTTGAAATGTCCAAATTATGTCTGAATGATATGTGGGCATTGAGTACAACACTGTGCATCGAGAGTCTCTGCATGTTTTAACTCCGGCTTTAGGCCATGTGTGTTGTGCTTTAGATGGACTATTAATATATTCATGACAATATTTTATTATGTGTGGGGAGAGCAAAACAAAACCCAGATTTGACGCATAAATGATCAGTGAAAGTGTAAAAGATCCCAAGAAGAAATTATTTGTTTTGTTTCAGTTGATTTATAAAAAGTTGTAGATGTCATCCAATGCAACGTAAACCATATGCTTAAAAGTACTGGAGTTTCATCATTCATGAACCACATGCCTCGTCGTATTAGCAGGGTGACATCATTTAGCATGTTAGGAAGTGTGTTTGAAATAAAGTTCCCTGTTGATACCACTTGTAAGATATGCTGAGAGAATATATGGATCGGCCAGAGAGTCACCTACAATTCTAGCCCACACATTAAACGGTAAACCTATGCTGGTGTCAAACCTACATTGTGTCATGCAATTTCAATCTGCTCACATATGTTAGATTTGTTGTCTCTTTCTTCCAAACGCCAAACGTAAACAAAGCTGTAAAAACAAAATACAGATTTGCAGTTTGAGCAATACACCATAGGCAAAAGCTACCTTGTGGTGAGTGATCAAGTAGCTGAAACTCTGCACACATTGCAAATGATATATATATATACGTTGTTTTTGTTTTTCCCTTCTATCCGGTATTATGAGATGTACGACTTTGCTAGCAGGACTTGATATGTGCTGATTCCCGAACCATCACCGACAATTTTCAGAACGTTTGATTCGCGGTCAGGAGTAGCAGAGAATTTTGATTTTCCTTGATCCATAGGTTTTAGTGCTACGATATTTATCTCAACAATGCAACAATAAACAGCAGCAAAAGTTAGATAATTTGGCTGTCTTCGGTCTGGCAACGCAAACTGATGAACTCGGATAGCCTCTCATCCATTACCATTCGCATGGTCGTAAGTAATATCTAATTGCCAGCGATATGAATATCATGCACATTTTCAAACGGAACTCTTCACAGGTAACTTACTAACACACATTCATCGTTGAAAACAGACTAGCCCCAAATATGGCAAATGTAAACTACTCTATATTGCAGTAAAGTAGATTTTGTAGACACATTATATGGTCGTTGTTTGTTGTAAGGAATCTGCGTTTAAATTTCGTTAATTTATTTTGATACACCCTGAATATATAAATATATATATATATATATATGTATGTGTGTGTGTGTGTGTGTGTGTGTGTGTCTTCGCATGCATGTATATTTGTGAGTTTGCATCTTTCGATGAATTGACATATTTATATTGCGAAGTGTACTCAAAACTTAACGTATATAATTTCTAGACTGCACATTAAAACGTGCTGTGCAAATTCCTTGAAAAAGAATGTCAATTAAGAATAATGATTGCTAAGCGCACGTAACATTACTCCCTCTCTGGGGAAATATATTCAATAACAGATTATATATATATATTACACACACACACACACACACACACACACACACACACACACACACACACACACACACACACACACATATATATATATATATATATATAAACTTATTTATAAATGGAAACTTGTGTGTGTGTGTGTTTGTATGTGTGTGTCCGTTACCTACAGACTCCAAAACGGCTAAACCGATTTTCTTGAAAATTTACACAGTTGTACGATAAGTATCTACGAGGGTTCTTAGCTAGGTTTTGTGTCGAGATACCCTCGATAGATATATCAAAAATCTATAATCGAAAAAAGTCCGGTTATAGAAGGAGTGGTCCGATTTTAATCAGATCTGATACACTCCTAGTCAAAGACATAAGAAACGATATTCAGAATTTTCTAGATTGCAGTTCTTACACTAGTGCAGAAAATCGATAAAATATATATATATATATATATATATATATATATATATATATATAAGTCAAGAGGTTTGTGTGTGCGTGTCTGTTTGTCTGCCTGAATGACTGTATTTATTTTCAACCATTTTTTCTTTAGTTTTGCTTCAGGTTTGGCTCTAAGTAAGTATAACTGTAGTTCTTAGTCTCAGCCACGACACCATTTACTCAGAGAACTTATTTAGCCTTCAAAATTCAGTTTGCAACGAAAAATGCTTACTTGATATCGATACCAGGAAATAAAAATTTGACTTACATTACAATTATTTTTTATTTCGGTCTATAGTTTCAATTTAACTGGAAACAACTTTTGCTTTTTAGTATTTCTTGCCAACGTTCAAAGAGTCTGAGCTCCAGGACCATGGATTAGTTTTAAAGTTTTCATTACACCGAGTAACGCCGTGTTATGCTGCCTATATCTATATATATATATCCTGTTTCATATATATATATATATATATATATATATATATATATATATATTCTTTCATTATATATATATATATATATATATATTCTTTCATATATATATATATATATATATATATATATATATATATATATATATATATTGTTATTCACATAGGAGCCTGTTTCACTGTATTACAGCTCGCTAGTGAAGCTAGCTATCAGATTAGGTGTCAGCAAAGGAGACTATCCTTAAGCATTTTTCCAGTTATTATACGTACAATCAGGTGTTTTTAGCAGCACGCAAAATTATGAACATTCACATACATTATAATTAGTGTACATAATTTTTGGGATATATTATATTCATTTTATACGTTTATGGTTACATATAGAGAAAGATATGCAGATGTCAGCTCCAGCGCACAGATGTACCTATATATATATATATATAAATTCACAAATGTGAGCTGATTTCAAAGATAAATAAATTCATATCTGTTCTGCAAATGCACTTTACATTGAGTTCTTTGTTGGATTAGTTTTAGTATTTAAATAATATTACTAGGATATTCCCGGATCATTTATATATATATATATATATATATATATATATATTCTTTTTAATTTTATTAAATAACTTTCAGTTTTTTTTCTAGTTCTTGAAATATCGTCCATCTTGTGTGATGAATTATCTTTTACGATGTTTCATAAAATATATTCTATGTTTTTTCATGAAATATCTTCTATGCTGATTGCCAATGTTCATCAAATATCTTCCATGCTGTTTGGCATTTTCATGAAATATCTTCCACGCTTTTTGTCAATGTTTATGAAATAACTTCTATGCTATTTCCTTCATCCGAGTTCTTGTTATATTAATTAAAACTTTAAACTTTCCACCATGACATTCGATTTCAAATCTCAAAATTGATTTGCCATCTAGTGTTGAGGTGGATTTGAAAGTCATAAAATGATTTGACATTGCAATGGAATTGTTAAACCAAACTATTCGTAAATTGTAAACCCGAAAGACTCACTTTGATTCAACCTAACGTTCGGTGCACTAAACTTGATCTGTAAGAAAATTTTGCCCTTGTCAGCTAATCATACGTTGAGGTATAAACTAAAGGTTTGCTGTTAAGGTGTTTCTGCAAATCAAATAGCCTGAGCAGGCGTTTGCAACAGATTTTAGCTTGCCAGGCAGGCAAACAGCAATACTTGAAAATGAATGGTCAGCCATTTGTATTTGACAATATTTGATCGCCTACAAGTTTGAATATCGATAATTAGTCTGCGTCGCGTTCATGCTAAGAGTGCACATTTTAAATAATGTGAAACTGGAATGTATTTTATCTACAAAAATAAAAATGACCACACATTTCGAAGTTTTATAAAATGTACGTTCCTGTCTTAAAACATATTTTATTGTTAGAGTGCTAGTTTTATCTGATATAAAAATTCTCCAAGATTTATAATCATTTTGTTATCTACCTAAATATGTTTGCTTTATATGCTTAAGTTTGGCATTTTGAACAAAGAAATAACAGTTTAATTTCTAGAGAGAGATGAGCATTATCAATATTTTGTGATAAGTCGCTAATTATTAACAGAAATGTTCGAGACAAACAAATACATTTTATATATAAGCTGAAATCAGTAATATTAGCAGAAACTGTTTGTCCATGAATGTATCCAGCCTAAGTTGATGTACGAGAATCGGGTGTATT
This sequence comes from Ascarosepion bandense, assembly GCA_037127315.1. Classification (NCBI taxonomy): domain Eukaryota; kingdom Metazoa; phylum Mollusca; class Cephalopoda; order Sepiida; family Sepiidae; genus Ascarosepion; species Ascarosepion bandense. The sequence continues at coordinate 12,557,058 of JBBBDQ010000190.1, forward strand.
TTCCATGCACAAAATAATTTATTGATAAACTCTTATTCGCATGAATTTTCATGATGAATCTTATTTTTTCGGACTGTTTTCTGTAACATGGTAAATATAATATGATTTATTGGCTGGAATAACGTCTATTATAAAACTGTACAGAACACATTCTATTTTAGTGGACTAAAGACTTCCTTCCAGAAACTCAAATTATTGTTAAAACTTTGCCACTGTGAAATAACCATTTAGCAAAGATATTTCAATGTTAATGAACGAAAGATTGGATATAAAACAGTTTTTTCATACAACCGCAATTATTAATATATAATAAAAAAAATTATTATAAAAGACTGTCTAGGGAAACTCTACAGTCAATTTTGGCCCTGTGTCAGCCTATGTTCTCTAAAAAAGAAGTTCTAAATACCTGACATATGTAAAGAATTAACATTTACTAGATCACC